>CM051500.1:6253750-6332345 GCA_028031935.1 Paedocypris micromegethes | reverse complement strand
CACACACACACACACACACACACACACACACACACACACAAACCTTCTCTTCTTCCCACTGAAAAAAATTACAGTCTCTTCTGTCGCGACAAGCAGAGCAGGCGTAAAATCTTCTTCCATTTCCGTCTTTCTCGAACAAGAGGCACGGTCCTGTAAAATATATTTAGCCGAAATGTTCAAATGCTCAAATGTCGACTAATGTCTTACCGTGCGGACACCAGGGTGGTGGTTTGTCGTTCTCGTTTGTAATAATAACTTCTATTCCACCGCTGTCCAGCTCTTGCATTGCTTGCGCCATAACTGGTCTATAATTTAATTTAACTTAATTGTGAAAAAAGAAGCACAAATGTGTATGTAATACATGATTATGTATTATTATACATAATTATGCACAAAGTAAATATAACTTCGGTTTTGAAATGAGAATCAAAATACAGATCACGTGTGCGTGTCGCACAAAAGTGACGTAACGTGACGTTACGCTCCAAGGCCGGTAGGTGTCACCTGACGTCATTGGAAATTTGACGAGGTAATTTGTCTCACACCTGAGTCGAATTCTACAATTTAATTTAAAGACTGACATTGTTTGGAAAGAGAAGGTTGTTTTATTCACAATGCCTGCGAGAAGAAC
Source organism: Paedocypris micromegethes (assembly GCA_028031935.1). Taxonomy (NCBI): domain Eukaryota; kingdom Metazoa; phylum Chordata; class Actinopteri; order Cypriniformes; genus Paedocypris; species Paedocypris micromegethes. The sequence goes on along the minus strand of CM051500.1, from coordinate 6,331,714 downwards.
GAGAAAAGCCAGTTCGTATGATCTGTCTGACGGTCAGCAAGCACATGAGCTTAAACTTACTAAAAGAAAAGAGCTGTTCATACAGCAGATTGAAAAAGAAGGTATGGTCCACACATGTGATGGTATGATGACCGCCACTGTTTGTGGATCTGACTGCCAGTGTTTTTCTGGAGCAGCTCAGGACCGGATCAATGAGATGGAGGCGAATCTGAACAAGTTGTTGGCGTCTATTGACAGACTTTTCAAAATCGAGCTGATTAAAGTGCCACAGTCTCTTCAGACAACGCTGATAAATGATTTAATGACTGGTAAGACAACGAGGTTGGCGTTTTCATGTTGTAGATTAGTTTAAATAAATCATTGGGTGGTGTGTACATGGGGATGTAAATGCATATATTCCTCTGTTTCTGATTTTCTTTCCTTCACTTTACTTGTCATTTAGAAGATGATACCTCTGTTGGCGAGGTCACGATGGCTCTTTCGGTAAATATCTAAACATTGTACTATGCTATTTGTTATCTAACTGTGTTGTATTATAACTTTTGTTTTTTATTGTGGCACAATATATATGATTGTTATGCAATTGATACCGATCAGCACATGATGCCACTTTTGCACAGTATGTTGTGCCATGTATCCGTTAAATTAAGTTATTTCACTGCTTTGTTGATTTGTTGCATTGTTTTTTGTTTCTAGTGTGCATCTCCAGAAATTCAGAGACCCCTCACTCGAAAGCCAAGCAAAAAAGGTTTAAAGACATGAGTGGATTTTGGTAAGATGTAAACACAAACTGTTTATTTACGTGTCAGTGTTATTAAGCTTTAAAGGATGCTCCAGTGAAACGGTCCTCAGCGCTAAATAAACCTTCTCCAGTGGAAGGCAAGAAGGTTTGTACCGAACTTCCAACTGAGCGCTTTTTCAGGGGGTTTGTGTCTAATGAGGCTTTACATTGCAGAAAACAAAGAAGACTCTTCATAACAGTAGAAGCACAGGGTATCAAACGCAAAGCATACATTTATTCTAATGGCCTGTTTGTTTTATCATGTTGCTGGTTTTATTCCTTTTTGATTCTCATAGATGTGCATCAAGTGTCATCATTAAAAGAACCCAGGCACGAGTGAAGGCAATTGATTCGCCGATGGGGTCTGGTGTCACATTTAGGTGGGTTTTGTTTTCACCAAGTCGTGGTTGTGAATCTAATGACAATGAAAATCCTATAAATGCATTTTTTTTTTATTAACCAAGCGGACAATTGAGTCGCTCTCTTGGTGATGAACTGATGGCAACAGCCACAATAAAAACAGCCCACGGAGAAGTGAGTATACGAATGAATGATTGGTATAATTTTCTGGATTAAAATCGGGTCCAATTTCAAGATTTTGTATTTTTCTTTAAGACTTTATTACTGTCTGAATACAATAAAGACGACATTAACATTGACTTGTTGGATGACACTGCTCTCAATCAAATTCAAAAGCTCAAGGTTAGCTCTTATAAAAATACCTAATTCATATTTTCTGTATAAGATGTAGCTTGACCGGAAGTTTGTGCCTTTTGTTTCAGGATTTATTGGACTATCTGTATAACAAGGTGAAGATCAATAATACTCGGTGATGTTTTTAAAATTCATGTTAACTTATTTTAAATATAATAAAACTCACTTGTCACGATTACCTCTTGCATTTGTATTAATAGCAATTTCTTAACATTCTCCTGAGATGACTCGATTTTATTTTAACCGTTTATGTGCCTCTATCGGTAGGTGGCGCTGGCGTGCGTATTTTCTCCCCTCTCTTTTAGTACGTATACGATAAACTAGTGTAGGCATGTCCAGGGAGATCACAGCGAAATGCTGATAGTATTGCCAGTATCTCTTACCTTTTATTCCCGTGGTAAATGATATAAGCTAAATTTGTCTAAAGTGTAAACCGAATTTTCCCCGAAATTCTTAATTTTCAAAAATAAATTATTTTCCCAAATTCTTTTTTCAGTGTGCCATTGAACCCGCCGAGCTCTGGTTCTAGGTGGTGGACTTCATTTCCCATCTATGCGTTGACAGCGTCTCGTGCGAGAATGGTGCTGAGGCAAATACGCATCAGACATACGGCAACACCCCGCACGCGCATGAGCAGCACGCGACGCTCCGCAGTGGTTCGGTCGCCTTTCGTTTTGTATACAACAACACTTGCTTCTATCAGACGCGTAAAGCAACGTGATTCAATTATGTTTGAGGACGAAGCGAGAACTTTCGTAATGATTGTATGGTTTCTGGTGCGCTGATGCTTCCGCACTAAACGACGGAATAAAGGCGTATGTGACATCGGAGGCTGGAAGAAAATCCGTGAATAACAATGAGCACCGGTAAGGATGTTTTTGTTTTTCAGCGTTAAACGAACTCATTTTTTACAAAAATGCTTGTTTTGCGCAAATTACCGTTAAGTGTCAATTACATTTAGTGTAGATCTATTTATATCTCAGGTCTGATTCTTTTCTTGTTGTTTTTACCGAATATTGAAATGGTTGTGCTACACTAACGTGTCCGGGTTCAAACCCCACACATCAGGTTTCAGTGGTCGCAGCAAGGAACGCCTTTAGTCTGCTAGTTAGTTACTGGACCTTTTTGTCCAGTTCACTAAATCACTACTTTTTGTTATTCAAGCCTCATTTATTGAAGCAACTGTGTTGCTGTTTTATTGCTAAATTTATAATTTCTATGTTTATATAATTTATTATAACAACGTTAAATCACTGTCAATTAAACGCGCGCGCGCGTGTGTGTGTCTCATTGGGATGTAGAATGAAAAATATCCATTATAGCAGAATATTTTTGTATGGTCATTATCTATACATGTGCAAAAAAAAGCAGCTTATGACAACAATAACGGCCTTTTTTGCCTCTGAGGTTATGTAAATTAGGATGCATAAATGAGTGAAGTTGGAAATGTACTGTAGCTTTTTATGATTCTGTTTAACTATTTTACTTACTCAACATAAAATTGAACTGTGATTGTTATAATGTTCCAAAGGCTCTAATACTTATTTGTCTCTTATTTGGGACAAATTAAATTGGGAGAAAGTGCTCCAGTATATTTGTAAAGTATGTGAACGTGCTCACCACTCTCCGCCTCATCAGAACAACCGTTTTCAGTTCTTGCAGGAACAGATCTGATTATTGAGGTCAGTAATGGTCGAAATGACATTTTCATGTTTTACTTTATGAAATGTACTAGTTATATGTTAGTTTACTCAGGTATTTGGAATTCAGATGTTGATTCAAAAAGGTTATGGTTACAAATGAGGACAAGATGACAATTGTGCATCTGATTTGAACACAAAGATTTTGAGATAAATGTAAACTTTTGATGAAATCGCCATTGATGTCGCTCCTGCTGATGGCATGTAGAAGAGGCCCAAGTAATTAGCCCTGAAATCTAGAGTGGGTCCGTCACAATTCCTTGACCTGGTTTCATTTGTGCTGTCTGTTGGAGGAACAGCCTCTTGCTCATTCGTCAAACATTAGATGAGGTGATGATCAGATATTTATTAGAATGAAATTTAACAACAGGAGCTGTTGACAGTGGTTTGTAAAACATGTGTTGCAGGTTTGACTCAAAGACACTGAACTATTTGCTCTCTGGGGTCATGGCTTAAGGCTGCCCACTGCTCCGGGTTTGTGTATATGCATACACTTTTCTCTTTAAGAAGGTTTAAAGCAAAGCACTGAACATTTCTGGACTGTGGGAAATGCAAATGTTTCTTTTATATTTACAGTTCTACAAGTCCCTGAAACGTATACATTTACCCTCTGCCGTCATGGCTAATTGAGCCTGGACTGGTAGCATGCTGGGAGAGTGACCTTTCAAATAGGTCAGCAGGGTTTGGACTGGTTAGAGACTGTAAGTCTGCTCACATTAATTTGTTTTAGCCCGCAGACTTCATTTTTGGACTCTTTGCATCACAACAAGTACAGTGTGAGAATGAATATAACTCAACATGGCCCATGTTGAGCATTCATACCAGTTAAGTGCGATGGTGTATTCTGAATTGCACTTCCTGTATGCACATACATAATGTAATCTCCAACTGCATTATTCATATAAGCTACAATTGTCACATTTTGTAGTAGTAATGGCACTGTGGTAAAGTTTTAAGTGGACACTTTCAGCAATTCTTTTTAAAACGGGTTTACACCAAACTATCCGGTAAACCAATTATACAAGTCTACAGTTTTGGAAATATTTGTGTATGGCCTCGTTGCTCTTTTTAAGAAACCCTCTCTCCAAAGTATTGGAGCTTTACAGTTTTCTACTTTTCTTTGAATTACTGTTTTTAATTCTTGCTTGAGCTATTGATTTAAATAGAGCTTCTTTTTTAAAAGGGAAAAATAAACCGCATTAACACGTGGCTTGGAATTTGTCAATTTATTGGTAGCATAAAGCACCTTCAAAATGTCATTCTAAGTTTCATTCATTTCCTTTTTTGCACATTTTAAAATCTCAAGTTGTCTTCAATTTGAAATCATTAAATGACAAAACATACCATATATAAAAAGTAATTTTCTTACGACATCCTAAAACTCCTTAGATGTTTGAATGTTGCACTATAGTCCGGTGTGCTGATAGGGAATGTGTCGTGTACGTGCGAATCTTTTTTTCTCCTGTGGTGGTTTCATGGGAAATGGCCAGAATGTAGCAATGATGTGTTAAACCATGAGGTCGGTTATGGGTTTATTGGTGATCAGTGTTCTCAGCACGAGGGCAGTAAATCAGCCAAAAGAACAATTGTTAGCCTTTCTTATCATTGTGCGTTCCACTTGATATTAAAATAATATATCAACAAAATAACAACAAAATATACAGGTATTGCAATTATGTCTCAATGTTGTACTCTGGTAGAGGTTAGAACCATCATTCTGATTGCAGCTATATTTTAAAATATCTATATATTTTTTTGAATATATATTTTTTATTGTATAAATGCAGTGTATATATAATTGTATTTTTATTATATCAAATTAACAAACTGTTCTTTTCAAACAGAAATGAGTGAGAAAGAGTGCTGAGATTTGAAAACTTGAGCTCACGTGCAGCTTCAGACAAATCTCGGGTTACTGAAAAGAGCAAGGAACAGTAAATTATTCATAACCTGAATCTTGAGGGTTTCTTAGCAAAAGTGAGAAGAGCACATCCGTTATTATATCTCCTTTTTATCGCTCTTGCCACTCTCTCCAATAGCTCATCAAAAGCCAGTCAAAGTGGATGAATTTTGAGTAGAAAGTGTTGAAAGACTTTGAAAAGAAGTTTGAGTCTTAAATCTACCTTTAAATAGTTCACACTGTGCCCGCTGTGATAGGCAGATTTTTATTATTCAGTTTGAAGCTTTTTTTTTTTTTTTTTTTTTTTTTTTTTTTTTTTTTTTTTTCAAATAAATTCAGGCCATTTTGTCTTCCCTACATACAGAGTTAATGTGTTGAATTGGATTTTTATGTTCTGTCATTTCTGCATGAATATTCTTTGTGCAAGTCGCATACATACAATGAAAATCCCAAAAGACTTTGTAAATAAATGATCCACAAGAAAAACAAAAATATGAGTGTCTTTCTCTCCATTTTTTTTAGAACATTTTAACTTTCGTAAAATTGTTGAATTTTTTTTCATGTTGTTCGCGCATTTTTGACAACCGCATTTATAAGCATTATAAGAGTTGAACTGTGCAGTACACGGTTTTTCCGTTTTGTCTTATGAGAAAGAAAATCTTCAAGTTGTAGTGCAGCTTGTGCTGATGTTCGAAGTGCTGTGACTTCTCTCAAAGTGAACCTGTCTGATAAATTGTGTGTGCACGCACCGGTGCACGTATGAGTTAGTTAGTTAGATGGTTTGTTTGTTTATGTGAGAAGGAATGTATGGTTTTGAATCTCATGTTTTTCTTTTGTGTCAGGATTCTAACTGTGTGAAATGTGAATTAACTTTGATTTCTTTTAACAACAATAGATTTAATTCCCCCATAAGTCCCCATCATAGCTTGTGTGGGTTCATCTCGACCCTTCGTTGCAGCTTATAAAAATCTTGACTTTTGTAATCTTGTACGTGTTTGTTAGGCATCCAATCCATCATTTCTCAGCTATGAATATGTGCCAACTGGGTGACAAAATATGAAGTCAGTGGAATTATTTAAATCCCAATTGTGTGTAACCCATAGTAAGCTAAACTGTAAAATTTACAGTTAAAAAAACTGGATATTCTGGGCGCCAGTTTTGTTGTTGTTGTTGTTGTTGTGCACCCACAGTGTGTTTTGTGTCGATTGCACCTACAGTACTGTACATTTAATGGTTGTGAATTTTCCAATTTTAACTGTCTGCCATGTAAAAAACAAACCATACATTTTATGGTAAAAACTGGTTGCAAGAACGGCACTGTAAAAAGCACCCACAGTTCTGCATATTTTACGGTTGTGAATTCAAAACGGGTAAGTTTGCTTGGATATTTTGTTTGCAATATGTGATGAATTGCTGTTTTACAGCTAGAACAACAATGTACACAATACATTCAATAGATACACACACTTGTTAATTTTCAAACTGATGTAGATTAGTTAGATTTGTCCAGACACGTCTCTGTGCAATATGTCACGCATGTCGTGTTGGTTTGTGCTGTTTGTCCAACTGGACTCTCCTATGTGTGCTCTCCTGGGTACCTAACACGGTGAACGCCCTCAGATATTTGGACTAAGTGTCATGTTTTGACCGAGAAGCTTCTATTTATACTGTATTGGTGCAATAGCTCGAGCTGGAGCCTGCGCTGAGGCGGGAATCATATGACACGCGCTCCGCTCATTCCTGTAGTATCTGCTGTGACTGTGAGGTGTCGCGCGCACTTCTCTCGTTCACAATGTTCCACGCCGATGTGATCTACTCAAACGCTGGCGGATTTTAAACCTTTCGTGTGTATTTGCCAACCAGACCTGCTCAGACAATGCCCGAAGAACAAGGTAACGTCGCGCTTTTGCTCTGTTTATCGTGTGTGCTGCGTTAACGTCTGACGCCAGTTTTTAATCGTTGCAAAGGTTTGTAGGTTCAGCAGTGACACGCTAGGCTAGGGTATGCATAGCGCAAATATATATAAACAAATGTCGAATTATGTGATTCATTTTTGGGTTCAACGTTGTACAATAAATGGCCATTATTAATAACGGCCCACCCAGAGAATGAGACATGTCTTTGGCCGGACACTGCTCTCCGGGAGTTGAGGCAATCTGTTCTCTGTGGACAGCGGAAAGTCAAGGGAGAAAACGGGAGGGGAGAGAAGCAGGAGCCAGGACGCAGTTGTGCTTTGAAGGTTGACCATCCATCCATCCATCCATACAAAGTATCTTGTGGTCGTGAAGAGTGAGATCTCTTGTGGATCCCGTGCCATGTTTTTGAGTGTACTGTATATATGTACGTACAGTATGTGTGTGGAGATTTTGCACAATATTTTATTAAGATCATGTAACACAAACACCAAAATGTGTAACTAAAACATGATTATTTACTTATTTAAACACACTATTATTATTTCATTATTATTTTAAAATATTATTCAATAATAATAGGAATGCTACATGTTCTTTTTAAGATGCATTTTGAGACCCTCAAGGTCGTCAATGTGTTTCGAAATGATTGATTTGTACTCAAATCATAAATTATTCAAGGGTTAGAGGTGGCTGTTTGTAGAGATAGCCATTAGTATTAGGTGCTTTAAACCCATTAGAGGCTTTTGGTTGAAGGTAGTTAAAATTAAGTTGGGACTGAGAATTGGGCATTCCTTACTTATGTTCTAACGCTATAATTTTCTCTTAAAAATCCTTTAATCATCGTGCCATGAAGAGAAGCATTCTCATTTACACAGCTGCATTTACTGTGAAAACATTGTAACACTGTATTTACGTATAATCTGAAATATTCTGGTTTGACATCACAAAATCTGGAATCTTTGCATTGGAATAATTTCTTTTTGGATCAAACATGAATGTATGAATGTTTTTTAAACTAAAATGTCATCTTCTGTTGTCTCGATATGATTCGTGTGTGGTTGTACCTGCTGTCTCCCTGGACATGCTTTGACCTTTTTTAATGACATTTAACAGAAGAATCATCAGAATGTATGTTCTGTCTATCTGGTCGCAGCGAGGTCGAATGCCAGAGGTTCTTTACATGTATTCATGAACCTGTCGACCTGCAGTGGGTGTTCATGAACTTAAAGTGAATGCTGCAGAATAATTCACGTTTCCACCCAACGATTCTAATAAGCAACGTTTGAATTAAGAACTATGTTAAGAAATTTGCAGGTAAAGCCCAACTCTATTTTCCTCTGTGTCAGGCGAGGAATACTGTGACTTGTGTGGCATGTTGGAAATCGGAGACCCTCAGACATGTCAGCGATGCACACAGATCTCAAACAGTATGTAGCGGGCCATGATGGAATCCTCATGGGTTGAGGAGATGCTCTATTTTTGGAGAACCTGCTTAAAGATGGATGACTTTACAAATGAGCACGGTGGTGAGAAACTGCTGCATGTGTGAGGGGGACATGTGGAACGCTCTCTTGCAGAGATCTTTTGATCTTTGCGGTATGAACAGAGAATAGTGCAAAGATTATTATACTCAATACTTTTTAGTTAAATGTTTTAATTTTAATTGGATTTTAAATCAAAAGGAATTGTCATAAGATGTTTTAGAGCTACAATAATACTATATTATACGATATATTTCCCTACAATTTACAGTTTGGGGTCATTTGAAATGTTCTTGTGTTTTGAAAGAAAAGCCCTGTTTTTGTCCATGAAAATAACTTGAAAATAATAAACTTTAAACAGAAACACACTCTACTGTACATTGCTATGGTGGTAAATTGTGGGCTCAATCAAACGATCAAAATGGCCAGAAATAGAAAACTTTCAATGAACCCAACAGTCTATCTTTGTTTTTAAAAATGAAGGCTTTTCCATGTGAGAAATTGCCAAGAAGATTTGCCCCGAAACTTTTGAACGGTGTATATGTATATACTTATTTTAATTATTTTTGTTTCTGCTGCTTAATACTCTCTTAAGAACTACCATATTTTTGTTTTAGAACAGACACTCTGTTTACCAGCTTTGACTGCTGTTTCATACAGGTTCTACTGTGTATCAGTAACACATAGTTCAGGTTTGTTAGTTGGCTCAAATTCTATCTTTACTATTATGTGACTTCACCTGAGGTGAACACACGACTTATCTGACCACCAGTCTGTCTCTGCTCTTAGGGGTCATTGAGTTGTGTTTACTTGAAAGCTGGCGGCACTTTAGATTTAAAAGGGTCTTTAAACATTCTCAGCATGCTTTTGTTATATTTCCAGCAGTTGGGGAATCTTTAAAAACTAGAAAAGCATGTTTTTAATCATGGAGGGTTTACGGGACAAGTTGTTTTTTCTAATGATGGGTCAAGAAGAGTACGGAATAGTCAGTGTTGGTGCTTGTGTCTCACATTAAAGAAGACTGATCTGGACTTTTCTGTATAGAGTTTGCATGTTCTCCCACTGGAGAACTGTCAAAAAAAAAAACACGTCTACAGGTTTGAGTGAGATGTGTGGTGTTAAAACACCTGTAGAGATGCTGATGGCTCCAGCTCCCCGTGAAGGAGAATTGGAAGAATGATTGAAAATCCTCATTCTCTTTTAAAGGGTATCTATATTACTTCCTTTAAGTACTTTGTGCCCCTACAGAATGGAACGGGACGTCCATCCGAAACCAGTTTTACTACCCGCCCTTTAAAAACAAGAGGCTGTGGCCTCCTCTCTGTCTGGAACTGTGACTCGGGACATGTTGTGGTGTTTTTTTGAGTTTGAACGCCTTTGAAATGTAGTAGGTGTGAAGGCTGTATAACAAAAGGGCTTAAAAGACCGTTTTAAAATGTAAAAAGACGAACAAAACACTGACGTGTCACTGACCCTGTCTGCTCACAACATCCTGCAATGAAAAGTGGCATGAGCGGAAGCAAGGTCACATTTTATTTGTTGATGTGTTTGGTGATAATGCTCTACATGGTTACATAATAAAGCAATGTGTTCTCAACCTTCAGACCTATTGTATTCATATTGTGATATTGTGAGTGTTAAAATGGCTTCTTTTTTGTCCGCAGCGTTCCACCAGCAGGCTGTTCACAGTCCACATGAGCAGCAGAAGGGACAGCATCAGACCGGCCCGATCCCATGTCAAAACTGTGGCAAGCCCTGCAAAGGCGAGGTGCTCCGGGTTCAGAACAAACACTTCCACATCAAGTGCTTCATTTGTAAAGGTATGGTTTTAAAAGTAGAGTCCCTTTTTAAAAAAAACATTGCTTGAGAAAAAAAATGCACCCTAAATCTGATACATCAGATAAAACACCATGACAAAATACAGAGAAGGTGTTTTTAAATTTTGGTTTACTTGCCATCTGATACGTTTGTGTTCTCTAAAGTTATCTCAGCTGCCTGATTTGTCTGTTTGCGTGTGTGTTACATATCTCCCAGACCGTTTTCCTCACCAGCTGTTTTCATGGTGATGATGTTGTGGAAACACACAGCCGTTGCTAGGTGACTAAAGGGTTCAGCCAATGGGAGCTTCTCAATAAAGTTGACCACATTTACTATTTTCATAGATTCATTAGCAGTGTTTAGTTTGGTCAAGAAACCATTTAACCTTCAATTTATTTTAGTATTAATACGTTTTTGTTTTAACATTACATTTGTTTTTTTTTTGCAGTTTAAGAATGCCTAATGCATTTAAATTAATCAAATAAACAGTGTATTCTAGACAATTTGATTTAATCACACAACTCATTTGTAATGCAATTTTAAATGTAATGTAAATGTAATTTTGTTTTATACACTTTTTGTTTTAATCTAAGAAGCAAATATTGTCTTAGACCTATAACATGTTGTAACGTCAAATGTTCACCCAATTGCACAATTTAGTACAGAACATTACAGTATAACATTTTTTTTGCTGGTCTTATTCCAACAAAATACAGTGTTATGTTACTTTCATGCATTTTCCTTTTATTTTTATGTATTTTCTTATTTCTTATCTTCTATGTATATAGTATATAGTATTTTCTATTCTTCTTTATAGTCTGCCTGCTGCTGGGATTATTATTAATTTTCGCCGGAAGTGTGTGAATATGAGTCTTTCCATTAGTGTTCACTCCCCTGAACTCATTTCCTCTAAAAACGTCAAACAAGTCGACCGGCATTGATTCATCCTGAGTTGTTTTAAGACCATTTGGGAAAATGGACAAAGACAAAGCTGTTGTGACATCTGTGTGCATGACGACGGCTTGTTTTAAACACACCATGACATTATTGCAAAACTTCAGCAAAGTGCGGAATTTAATACTTCATAGACACTGGACAGTGCTCACCTAACCTTCATCACATATTTTTGCAAAAGTATTTGTTTTGTTTTAAGCAAAAGCATTTAATTTAAATCGATAATCCCAAACAATATTAATTTTTTTAAAGAATTTTAATTTAGATTTACATTTTAAATGGGTTAAAATCATTTATATGAATGGGCTTATCTTGAATTAACCTCAGCCAAGCACTCTTAAAGAGTACACTGTGTTTTTTGTGAGACGAGTAAATCTTCCTAATACGTACATCTGCCTTTTATTTGTGAGAACTCCTCGACAATTTTCTCGGTCATCATTGGAAAAACATGCATGGAAATCTATGAAAATATGTGGAAATTGTCGAAAGATTTTATTTATAAATCGCTTACAAATTTCTTGATGAATTCTGAGTACTGTACATTACAACTACAAGTGAAACATGTTCAGTTCATGGCTAGTCAAGGATAAATCCAAGTCTAGTTTTCTGTCCACATTGCATAGTAAAAGGATGGATGGATGGATGAATAGATAGATAGCAGTTCGGTATGCATTGGTTAATGAGTGAGTCAGTCAGTCGATATCTGCAGAGTCATTAGAGATTCCCAGCAGCAGGTAGATGAGAACAGCTTGTGCTGGACTGCAGTTTAAGCTCAGGACTTTCAAGGTGAATGTCACGGCTGGAACTCCTGCTCATCTGCCGGTTCGGCTCATGATAATGCAAGAATGGCTGCTTGATTGGCTGTTAATGATATTTAGTTTACTCTTCTTCCAAAGGTGCGTTCTCTAATCATTTCCCATAACACGTATGACGTAATAAAAAAAAACAAAACACAGAAATTAATACAATTTTAGTCTGCCGCAATAAAACACTGAGATATGTCCTCACAAATCCATTATAACTCGTTATAAAAGTAATAAATAAATATAAAAATATAGTTATAAAAGTATTGGGGTGTGAAAAATCTTGCAGCTAATGCTATTGTTGTGTTCTGAATCTATGCTGCCTCGTCAATGACCTTGATGCTCAATAGATTAGATTAATAGTCTGTCCTGGGAGTTTTTCTTTTTTCAAGGTGATAAATTGATAAAAGATGTTTGCACTCCACCTGGTGCGGTTTATCATGTTTTAAAGGTGTCTCAGATTTTTGGCTTAATAATCGATCTTGACACGTTTTATGAATCCATGTTTTCTTTTCTCTTTCACTTCTGTCTTTCTCTCACCTCCGTCGTCTTTCCATGTTGCATTTTTCTAATCCGCTCAATACTGACAATGCTAGCCTCTTAAGCTGTGGTTCTGTTCCAAGCCACTGATGAGGTGTCCATCTGGAGCACTTAAACCCCGGAAGGGCTGTTCCTGCAATTGTTCTGGTGTTTGTTGTTTTGAACAAGAGCATTCTTTTAACACTATTACTCTTACTTGTTTGGTCTTTTTGCTCGGTAGTAGGAGGGTTTGTTTGCAGACATTCCTTGAACTTTTTTTTTTTAGCTGTTTGCTGTCTGTCGTGGAGATAAAAATATCAGCTGGGTGTTAGACACACCCCTTTATGGCAAGCGTATATGTTGCTGAAATTAACTCAAACACAACATTCTTATCACTAGGGTGCTTTGCTTACGTTGCTGATAGCAAAGCAAAATTGTGTGTTTTAAGACCCTGGGTGTTTGAAGATGGGTGAATTTTTTTTTTTTTTTTTTTTTTAATAAATGAAAATATTCACTCCATGTTGATATAATAAATATAAATCTTTTTACTTTATTTTATTAATTTATTATTATTTTTTTATATATTATTTGTCTATTAGTATTTAGGATTTTTGTGCAATCCGGGTAAGCCTGAGTTTGCTAGATAGTCCTTTATCTTTTTCTTTACAACGGAGGTCTAGCTTTTTTTTTTTTATTACCAGATTTAAACAAGCCTTGCACGATCATGCAGCTATGAAAAAAATGTTTCTTGACTGGCATCCTATTATTTGTTATGTTCTGTATTTGTACTGCAGGCTAAACACTGTAATACAGCACATGCGTTTAAATTGTAGGGCGCCAACATGAAGATGTCATGCAAGAACATATGAAAACTATTTGTGTCTGTTACCCAATAGAGAGAGAGAGAGAGAGAGAGAGAGAGAGAGACAGAGAGAGACGGAAGAGAGAGAAAAAGGAGTAAGGAGCACAGAGAGGGGGGCGAGATAGTGGGGAAAGAGAGAAGGGTAATGGAGAACAGTGAAGGAGGGGGGGGGGGTAGAAAGAGAAAGGTGAAGAGGGGGAAAGAGAGAAAGAGAAAGGGAGAGAGAGAGAGAGAGTGATAGTAAGATAGAGGGAAAATTGGGAAGACAGTGTAAGAGGGATGAAAGACAAAGTGTGTGTGTGTGTGTGTGTGTGCGTGCGTGCGTGCGTGCGTGCGTGCGTGAGAGAGAGAGAGAGAGGGGAGAAAGATGAAAAAATAAAGTGTGAGAGTGGAAGAGAGTGTAAGAGAGAATGGGGGAAGATAGAGAGGTGACAGAAAAGTAAAGAGAGGAAGAGGTAGAGGTGGAGAGAGACACAGAAGGAGAGTGAGAGAAAATATATAGACAGAGAGGTAGAGAGATGAAGTGAGAGTGAGAGAGAGAGGGGAGTAGATAGGACATTTGCAGGGTTAACCCTCTTATCTAATCTCTAAGTGCCGTTATGCAAGATCACATTTTATAGTAGCAGGTGGATTCCCGGCTCTGTAATGGAAGCAGATTGTAGATTGTTAACATATAGCTTAAGCTCATTTAAACGACAACAACATTAAAATTCAACATATGTAAAAGTTTAATGTTTAAAGTGAAAATATTTAACGGGAGGAACTTTTTATTTATTTTATTTTATTTATTTATTTGACTGTAGAAAACAAGTCCAGTGCCCAGAGGGAAAGGTAAATGCCTTTGTGTGACATGCAGGATGTTGGAGAAGGAAACTGGATCAGCCTAAAGAGTGATGTCATGAGAGCCCGTGTGTGTACAGATTGTGTTTCTGACGTGGTTGTGATGGGATAAAGAGCTGTGAGAAAGTGAAAGAGATAGGGAGAGATGTGGTGTGCAACAGGGAAAATGGGGAAAGGTTGTGTTTCATTTGTCCAGCCAACACGTGCACCTGCACGACCTCGGTTTTCTGAATGATGTCATGGTCTGCTGGCACGGATTAGATACAGACGACAATAACTCGACTCTAAACACACAATCAGGCCTGTGTTGTGGTCTGATAAGAGCTGCTTCTGATCGTAATATTCTTCACATTTTGGGGGAAGATCATTCAAATTATTGTTGTATTGTTAGTCTTTGGTTTGCTATAATGGACATTTTAAAAAAATTGCATATCCACATACAAAAAAACATTACTAAATCAAGTGTTTCATGACACCAAATGTAAAAGTGAAAAACATTTTATATCCGTATTTATTTTACGTATATTATACTGTTCATCAGATTTATAATTGAGCTACTTGTCTTATTTGTCTGTAATCAAAAAATTAACAACAACAACTCAACTAATATTTTTTTGTGATCCCTGTGAGAATATGCATTGGTTTTATGTTAGACATATGTTATGCTAAACATTTTAACTTTATTTACATTCTTTTAAACAGTCAATTTCTCAAACATCTTATCAAAAATGAAAATTCAATATGCAACAATATGGCCATTTGAATTCATTATGCACCAATATTGGAGTTGTAAAAAGCATGACGATTGTAAGAAAAACTTGCATTTGTGTACAAATGAAACAAAATTAGTTTGTGCTATGCTTAAAAAACAATGCTTTTAGACACAGGAGATCTTTTCTCCCTTTGGCAATATAATTGTTCACACCACAATGTAGTAACAGTTTTACTCATGTGTAATTACCAGAACACTAAGTGCAATTAGCAGGTTTCTCAGTGCAACATCAGTACAGTGCAATTTTTGTGCAATCTGCTAACTATATCACATTTTTGTGACATTTAAGCCCATTTATTTAAAATCTTTTTTTTTAATCTATTTTTATTTGTTTAATGTTACTTTATTTCATAAATCTGTTTCTTTATGCTGTGTATAGTACTGCTTACTTTCCTTTTGCAAGTGCAACCAGAGCAAATAAATGTTCCTATGAATTGTTTTAAAGATGAATTGTTTTTGAATCTTGCAAACCTTGTGTGATATAGACCAGCTCCCAACCCAACGTTGGGAATAGATTAACAGCCCTTTTCAATATTTTATCAATTTTAGGATTAATTTCAAAATTAGTGCTTGCTTAAAAGTTTTCTCTTAAGGTTTTTGTCTTCATTTCATTTTTACATCAACCAAACCCACCACTTAATCACAGTCATTGAAACCGAAATTTGATTCAACAAATGTTTAAAGCGCCAGTAAGTGTTGGAATGTCTGTGCAGTGTCAGTGGAAAGGTTAACACAGTCACAGTAACTCATTTCTGTTTTTCTTTACAGTTTGTGGATGTGACTTGGCTCAGGGAGGATTTTTCGTAAGACAGGACGACTATATCTGCACTCTTGATTATCAGAGACTCTATGGCACCCGCTGCTTTAGTTGTGAGGAGTTCATTGAAGGAGAAGTCGTCTCTGCGTTGGGAAAGACGTACCACCCTCGCTGCTTTGTCTGTGCCCTCTGCAAGTAAGACTTTTCTTCACACACTCGTATAATTTCACAGCTGGGGGTGCAGTTCAGATTGGAGGTTTACTGTAAAACATAATATAAGAATAATATACTGTATATAGACTTACATAGTAATGTGGTATAATAACATGGTATAGACCACGTAAAATACCTTTAACCTGGTAGTAGATCCTTTCCTTACATGATCCTCATGTTCCAAGTTAAATACGTTTTAAAAGACGTAATTATTATTCTATAAGAAGCAAAGATGTGCATACTATGTAAAAATAGATTTGGAAAAAGACTTTTATTAATGGTGCACCAAAATACCAGTAATGAAATTATCTTTTTTTCCAACAGTGCCGGTTGTTATCAAGATTATATAAAGAGACAGATGTTTTAGGGATTAATGTTCTATTTTTTGTAGTATTTCCTGAATTAAATGCTATTATATTTCTAATAGCTCTTAAAGCAGCAACAAGGAGATTTTATTGTAAGGCACATCTAATGTAATTAGATATTTTTGTTTTTGAGAGAATCTTATGTGAAGACAGTTTTCTTAGTCAAGGAATGAAACAACTCATTAGTTATTGCTGGGAAACTAAGTGTATGATCCGCTTCCTGGCCGTTTCTTTCCAGGGTGGTTTAAGGTGTCCTGCAATCTCTGATTGGATGCTCTGTGAGCATGTGACATTTCCATAGCTCCTCCTGTATTTCCATAGTTATAGCCATGTGTCTCCCCGGACATAGTGTTCTCAGTGTGGAATCTTGGGTGTGACTTGATCGTAAATTCCATCATATATGTATTATTTACTCCGTAACAAGGTGATTCTAACTAATCCTCTAATCATTTAAATGCAAAGTCTTCCTACATTTTATGTAATGAGTGTAATCTGAGCATGCGAAATGACAAAGAAGAGAAACAGTGATAAATGGACAAACAGAGAGACAGACATAAATTGATAGACAGATAAAACAATTCACTAATAAATTAATATACTGTATAATACAAAACTGACATATAGACAAACAGACATCATCAACTGACTCACACACAGACAGACCGACCTTAAAGTAGAAAGACAGCTAAATTGACAAATTCATTAATGAAAAATTGATAGATAAAATGGATAGAAAGATTTACACATGTACATAAAGTCAGTCAGGTAGACAGACAGAAAGACTGAAAGATACTGATAGAAAGACAGACAGACCTACAACAAAGGACCTAGTCACTAATAAATGAATAGATACAAAAATGGACTGATTGTTAATCACATTGGGAAATCTCCAAGGGATTAACATTTCAGTGGTGCTCAAATTGTTTTGAAGTTTGTTCCAATAGGAAAGTGGCCTTTTAACCTTGTTGTAACCTCTGTGTGTTTTCGTGGCAGACAGCCATTTCCTGCTGGAGGCCGGGTGACATTTAATGGGAAGGAGTGTGTTTGTGAGAAATGCACTCAGCCAGTACCAGTCGGCAGCTCTGCCCTCCCGCAGGCTGTGCACAGTGAGTAGTGTTCCTCGGAAACGCTGCCTCATCTCTTCTGCTCTATTCTCTCACTGTTCTAGTGTCTCACTGCCAGCTCGACACTTCTGCTGTGTCACTGGAAGGACTAGATTTTGTCTCCTTCTCTCTGACAGACTGCTGTGGCTGTGGCAAGGAGTTTAAAGACGAGCAGTCGCTCGTGGCACTGGACAAACACTGGCACCTCGGCTGCTTCAAATGCAAAGTGTGTCATAAAGTGCTGAACGCGGAGTATATCAGCAAGTTCGTCCCTCTTTGATGTTCTGTGTGTTTGTTTGTGTGCTTCACCCTTGAGTAAATGGACTTTATTTACTGAAGTATTTTTGGCTACTTTGTGTTTGTACTGAGTATCAAAAACAGAAGCAACTTTTACTCTCTACTTGACTACATTTTTGATTGAGTATCTGTACTCTTTACTCCAATACATTTTAATAAACACTTACCGTTTCTCGTTACATTGTGTTTGTCATTGTTTATTAGCACAATTTTTGTATTTAACCGAATAATTTTTTGCACATTAGAGTTTGACTGAGACTTAAATTTTTAAATCTATTTTGCTCTGACATTTTGAATCATTGAGGAAACCTCAAAAATAAAGAGTTTCTTGTTTTTCACATTTATTGTTGATTCTTGAGCCTAAATTAATTACAAGTAAAATACCTAAAATTTGTATCTTACGATTTATACTCAAGTCTTCTTGGAATTGGTGGCTTGTAACTTGTAATGGAGTAATTTTTACAGTAAGCTATCCGTTTACTCAAGTATGGTTTGGGATATGCAGTATTTCTCTTTAGTGAGGTGGAATTTATTTTATGCCAGTTTATTGTGTAATTACATTATGCAAAAATGTGATTCTTTCATTGTATTCTCTTAATTTTATCCCATCCCTCCAACCTCTCAATTGTGCAGTGAGTTAAAGAGTGTGCAAGAATTAAACAAGTAATTAAAACAAATATTATATACTGTAAATATATTGTGTATATGCAGTAATACATTATTTCTGGCCCCCTGATGTGGCATGTCATATCCCTTTTTTAATCACCAGGATTATAAAGCATCACTATTAACCCCTGGGAAGATTGTAGCTACGTATTTACAGAGTTGAATTTGCCTGGTTCTCATGACAGTTTTTTACTGGAGGCTTTGAAACTCAACTACTGACTTAAATTTGCGTCTACTGTACTGATGTAATAGACCTGTCTTTTAAAGGCCACTAAGCAAACAGAAGTTTCACAACCATCTTTTAGTCAAAGTATATTGAATAACACTGACTGTAACGTGTCCTGGTGTTCTGCAGGGATGGGATTCCCTACTGTGAGACAGATTTTCACGCCATGTTTGGCATCCAGTGTGAGACCTGCAAGAAATACATCACCGGCAAAGTCCTCGAGGTTTGTTGCTTTACATTGTATTTGATCAGAAACAGTAGATGTTCAGTAATGAGTATTTGTAGGAAAAATCAATTAAAAAGAACCTAATTAAATCTTCATAGATGTAATTTTTTGAATTTTTGGATTAGTAAGAATGCATATTGTCAAGAATACATATAATTCTATTTGAGTTGTATGTTCTATAAAATTCAACCAGCAAAATTTACTTTATCATTGTATAAAGGTACTGTTTTTTTTGTACAAACCGTTTTAAGTAAATTTTATGAAAAAAAAAAAAAAAAGATTTTGTTTGTTTTTACAATTGCAATGATTAAATAAACTTTTAGGGTTTGTTTTTCTATTTAAAATAAATGTAAATTATTTCCTCTTTGCACTGAGTGCATGTATTCCGTACCCTGTAAAAGTACCTGAGTCGGTACAAAATGGGTTCACAAACCTACAGAAATGCATTTTATTAAACTTTTTTTGTCCTATTTAAATATATATTTGTATTGTCTTTAGGTCCTCTATCTGAAGTGCCCTTAAATTTTACAAACTGTTTGCAAAAGTCTTTTCCTATTTGTATTGTCTTTCATCTCTTTATATTGTGTATTCAGTTGTAAATATTTTTTGTGAGCAGGCGTTCAAAGCGCAGCTGCTGCGCGACATGTTGTTGCTATAGTGACTGTTACATTTGTTCTTAGTAACCATAAATTAGAGTGTGACCTCATTGTTTAGAATGGCAATAAAACTACAACCTTTAAGCAAATGACTGTAATCTTGCTTGTAATTTTCGCCATTTTAATATCAACTCATTTAACATTTAGACTTGTTGATGTATTGAACATGCTGGAAATGTACAAGTTTAAATGGGCCATTCTAACAAAGACGACAATAAATCAAACTTTTATGGAGCTACATGGAAGTTGAATTACTAGATTTATGGATATATAAATTACATGTTTATATAATAAATATTAGTTTTCTATATAATATAATGTATAATTATTATAATATAAAGATAGTTATTATTGTTATATGATTAGTATAGTTTTATTATAAGGATCTTTATAGAATGTGGCTGAAGTAGGGTTGGTAATTTAAAAAAGCAAGACCTAAATAGATTTAAAGTCTCTGCTTTCGCTATGTTTATTCAAAGAAGCCAATTTTCTGCATTTTGAGGTCAAACCACTTCAATTAAAAGAACGTCACCTTTCCTCAATTTAAAACAAGAGACCTCTTGGGATCAGGATTGACTCAATATCCTATTATCCTCTAGTGGTCAGATTGAGCATTTATTGCGTTTTCCGCTCTTGTTTGATTTTACAATCTTCAGAGAATCGAGAATTTTTAATTTACATTTAATTCTGATCAGCGTATGTGTTTTTATCTCAAAAGGCTGGAGAAAAGCATTACCATCCCACATGTGCAAGATGTGCACGTTGTGATCAGATGTTTAGAGAAGGGGAGGAGATGTACCTGCAAGGTATTTACATGAGACAGGGGCTTATATTTGTTCATTACATTTTGTAGATATATTTTGTATTGTTTTCTGTATGATTGAATACTGTCTTTTACATGTTTCACAATATTTTAAAATATCATAACGTATAAATATTTTGGAAAAATACAGTGTATCACAAGTTGGGCCGCTTAGCTGAAAATACATTTCACATTACATTGCATTAAAATAGTACTGCAGCAAAAACCTGCTTTTAGACATGAACCCGGGTTTTGTTAATGCTTAAAATTCAGTAAAGAAAATCTTCCTACATTGTTGGTGTGTTTTACATTTTTTTGATGTCTCTCTTTTTTTTTTGGCCGCTCAAAGTCAGGATTAATTCAGTCTCCTGTTGCGCTCGAACCAATGATTTACAAAGAAAACCTGCTGCAGTGCAGTCTGTCATGTGAGATTTATAGACACGTAAAGGAAGGGCTTGGCTTTTAGAGGCAGATCAGAGAGATGGATTTCTCAGTATTAAAGAAATGGAATGAAACTGTTGGCTCACTTAGTAAATTACCTATATTGTTAGTTTAGAAATAGCTGTATGTTTTTTAGTTTATGCCTTTCTAGTGTGTAACATATTCTGGCCATTCTTCCTAAGGTTCTTCCATCTGGCATCCACCTTGCAGACAAGCAGCACGCACGGAGGAGAAGAGTAAGGTAATGAGAACCCAGCTCTAACTTTCTAAGAACATGTGTAAACTAAACCTACGAGGTTTGTGCATACTTAATCGGGAGGAGTGTACTTAAGATTGGCCACGCCCACACAAGTGGTAAAGTTCATATATTGGCCTTAGTAAAACCATCTGAAAGATGAGTAAGATAAATAATCCAAAAAGATAAATAATGAATATTATTATAAAGTTATATAAAAAATGTAATGGCAGTTGTGGTTTAGCAGTAGCGATACAAGCATTGCTGGTTTGAATCCTGGTCCTTGAGCCACAGCTTAAGGCTGCCCACTGCTCCGGGTTTGTCTGTGTTCACTGTGTGTGTGTGTGTGTGTGTAACTTTGCTGAATGTATTGAGAGCACAATTTCAATAAACCTCCTCATGGCCATAGTTACAAACTCGTTTTACTTGCATTAAACCCAACAAGGAATACAATAAGAGGTGCTTTATAAATTCCGTGCAGAAACATGGTGTAAAAGTGTCCTAACTAAAGATGACCAGCGGTTCACTTTAACAAACATTTCCCTGCAGAAACAGGTTCGGATTCAGCTCAGTGATCTCCATTCCAATGTGCCGGCGCAGGTTTGTGATATGCGGCCTTTTCCCCTCTGCATGGGTTTTACCTCCCAGTTTGCTTGGAATTGGTTGCTCAATGGGTCCAAGCATTAAAAAGCGATTGCTAAAGGAGTACAATTCACCTGTATGTTAGACATAAATCTACTAACGAACTGGCATTTTTTAGGGAAACTGCAAGAAGTCTGTCTGTCATCAACAGCTTTGGGATGGGTTTTTATGGGATTGCGAGACTGCTTGGTGATTTTGTTTTAAAGAGTACTGTACTTCCTTTCACTCAATATTTCACGCTTCAACCCCTGGTTTGTCACCTCCAAAGTTTTTTGTTTTAATTGTTTAAAAAAAAAAAACGCTCACACTCTTTAAACATGCGGCAGAATTGAGAGTTGGGAAGATGGGAAACTTGCAGGTCACTTTGTCAAGCTGCCAAACATCATGTCGCTGCAGTTTTTGTGATAAAAGCAGAATGTAACAAAGAACACAATTTGAACAATTTCGTGATAAATCCAGGGGGGTAAAAAAAAAAAAAACACAGATTGAACAATTTAAACCGCAAAATCTCTTCAGGAGAGAAGAGGAGAATTAATGATGGTGAAATGCCTTGGGACTGTTTTTTCTCTTTCTAAGCACTGTTTTTATGTTAACTTGCAGCTTATTTTTCAGCCAAACTACTCATCATAACAATGCTCACTTGACACAGAGATGTTGTTTCTATTATGCTTTTATCTTCTATGAATGGCTTGTCTTGCTGTATGTATTTTGTGTTTGCTCTGCTTTGGGATTAGTTTAGCCTCACATTGTTTGTTTGTAGGTGACCAGGACATCCTCTGAGAGCATCACTTCTGTCCCAGCCTCCAGTGCATCAGGCTCCCCAAGCAGAGTTATCTATGTAAGCACATTTCTGAGAATATTTTTGCCGCCACTAGTGGGCAGCAGCGAACAAGATTTTGCAAATGCCATGGCCATGTTGTAATAGCTTATTTGGTAATATTTTCTTTGATTTCTTTTTGACCAAAAGGCAAAATTGGGTGATGAACATCTAGACTACAAAGACCTGGCAGCTCTTCCTAAAATAAAAGCAATCTACAACATCGACAGACCCGACATGCTTTCCTACTCGCCATATGTGAGCTATCCTGTGGAGGACAAGACCTTTGGAGAGGTACAGACAATTACCATTTTGCACACACGTGTGAGCAATTTACGCATATTTGTTTTGGCCTTTTTGACCATTTTTACTCTTTACAGGTTCCGTGAATGAATAAAACTAGAGGATAATAAGATTACAAATAAACAGCTGCAGCTAGTGTAAATTATAATAACAAGTGATTGTTTTTACCACAGTTATATTTCATTCATATCATTCACTTCATTTTTTGGTCTGATTGACCAAATAATAGTTTTAATCCATGCTAATATTTTCACTTTTTTCAGATGCCTCTGTGTTACTGAAAGCCAATGGCTGCTTTCTACATCATCTTACTCATTTACTTTCTTTGTTTGCAGTCACCACAGCAACTCACTCCTACTCCAACTGAGGTACAGTAGAGCTGAAATGAAGAAGCAGCCCCTGTATTTATCTTGGTGTTTCATCTACTAATACTTGGGCACAGTTACAAAGTTGTAAAAGTTTACCCTATAATGGTACCATCATTGATTGGAAGAGTCGTGATTCACGTGTACATATGTAGCTGCGTCCATTTAGTCAGTCCCTCCAGGATTTCACGGTTTTATTTTTTTTGTGAGCAAAAAGTAACTTTTGTACTTTTGCGAGAAAAAGATTTTCTGCCGGAACTTTTCGGCATTTTTTTCATTAATCGAAATGGTGACCAGACATTTCGACCCAGGACGTTTGGCCCCCGGGGCTTTGGACCCGGACGATTGATCCTTAGGACGATTGGACACTCGGATGGTTAGACCCGAGTTTCGTCATGCGGCTTATTAAGAATCATATCTTCGGCCGTGTGAGCTAGACATTTGGGAGGCGGCTCCTTTGCATTTACTGCAGCGAAGAAGCATAACTTTGCCCCGATTCGAGCGCCTTTGTCCCGCAAAGAAGCACTTATAACGGTGGATTGACCGGCGCCGCGGCTTATTAAAATTCATATCTTCATGCCTGTGCGAGCTAGAAATTTGACAGGTCGTGAGTAAAAACCCATTCGGATCGAAGTTCGTTTTTGCGACGATTTTCATCCACGGGATCGCACGTAATCGGTCCTGATCGGCCCGCGGCTTCAGTTCATGCAGGGCGCGCAGCCGCTTTGCTTAAACAGCTTTCCAAATTGCCGATACTTGTTTATCCCATAAGCGTGTGGTGAAATACACAAAGAATGCTAAAGAACAGTCCAAACAACAAGAGATATATTAACACATTTTTTCTGTTTCAAATTTACTCATGAGCTTGTCAAATTTTGAAACTCGGGTCTAATTGTCACGGGTCTAACCATCCTAGTGTACAATAGTCCTAAGGATCAATCGTCCGGGTCCAAAGTCCCGGGGGCCAAACGTCCTGGGTCGAAACCCCCCTAAATCGGAGGAAATCACGCGTGCCAACAGTTATCAGAATATCTCAACATGGCACAAATCTTAGAATTTAGCACATTTTGTAAATGTTTGGCACAAATCTTAGAATTTAGCACATTTTGTAAATGTTTGCAAAAGGCTCCTGGTTTTTCCACACAAACATGATTCCTATAGATAATAAGAATCATAAACCCTAGAACTAAGAAGAGATTTTAGGATTTCCTGTATTTCATCATGCTTGGAAGCTTCCCAAGTTATTTGTTCATCCTCATGGTGAAATGCAAATGATCTGCTTGTTAAACATGTATTAATATATTGTGGACAACCATTGTCCTGATGAACAAGTTGCACTAAGATACATTACTCATCATCTGAACTGTAAGAAATGATTGACACTGTTGCTTTCAGTGTTTGAATTCTTAATTACACAGGCTACAAAACAATTGACCTCCACTTGTGTGCATTCTTGGCTATTGCTTTGCAGTTGTTCATTACAAATTTGTCTTTTGTCATTTTTCCTGTAAAATGCTTGAACATCACGTGGAATGTCAGTAGCCTACAAAAAAAGACAAAACAAAACGTATTATTTTGAAAAACAAAAATGAAACGAAATAAAATAAAATTCGATTAGATTAGATAATTACAATTTACCGTTTTACATTTTTTGGAGCGTTAAGTGACACATTTCACATTGAAATCATCAATCACAGAATCGCTGAATAACTAGAGGGACTGCATATGGAATGATCTTTCTTTGTATGTGAACAGTGGTGGTTTGTGGACAAGACCAGCATTGTGCCGTGGATTTTCCTTCACATACAGTTTGAAAACTTACAATCATGCAATGATCAGAGTGCTGATTATTGTCTTTTCCAGCCGTCTTGTGTGTGTTCCAGTACCCATTGTGATCACTAGTTCACCTTCGATGTCATGATAACTACACTGGAGTAAACTACATTCCCTTTTTTTCTAGGGCGATGGGGAAAAATCTCCCCGACAGAGGAGACCCTCCAGTCCCAGCTCCAACAGTTCTCTAGGAGGTTATGGCCGCTACACGCCATCACGCTCACCACAGACCTACAGCAGACCAGGTATCCCTCCACTCACAGCGACACTATTCACGCCAGGTCAGTCCCATCTGTTTGGACCAAACTTTTCACTTTTACACTGCCATTTTTGCAAGAAAACCAAAAGTTTCCAACTATTGTAAACTCCTTGATTATTTGACAGTATTTTAAAATATTTGTGAGACATGATCTCCCAAATCTCCAAAAGGCAGCGAGCATCTTTTGAATTATAAATGGGGTGAATGCCAAACACTTTCCAAAAAGGTTTTTTGCAGCTTCAAAAACCCTGTAAAGTCAGAAAGTAAAATTGGAAATGCGTAAGTGTGTCTATTTCATACAATTACAGACTCTGTCCTATGTCTTAAGGAGCCTTTTGACTGGCCATTTCTTTTCAAATCGAAGTATTTTCTGAACTATTTGGATATTAGTGTACTAATCATGCCTTTTATCATTCTTCCCTTATTGATGGGGTCCCAGATCAATATCTGAGCATCAACACATTGCTGGTACCTTCTTCAGGTAGAACTAGTGCCCAAGGTAGTGCCAGAGGCTCTTCCCCTTTGCCTTTGTACATCAACAGTGGTAGAAACACTCCACAGACAGGAAGTGCTGGTGTAGCCCTGCCCCTCAACCCCACAACATTGGCAATGCTCCAGCAGCACCACTACATCCCTTACTTCAGAGGTATCACAGCTCCGGCATCGGTGTGAACATGCTTTGCTTTGACAGTGTGAGCAACTAATTCCACAATCTGCATGGTCTTTGGTTTGATTGGTTCAAAGCGAAGAACCAATAAGAGTTTCCAAACATCTTTAGCGGTACAAATGGGCATTTCAGCCGACGTGGCTAATAACGCAGGCATGAAACTGTATCCTTCATCCACCTTTCCTGAACAGGAATTGAGACAGGATTCAAACAGGAAGCAAAGTCTGACAGTAGGCCTAGGACGGCCCTGCACCTCAATTTGCCTTCTCACGGTAAACCTGGTCCCAGTCTATCTCGCTCTGTGTCTCTAGTGACGTAATGAGATTGTAGGTGTATTATAAAGTTCAGTCCGCTGGTATTGTATGTGCCATTGTTTGCATGAGAGTTGGTGTGATGTTTCCGTTGGAATTGGTGACAGTGCATTCAGATTTATCCCGACATCAGTAGTGATTAGTAAAGTGCATTTTTTTACGTTGTATTTAGTTTTGTGCTTCATTTTCTATAACAAAGTAACTTTGTTTTTTCATCCATTTGATTTTCAAGCAACTGCCTGAATGTTTGTGGTATTGATTTTATTTATTTTTTTCCCAACTTGTGTTGAAAATCAGTGTTGTACTTGAGTAAGTGGACTTTGTTACTTTACTTACCCACCTTTATTCCCATTTTTATATCCCTTTTTATTCTTTCCCCACTTTTTTGCACATTTGAGTTTGACAGACTGACTTTTTGTTCTTTTTTAAATCTATTTGGTTCTACCTTTTTGAAACATTGAGGTGTTACATTTCATTTCTATACTGTATTAGGAAAGAAAACCTTATGAATAAACTGTTTTGTTTTTATATTCCTTAGTGTTTTTGAGACTAATTTCAGGACAAGTAAAATACCCCAAGTTCTTTCAAAATGGGATACTTTATGACTTTTACTTCTTGGAATTGGTCTATTGTAACTTGTATTGGAATAATTTTTACAGTAAGGTATCAGTACATTTACTCAAGTATGTCTTTCAGGTACTCTTTACACCTCTGTTGAAACCTTTCTGGCCAGTGATAAAATTGTAATCAGGAATATCCCTGCATTATGGAGATATATTAGTATTAACTGCTGTGAAAAATCCGAGTAATTTCAGTGCAACTTCCTGAGATAATTCTAATATTCAAAATCATAATAGATTTACCCTACTATTGTTTGCTTATGTGGACCAAAATTCCACTTAATTGGGCCCATTGTGGGCTTTATTGTAACATTTGTATTGTTTGGTGACTTGCGCTAAAGCTACATAGAAAAGGAAGCTGCGATTGTTGCTGCAGATTGTAAAGAAACACATTTTTTTCAGTCATACCAGAGTTCATTTCCCCACTAGGTGTGGTTCATGAGCAGGTTTAAAAGCAGATCATACGTTGATCATATTAAAATCATACGTTGATCCGCATAAAAAAGGACACAACGTAACCCACTATAGCACATTTAGTCCACTGCTTTTTGGATGAAGACAATTATTTCTTGACATTTTACTTGTCAAGTGTTAACTCGCAAATGCTGATTTGTGAGGAGGAGCAGATGGACAGCAAGCATCTTTGAAATATTAATGCAATTAAGAAAATATCTTTTTTTTTTTTTTTTTTTTTTTAGGTTCACTCAGAACACAAATGTAATTACTACTCCTTCTAGAACGTTGGTTGATTTGCTCTCAGAAGAGCCTTTTATAAAACAAATTATTTTTCGGCAGATATTTTCCTGTATATGAATTTGTTAACAAATGTTGCTTTTTTCCGGTTTTGCTGTTTCACTGAATGAAGTATAAAAGCAAGAATAAAGTTCACAAGAGTAGATTAAAGGAGTCAAAGCTGTAATTTTGGGTTGGTTAGCCAGACTCTGCGACACACACCTCAGTCTTATAGAGTCCCGGGCCACAGGCAAACACACTGAGGTTAAGTTCTGGTTAGTTTCATTCAGCTGTTTAAATGACCACCTATTTGTCAAACACTCACTCAAGAACAGAATTTGTGCTGCAAAGTTGTTGTAGTTATTTTTATTGTCTTGTTGAGATTCGACCTACACACAAACTCAAGCAGATCATCTTACAGTATGGTGTGTGTTTGTAGGAATTTGCATGTCTAGAAAAGAAAAATGGAGAGATAGATTATTATTATTATTATTATTATTATTATTATTATTATTATTAATTCTACTATTAATTGATTTTCCTTTTTACAAATAACATTCTTCCTAATGCATGTCCAATGTGTAAATACAGCATGGTGAATGACAATTTCTGTTTTTTTATATACATTTTTCTTTGGTTGGAAAATCAATAAAGCCGCTCTGAATATTCTAACAATTTTTCAATTCAGTCTTGCAACCAGTTTCATGTGTTTTCTGTTCAGATCTGAACACATGCATCTCATACGGAGAGTTGTGTCTGTGGAACATTTGTCGTCAGTATAAACGCTGTTGTCACATGCCAAGGACAATATTCTGTTTCTTGTTGTTTTCTTTTCATTTGCACAACTTTTAAAGAAAAAAAATCTAATTTTAAGCCATCTCTTCTTTTCTTGTTTTGCCTCCTTTTCATTTTGTTCGTCTGCCGTTACCTTGACAACCTGAGGAAGTGAAAGTGGGCGGAGCACCCCGAGTCTCTCCGCCTACTCTGATGGCAAATCTCCTTCATCTACTACATATGTGGCTGCCCCACGACATTTTCACATCCCAGGTCGGCTAAATATACTGGCTTATTATTCTCTGAAGTGTTTTCATGAAAATGTTCTGTATTTTAACTGTTAAATTCGTGGGTTAATGTTGCTTGAATCTCATTTTCTGTATGATGTGTGCAGAATGTATTTTCAGGTTACATCACACACCTTGTGTTGACAGGATCTATCTCGTAAACCATATAATCAGCTCCAAAAGTTAACGGCCATTTATTGTAAATCTTGTTTCCTAAGTTGGACGATGTTGAAACAGCTTTCAAAATGGCTCACATGACCTAATGCACAATAATCAAGATTAATGGTTGAGAAGCAGATGTGATTTGGAGATGAGCTCAACATGCTGCAGAAATGCACACACTTCTATATATATATATATATATATATATATATATATATATATATATATATATATATATATATATGAAATGTGTTCTTAATTTAATCTAATTTTATCTCTGTTTTTGTCCGACTTGCTGATATTGTATAGGTTTAAAAAGACAACATGACTTGTTTCTTACTTTTTCTAAATTCTTTTTTAAGTTTTTTTTTTATTTGTTTAATCTTTTTTTGTCAAGGAATACATTATTGTTTGTTGCATGCTAATCATATATAATCCCAGAACAAGCCTGAATTACACTTCAATATCCTAAACGTGTTTCATAAATGGCATATGCTTTCATTTTCCAGTAACTCATGCTTCTATTGTCATTTTTCATTGACATTTATTTTCTCTCTCTCTCTTTCTCTCTCTCCTCCACATTTCCTTTCATTCCTTTTGTCTCTCATTCTCAGAGGCTAAAGTCAAAGATAATATCTATAGAAAACCCCCTATCTACAAACAGCATGGTACAGTCCTTATGTCGGATGCTTTTATGCATGTCATCATGGTGCTATGCCATGTAACCGTTACCTTTGACCTTTCTTCTGTCTGCTGGTTTCCATCTCAGCTCATAAAACTAAGCATTGTCTTGGAGGAAAAAAAAAGGTTTGGATTAAACTGAGTACAGGTCATCCTGCTGGATTGCTTGCACATCTGGAATCCTCTGGATCACTTTTCACCAGTGATTCATTTGACTTTGACGTCAATAGTGGTTGAAACCCAAATCGGTATTACTTTAATTTTCTGGCCTATAAAAACCTGAGCCAAGTAAGTTTTCATGCATTAGTTAAATGCTTTTCAAGTTACATTTAATGTTACAAACGGCTTTCTAGATCAATCATGAACATTTTTGTGGAACTTCAGTTTCTGACATGGAAGCAGCAGATTGTTTTGTGCTTGTCTTCATTTTTAAAGACTTGATTCTCATTGCACCACAGTTCATTGTCTGTCTGTTTAATGGTATTGTCTTTATGCTAAAAACTACATTTGGTTTGACATTTTAGAAAAATCATTCTTGACATTGTGATTGGGTGGTAGAAAAATTACCTTTTTTCACCTTTGATTTTCATTTCTTTCCCGTTTTTGTGAATAATTGTCAGTGTTTAACTGCCTGTTGTCTTTAATCTCTTTCACTTTTGAACCTAACCTTTTTCTTTTTCTTCCTTAAGCATTCCTTCTCCAAGATCTAATAATTCTTTCTAACCAAGCACTAATAAAGTCTCTGACTGTTTAACCTTTATATTCCCTTTTGATTTTTTTTTTTTTTGCATGGTGTGATTTGTGCAACTCCTTCACGTTTTAATGTTTTTAAATCCTTTTATTATATAAGCAGTATATTTTTATTGCTAACCTTTTTTTTTCTTGGTTAGTTTCCAGAACTTCTTGGCAAGATGGTGATGACATGGACAAAAAGGTAGCTTGAGTATTTTGGATTTGTCTTACCTGTCAATCAATTTTATTTTACTAGCAAGTCAGATGAAACCTTTTCAAATATATTTATTATTTATTTAATTTTTTGTCAATAGAACAGAACAAGTTGGGTTAATCTGAAGAGTGAAATTGATGGACAGTCTCCAGACTTGGACCCTCGGACCTCCACCCACAGTTTACCCACTGATATGTCTCAGCCTAGTGAGCACAACTTTAATCAGTTAATGTCATTAAATGATTAAATGCCTTAAATGCTATTCTCACTAAACTATTGCCAAGCAAAGTTCAGTTTATATTTGTCTCATTACCATGTACCTTATAGTTTTATATTCCTATTTATTTTTTTCTTTTAACCATTCTTAACCTTCCATACCGTGTTAATATATAATTACATATAATAATATATACCGTTTTTTAAACAGACTTTCCATACAACAAATCCGCATCTTTGCCAGGATATGGGCGGAATGGCATATATAAGGTAAATCGAAGAACATTTTTTTTCCCCATTTTATAAGCATGAACAAATTTTTAACGTGCGTATGTTTTTTTGAGTGTAGTGTAGATTTGAATAGTGTTGAGTGTGACCCATATTTGCACACTAGGTGGCAGAATGTTTAAGAAGGTAGTTGATGTTACACCTTCTTTTACCCGGCCAGTTACAAAGGGTTTCAAGCTTTGCTAAGATAAGAGCAAGTCATAGAGCAGTATTGTGTCCAGATACTCTGAAAGTTGCTCAAAGTATTCTTGTCTGTCTACTCTAAAGACGACCTTTGACCTGAGGAAATTAAAGAAAAACGTTAATCTCAGCTCGAGCAGTCTGTGCTGCTCAGACATCAACTGCTTTTTATTGTGTCTAAAATAATAAGAGACATCCTCAAACATTCCACCTCAAATTAAACCCTCAAGATACAGCAGTGATTCCACTTAAAACATCTCAGGAATTTCATATGGTCAAATATGCTTTAGATGAAGATTATGTCCTTGATTTGCTTGAAGATGAACATATATGGAAGTAAACAATGGACAATAAAGTAAAGTTTTTGTTCATGTGTAGGCGGCAGATCTTGGAGAAGAGGAAGCTGATCAGGATTCTTCCTGGGGTGGAATGAGAGGTGAGCACAAAGTCTTCAATGCAATATCAATCTAAACCTTGCTCAATGTTGTGACCTATCGTTCTCTTTCTGTGTTTAATCTTATTGCCAACCTCCTTCTTTGCTCAGAGTACAAGGTAAGCATTCGTCTTCATACTCAGTTAAAATACTCAGTATTCTGTAGTAAAGTGATCACACATCTGTCTGGTTTCAGGTCTATCCATACCACCTTCTGGCAGTGACTCACAGAGTCCGAGTAAAACTACCACGGGACGTCGACCGCACCAGACTGGAGGTAAACGCAGTTGGTTCAATAAAAGATGCACGTTGTCTGTGTTTCCGGAGGACGGTGAATAAACATAGGGAATTACAGCACTTAACATGGATATTAATTTCCTAATTGATGCACTGATCTGTCACCGTCCATCTGTTTTCTACCACCTTTTTCTTTTCTGGGTAATTTCGGGCTCAAGGAGGGACACACCCTGGATTGGTGTCCAATCATTTGCAGACGAGAGCACACAGCCACACACACACATTTTCTAGATTTAAACTGTGGGAGATAATCTATGGAATCAGAGTGCCGAAAATATAAAACGAAATTTCGGAAATTTCCAAGAAACAAATAAAAAACATTTTCGTTTGAATTTTTTGATTCAGAGGAGTTTAGTGAGTGCTTGTCGCACATGTGCTTGCTTTTCTTTGTCTTTGTCTTTGTCATAGTCATAGTGATAATCATAGCCATTTACTTTCAACACCAACAACCAGACAATCAAATTAATAAAAAGCAACAATTCTCTTACAAATTTCACACGTGCGCTTTGAGACAGTTAAAAACTTTGGGTTTAGTTTTTGAAGCATATTGCTGTATTTTTTTTTAACCCCACCAGTGAAGTTTTTTTTTTTAGTTTGCTTGCTCACTGGTCATAGCCAAAACCTTAAACACCAACGAGCAATGTACAAAATGCAACAATGGTGATCTAAAAGTGCATATGAAATGCTATAAATTTGGGTTTGGTTAGTTATGACTTTTGAATTCATGCAAATATGAGTAGATTAACTCCACCACATGTACAAACTAATACGCTGAAGATGAAGACTTGAAATGTTGACCTCTTACCTTTTCTCGTGGTTGTAGAGGCATCTGTCTCCGGAGGAATTCTACAACGTGTTCCGGATGACCATTGAACAGTTTGACCGCTTGGCTTTGTGGAAGAAAAACGACCTGAAGAAGAAAGCCCGTTTGTTTTGAGCCAAACTAAGACTGCTTGACGGAGAACTACGCAAAGAGCGTAAACTCTTTTCTCATGTCCTTTGTGGCTGGAGGGACGAGTGAGAGAGAAATAAATATGCACCCGGAAGGAGCGCTGTTAGCCACCTAGCTTTGTTTGAATGCTACGCCACATGGTTTGAATGTCACTTTACTGGTGGAGAAACCGGAGCCAGAAACTTGTTTTTTCTCTCGCTTGTCTTTGTGATCATGGTGTTCGTTTGTGGAAAAGCACTCAATATTGATATCAGCCACTTTCTCTATATTTTATACGGGGATAAACCGTGGCCAAACACTTCTGCTCGTCTGTCAGTGTGTTAAATAGATTTCAAGTCTTTTTACTTTGGACTGCTATGAATGTCCAACTCTATGTCCTTGTCTTGTATTGTTTTTTTTTAACTTTCATATTTTCCTCCTGCTTGTTCCTGTTGTTGTCTCTCATTTCTATCTATGGCTTTAGCATGACCAGGCCAAAGACTCACTCTGTTCCAAATAAGGTTGTGATTAACATGACTCGCAATGTCACAGTGAAACTACAGGAAAACGTTTTTTTTTTCATGGTGAAAGATGTCCCGCACTCTCTCGACATGCCTCAGTTGTGGTTGGTTTTGCACAACAGGATGTTTCATTAGTTTCCGTCCCCACTTACAGTGAGATTTCCTCTGAGCACAACAGTGATGGTGATTACATCCGGACTGGACCCAGTATTAGTAATAAGTTCCTCACTTTTGGTTTTTTTTTTTTTTAATATTGCTGAAGGACTGAATATTTTTTTTCATTTTTGTCAGTTGTGGTGAATTACTAGAAGACATGTTGCTTGCTCCAACGCCACAAAATATGACAAGTTGTGAGATGTAATGATACTTGCCATTTGAACTTTTCTGAAACGCAAACACCATTACATCTCAACAAACACAGGTCAGAGGTTTAACACCCAATCTTTGCTTCATTTTTTGTGATGTGGTAATATTTACATTTCCACTATTCTAGAGTTTTTTCACCATGTATATTTTTTTATGTCAAACATGTTCTAAAAATGTGTTTGTGTGTGATTTTAATTCGTTTAAGCATTATTTTATTTAAATAATTTTTGAATATATTATGGTGACTTAAGTGAAACTAAATTCATTCTGCAATGATCCTGCGATTAATCCTAAACTCTCACTTATGTCTGTAGCAAATGCCAAGATATCTAGTAGGTCAAAAGTAAACTTGCATTTTATTTTAGATTGATTTATTGGTTTTCACAAGGATGTGTTTGACTACTGACTTGGAACAATGTGGAATGTGCCTATAATTCTTAACATCATATCCTAATTTGAGGTATTTTAATTATTTTGGTAATTTCTCAACAGGAAAATCTGATTGTTTTGCTATAGTTGATTGTGAAAGTATTGCATTTTAATTTGTGCGTGCATACATGCATTTTTGTTTAAAGCAATTGGCGTTAGCCAACACCAGTCATGCCAAAATCTGTTGTTCTGGACAACGTATAGTAAAGCTTGCCTCAAACATGTGCTTGTGTGTTTATTAGTTTGAAATGAATGTGTCTGAGTTCGAAGAACGGCGCTGAGGTACAATTAGGAAATTCAACTTTTGGTAATGGGTTTTTAACACTCATTTTTGTGTGAGTAATACATTTTAATGCAGGTCTTTTTTACTCTATACTTAAGAATTGTTAAAAACGTATTGATGAATTAAAGTAAAAAATACAAAAAATACAAATATATTTTTCAGGACTGATTTTACATTTCTTTATAATTGTTTCTTTGAATATTGCACTTAAATAGTTTTTTTTTCCTGGAAGGAACATTTTTGAGAGGTTGCTTTCACATACTATAAAATCATAGTTCGCGAACATTCACACGCCCTGATCTCCCATTGGTAAACTTGTTTGCGCTTGGCTTCCTGATTCGCTGACAGGCCCGTCACTCATCCGGAGGTTTGACAGCGCACTGGTCCCATTAGAGCCAAGATATGAATCTGAGCCAGACCACAAGAAAGAACAGCGGCGGTGGTCGTTATCTCACAGGACCCCTCCATTGTGTACCTTACAGTAAAGTCATGTCGGATAGCAGCGAAAAAGGTAAGAATTCACTTTTAAGATCCACAAAGCAAAAGGATTTGAGTACGTTTTCTAATTTCATCATTTTAGGCAAACCTGTAAGCTGTTAACGCAATTATTACAAATGATACATGCTAACAAAAAGCTGGCCAGGTTCGTTTTTGTTGTTATTTTTTATTGACAACCTTCTAAAATTAGGAATAGTTGCACCCCGAACGAACACAAAGAAGCACGAGGCATCCTGAAAAATCGACGTCATGACGTAAAACGCGTGCGGAGGGGGGTCTTGTTGAAAGGCGGCAGGGATCAGCTGGTGTCTCGAGCACCGGCTACAGATTGTACAGAGGGGGAGGGGCCAACTCTAAATGATGAAGAGCAATCCTAATCACTCTTATAATAGTGGGATTATGCTTTAAACATTTTGTGAATTGTGAAAGGTCATGGTTGCAGCATCCATTGAAATTTGCTGGATGTCCCTGTTTATCCCATATTGTCAACACATTCCTAATGCATCCTTTAATAGCCAGACTCATTCCTTAGTTGACCCCACGCCTTATTTGTTCTTGGCTGTTTTTCATCTTCACAGGAAGTTTGCTCAAGGAGAGTTTTCAGACAAATAATTTGGCCCTACACGTCTATTCCGCCTCCAGATTTAGTGCATTGTTTTCCATTGGGAATCTTCAACAATGCAGCAGACGAGAAGCTTCATCCTGTGCATTGTCGGCTTTTCTTCATAACTCTGGCTCATAGACAATGAAATATGAAAGATCAGAAAAGGCTTCCAGAGAGTCCAACATGTAAAGAATGCTTCAAATCAGTCTAAACACATGAATTAAACAATAGACAATGTACTGGAATAGGTTCTATTGGCCAGATACAGTGCTTGGCAAGGAAGAAAACCATTCGGAAAAGCAGGAGTTAAGCTTGTGGA
This sequence comes from Paedocypris micromegethes, assembly GCA_028031935.1. Classification (NCBI taxonomy): domain Eukaryota; kingdom Metazoa; phylum Chordata; class Actinopteri; order Cypriniformes; genus Paedocypris; species Paedocypris micromegethes. The sequence goes on along the minus strand of CM051500.1, from coordinate 6,295,903 downwards.
GCTCAGGGTCTTTGATCAATGGCCAGTGTAAAGTTCGGAAGGGTGTGACCGAACATCCAGGGATGTTAGTGAAATGCCATCTGGTGAAATTTACACTTGAGCAAAAGCTGCGTCATTCACGGCAGGTTTTTAAGGTGAAAGGTTGTTCTGTTTTATATTAGATGTTAAATTGTAATTGAGTAAATCATAAATCATGCGAACATGAATTAAGCGATACTGTAAATCATGTACTACGAATTGAATGTTGAACCTGGTGTTTTTGCAGTGATCTGTAAATGTTTATAATTTATAGTGGTTATTACAGCACATCTATCTCATATTTTGGGTTTTAAAGCATGCAATCATTTAGTTGTTTTTCGATACTCTTCATTATCCCCTATATACAAGCTGTCTGGGTTTTCAGCAGGAGAACAGATTCAATTACAGTTAGAGGGGAAAGTATTATTTCACAATTACAGTATTTCACAAATTTAAAAAAAGCCATGAGGAAAAAATAATCAAAACTAAAAGACCTTTAAAACGCAGAAATAAAGATGACACCAGAATCTAAAACAAACAATGCATCCACATTACTAAAGGAAAAAACATAATCTGGACTCGACTTGACATGAATCAGACTAGAGAAAACCGAGGTTATTGGTTATTGTCCTGTTACCTAAAGCCGGACAGAAATGAAAGTTTACATTTCTACGGTTAGTGGACACATTCATCCAAAGCGATTTTTCTCACATAAATCACAACCTTTAACACTACGGATTTCTTCTTACTTTTCAATTTAAACGTTGCTTATTTTCTTGTTGCCGTTGATGGATTATAATCCATGAACGGCTTTATAATCCACAATATTACTCAATAATGTATAAGGTTACATTTACGCTTTAACATTAACACTTTTCAAATGTTCTGGAAAGTTCTGTTCTAAGTCATCATGGCTGAGATTCTTTGCATTAAAAGTTTTTATTTACTGTAACCACGGTTTATATACTGTGCATTTTTTTAGCTTGGTCTTTGGAAAGCACAGTTGGAAACCATATGATGTATTGGAGTTTAAATGTGTATTAAAGCTTTTCTTTAATGCTTCTTTGAAAAGTCTATAATTCATGATCGCTTGTAAAACGGGTTTTTTTTTTTTACTTTAGAGCAACTGGAAAATATTGGTGACTTTTCCTACCCTGCATACATTTTAGTCTTGTAAATTCTTTTAGATTTAGGCTTAGTGGATAGTGTAAACTTCTATATGATGGTCTGTAAGCAAGTTTTGAAGAAATGTTTTTTATAAAACTTTTTTATATTGTAAATTATCAAAATGTGATTCCAGAAAAAAACCAACACTCTATTTATATTAAGAAATACACTGTAATTACTTTTGAATTTCTATTCTATTCAAATTTCTATACAGCATTAGTAGTTTGTGTAAGAAATGCACACTTTGCTCTTTATAATACTAATGTCATATTGTCAGCATCCTGTCGTGTAATGCGTCTCCAGGACTCTAGAGGTCGGTCATCATGTCAGTCATCTTCTACCGCTTCATCCTTTACAGGGTCGCGGGGAGCTGGCGCCTATCTCAGCGTCTTAGGGCCGGAGGCGGGATACACACTCTGGATTGGTGGCCAACCATTCGCAGAGCGGGACACACAGACAAACACATTCACACACTCACTCATACCTATGTGGTCAATTTTCCAATTCCAATTAGCCTGAAGCGCATGTTTTTGGACTGTGGGAGGAAACCGGAGAACCCGGAGGAAACCCACGCAAGCACGGGGAGAACATGCAAACTCCACTAGTGACTCTAGAGGTCACTTGTCCTAATTTTGTCTCTAGTTGTTGTAATGGGTGTAACCTGTTAAGATTGGGGATATTATCCATCACTTAATATGTTCCTGTAGAAACCGGGATATGAAATAAGTTTCACATGCCCCTGAACAAATTCAGCCCAGACGTGCACCGAATCAAAGTTCACGACTCGAAACGTTCAGTTCAATTACGTGTTTTACACAGATAATTTACACACAACATCTAAGAAATGTGTCAGTCCACAACCCCGAGGCCGTAACAATAACAGATTGGGCTGGAGAAAAAGATCTAAAAAATATATGTTTAAAAATAAGCTGTTGTAAAAATAAAATGGCACCAGCTCTGTTTCGTTTCAGAGATGTTGCGCTGGTGAAAAGTGTATTTACCTTTGTTGTTATGATAAATCATTACACTTACGCGTGTCTTTGGTGTGCAAAGCAGGCGCTACTACTTGATGATGATCCGTCTGATTGTGCACTGATAAGAATCTGGGCTGTAAACCACAGTGAACCTGAAACCACTTGAGTCTGTGTCTGAGAAAGCGAACGCCTCCGGCTCTTTCGAAGCCTTTTATCTTCGCTTATCTGCTTCTCTCTCTTTCTCTCGTCCTTGAACATTCTTGGCTCAGACTCATTTCCCTCTACCTTCTTGGAAAACTCTGTGTGTGTACATAAGCGAGAACATTACAGCGGCTGTGGTTCTTTCCCCTTCTGCCCACATCACAGGAACCTGATGAGACTAGTTAACATGGCACGTTTAGGGTGTTACCCAGGTAACGGTGGTTCTGGTTTATAGCAAACAGATGCTTGAAGTGTTTTCTGTAATTATTAATGCACAGTGTGATGAGTTGGAGGCTTCGGGGGTTTAAAACTCCCAGCTTGTCCCCATTAGACGTGGTGTTTGCTTTCTGTAAAAAGATTATTTGGTTTTCTACTTCCTATATATCAGCAAGAGGTTTGTCATTTACTTCACGTTTATGGCGCAATTTGTGATGTAGAAATGGACACAAATTCAGAGACGGCTTGTGGAAGAGCATGTTCTCACTGGAGACAGGCTTAGTGAGGAGATCTGAGGATGGTCTCGGAGTTCTGTTTATGAAACATGCCTGGCATGCAGAGGTCTCCAGTGACCGCGGTTAAAAATCCTGTCTGTTTTTCTGAATATCCGTCTGTCTGTCTGTCTCTGTCTGTCTGTTTTGCTACCTATCCATCTGTCTATCTGTCCATCCATCTATTCATGTGTCCGTCCATCCATCCATCCATTAATTTAAAAGATATACGCTATTAGAATGGCAGATGCATCTTCAGGTTACTCCCTGTGTCTAATTTCTTACTTAAAGTTAGAATGCGAAGTTTGTCTAAATTAATATTAAGGTCTACTAAAATGACCTTACCGTCCATACTGTGATAAGAAAATGCCGTGATGGATTTTACCTCATACCACTGACCCCTAGTCTCTCTGTCTTTAGGTCTGTTGCTGGCTTTGTTGTTTATGTTGAACAATCTTGTGAAGACTCTTCAGATTAGCAGACGGTTTACTGTAAATATTGTGAATAAATTCCTTCTGCTCCTGCTCAGATTCCTCCTCTTTTGAAAACAAGCACCACCTGTGTTTTGTGCTGTAGAATCTGCAGGTGTATTTCCAGAGCCGGTATTTACAGCCCGGGGCTTCACGCTCTTAAAGCTCCTGACCCTCACTAGATCTTCATACCATCAGACTTGATATATCAACTTTATGAAAGATAAAGAAGACTTGATATATCAACTTTATGAAATTCACACAACAATAGCTCCTTTCACACATACAGATCTTACCGGTAAATTGGCGGCATGCAGTCATGTGTGAACAGACAAATTCGTTCTGGTAATTTTCCAGCACGGCTAGTTGTAACATTCCCGGTAAATTGCCGACAAACTGCCCTGTGTGAACGGAAAACAAAGATTGTCGGAATAAGCACGCAGAAGTTCAGTACATGCGGACGTAAACAACCATTCTGAGCCAATCAGAACATTCTGGTGTAGCCGTTTAAAAGTCGTCGCCAGTTTATTGATGATGCCAAAATTACCCGTATTTTTAAAACGCTGTGTGAATGATGTTTTACCGGTAAAATGCCGGAATGGTATTCACACAGTGCTCGTGTGAACAGTCTTTATCTGTTTACACAACCGGTAAAGTTATTTGGGGGAATTTTTCAGCAATTTATCGGCATTTCTGCGTGAAAGGGGCTAATGAGGTGTGAAAACCTAGAAGTTCCGATTGAGTGAAAGCGACACAGTTTTAAGACTATATTCATAAAGAAAGTGTGTCGTTTTCAGTCACAAAGTGTTTTCTGCTGTGTTCGGAGTAAAAAGAAAAAGGGAAAATCGTTGACTTCTCATCATGTAAAGTTATTTAGGTAAATTGTCCTCTGAAAGATTTAAGTTGGACTTTAGCCAGCAGTAAAGACTTGTTCACACTGGCTTATGGAATTGTATTTTTAACTCGATGACAGTAAAGAGAAATGCATGTGTTCTACTCTCTCTGTTAGTTAGTAAAGATAAACCAGGTGTTTGCTGTAAAGTCTTCTAGTTCTGGTTCCATTTTTTAACGGTTCAAATTAATCTGTTGTCTTTGCATCCATCCATTCGTCCACCTGTCGATCTGTCCGTCTGTCCGTCGTAAAGATAAACCAGGTGTTTGTGGTATCCTGTTCTAGTTCTGGTAACATTTTTAAACGGTTCAAATTAACCTGTTATTAAGAACGTGTCAGACATTTTTGGGTACTGTAAAAGTGTTCCACATCTGCTTCTTGACCCCGTGACCTTACTCACGGAAGCTGACAGACACATACTGTAACGTGTACTGTACTGGTACCCGTTCGCCCTTTACACTTATCTATCCTTCATCTGACTGTGTTTCTTGTACTATTTTAGCAATAGCAGCTGACCAATATTCTGTTCAGTGGTTGATATCTTAATATTGCGTGACAGTGTTTTTCTTCTCCCTTCTTGTCGTCAGCATGCGCATGGCAAGCGTTTGCTGTTGTTCAGCACTTAAACACTTGAAGCTTTGCAGATGTTTTTGTGGACTTCCATTCCTACAGGCTCTCCTCGTTGACGTAGCTCCACCATGTCATTAGTGTGGAACTCTTATCTTCACTATCACAGAGAATGAACATTCTACCTTGTTATAGATGCAAGAAGAAATGAACGAATACGATTGCATGCACTTGCACACCGTGTTGAGGATTGAAAAGTAGATTAATGAGGATAACACTCATTATTTAAAAATAATCTCAGATGTTGCAGTGGTAGGTAGTTTCCTGGCTCGGATCAAGTGATGTACGTGTGTGTGTGTGTGTGTGTGTGTGTGTGTGTGTGCATGTTTTAAACAGAGCTGTAAAGAGTACCTGAAAGCCATACTTGAGTAAAAGTACTGATACCATACTGTAAAAATTACTCCATTACAAGTCAACAATTCCAAGAACACTTAAAAAAAAGTCATAAAAAAACACAAGTATTTTACTTTGTTTAACTACTTTATTTTACAATTGTGCTGAATGTATCAAAAACACCAAGAATGTGAAAAGCAAGAAACTTTATTTATGAGGTTTTATTTCCAAATATAGAAATGACATTTTAAAACATGTTAAAAACAAACAGAAACAGAAAACAAAAAAAGAACAAAAAGTCAAACTCATGTGCAAAAAAATGCAACTACTAATTTATGTTTTATGTACATGATTTGGCTCATAAATAGCATCCGGTAACTTCAGTACCCTGTAGATGGCGATATCCCATAGAAATTAGCCGAGATAGAAAAAGATGCCGACTTGTAGCACACAATCACAATGTACTGTAACAAGTAACGGTAAGTGTCCGTTCAAATGTAGTGGAGTAAAGAGTACAGATACTCAATCAAAAATATAGTCAAGTAGAGAGTAAAAGTCACTTGTTTTTTTTTATTTTTCAAAGTATCGAAAATGTTTAAGTAAAGTACCATTTACTCAAGTACTTTACACCACCGGTTTTAAACAGAGCTGCTTTGTGCTTGCTACATTTAGTTAATCAGGAACATTGTCTCTGGATCATAGGTCCTCGTTTTAAATCCGCCAGTGAAGATCTGATCCAGAGTCAGCGTTTGGCACAACCCGATGGCTACTGTAGGTCACCAGATGTAAACTTCCTCTTAGTTGTCTGTTGCTCATTTTGGCAGAATTTCCGAAAACTTAATCCGATGGAATTGTCAAGTGTTTGAAAATAGCCAGGAAAAGAGGAATTGCGAGGTGTTTGCTGTGCATTGAGAGGAGTTGCCTGTGATTACTGTGATTTCCTTAGATCAGATAAAAGGCAGAGGAAAAGAAAAGGAGAAAAAAACAACAGTTGGTCGAGGCCTCATGTATTTTGTATGAAAGCAGATTGGCTCCTTAATTGATCCTCGGACCCCCACCCCAGAAAGGCCTCCAGTCGACTGACGCCACAGGCAACAACAGTCTGCAGCCGTGGTCCTGCCAGATGGTGGAGTGAGTGTGTGTGAGGAGGTGATGCTGGGTCATTCTCCCCTCAGGGGTCTATCTGACTGCTTCTGCGGACCACTGGAGCCCAACGGGCATTGTAGCCATAGCAGCTGGGACTTCAGCAGTCAGTGTGAAATGTGTGAGTGTGTGTTGCCATGAAGAGGAGAAGTCAGGAAGTAAATGTTATGAGGTGTGTAAAAAAACAAGACTGGCTCGAGAAAAATACGTACAATTCCAAAGACGTTTTGATTTTTGTGATTTAAACTTGCACACTTACATTTTACTGACACAATGTTTGACCCTGCACAGACCAACACAATATGCAGGGTAAAATATCTGTTCAATTATGTTCATTTAGTTTTTTTTTATTAAACAAGGTCTTTTTTAAAATTCACATTCAGACCCATGGCAAAACATATATTTGTTTAATATTGGTAATTAATTTTAATTTGTTTGAATAAGATGTTTTTAACAGTCATGAACTGTCTCAAAGCAGCTGTATGGATACCTACTGAACATCTACTGTACATGTACATCACTAGTATCGAACTACTGAACATCTACTGTACATGTACATCACTAGTATCGAACTACTGAACATCTACTGTACATGTACATCACTAGTATCTACCTACTGAACATCTACTGTACATGTCCATCACTAGTATCAACCTACTGAACATCTACTGTACATATACATCACTAGTATCAAACTACTGAACATCTACTGTACATGTAGTTAAAATGAAAGTGAGAGTATCAATATGGCCAGTAGGGACAGTCAAGGAATTAAACCTGGAACGGCGGATTGGCTGGTCCAACTCCCTACCGCTGAAGAGAGGCAAACAAAACATAGCATGTAAATTTTGTTCAATTTTCAAATATATTGTATGAAGGAAACTATCAACAAAAGAGATTGTAAAAATGCACACAGTACACAACAAATCGTGCAACATGAGTGTTGAGGAATTATATTTCTGCCTGTAGTAATGAGTTGAGCTGTTTGTGTTTAAGCCTCTTTGGGTGGTTCAAGAATATATGATTGCACATCTCCACCGAGACCCCCTTTGGCCAGTTTGAACAGCATTATCCAGCTGACACAACACAACTCACACTCAGCACCGTGTTTGTTTGAAATCCAGCCAGCGCATTGTGAGCCGAGTCTACTTTACTTTAACTCGCTTCTTTTCTGACCTAGTTTTGAAACTGTCGTCTTTCTGTTAAGGCTTCCCTTCATGTGTTCCAAATCACCTTTACTGTCATAGCACCTTTACTGTACGTGTTAAAGCTTTCTTTGATCCAGTGTAAAGTCATGCTGTAAGATTTGACTTCTAATTAATCTAATTATTTTCCAAGTCACTTCTTCCATTTCTGTCAAGGGGGAGCAATTCCTGCATGTATGATATAAACTTAAAAGTCATCCATCAGTTTAATATGTTTCCCACATATTGTGTTTCACTGTTTCATGTTTTGACTGTTTGGAATTTATGTGAGATTATAACTATTAGGATCTACAAACAAAATTGCCAAGTACCATTGCTGTGGTCAGACTATAAGGCGCACTATAAATCCTTAAAACATGATCAAAACTATGACTTATAGTCCTGTCCGTCTTATAGTCCAACAGATATGGTACATACAATAACTGACTAGGTGGTCTGAAGTTAGACAAAGAAGTTTCTTATTATTGTTTGTTTTTTATCTTTCCTTATAGTTCTTTTATATTAAAAATTTTTTAACTTGATTTTAATATCAATTTGGTCATTTTATTTTATTTTATTAAGTTGTACTATTTTAGTTTAGACTTGACAATAGAAGACTTGACCTAAATATTGAGATTGTGGACACGTTTAAATATCTGGCTGTTTTCCTCAATAACAAGTGTGACTGGTCCATAAACACGGCTGACCTGGACCAGCAGAACCAAAGCAGCCTCCATCCGCCGAAGAGACTGAGGTCATTTGGTGTGGACACAGATCCTTCTACGAGACCGTTATGGACTCAGTAGTTCTCTAAGCTGTGGTTTGATGGGCAGGGGACATAGACAGGTTGAGACTGAACAAACTAGTCCATAGAGGGCTGTTCTGGGCAGCACACGACTCCATTGAGGAGGTAACTGACAGAAGGATGTTGGAAAAAGTGCCATCAATGATGACGTCTAGATCTGTGCAGCACCTTTAGGACCAAACAATTTTTTTCTTTTGTTTTTGGTTCATGAATACTATGGATCCACATATGTATATATACACGTACTTATTGTTATTTCTAGTCTGTACGTAAATATTGTATGTCTGTTTGTGGCTCAGATCATAAAATATCCCCTTCGAGGGATTTATTAAGTCTATCCTGTCAAATCCAATAAGGACCATATTTTTAGTAATATGAATAAAAGGGTTAAGCTGGGTAAATTGAATCTACTTATCAGATCAGTTGTCTCCTGTGGATTCAAGTCATGTCTGTCTGTTTTTTCAATTCTGTAATGAGGCTTTGACCTGAATAATAGCATTGTGTGTGTGTGTGTGTGTGTGTGTGTGTGTGTGTGTGTGTGTGTGTGTGTGTGTGTGTTTGTTGGGGGTGGAGAGTAATTTAATATTCTTATATACGTAGTCATATGAGAGGTGATGGAATGTGCTTTGTTGTGCAAGGACAAACATCTGTGCTTAATCATTATATTATATATCTGTCAATGGATTTATTTTCCTGACTTCGCTTCAACTTCTGGGCCAATCTCAGTGGGTCAGGATGGGATATACCGTACACTCAAGATTTCTATTGTCACATTTTTTTTAAAGTTAAAATTCTAGAGAATTTTAGGGATGGGCACAGAGAGCTTCTTATAGAGTTTTCCTTATTTTTATTCAACAAATAGAGTTTTGTTTCCTGGCCACTGTCGCCTCACTGCTCTTGTATTGTGCTCACAGATTTGTAATCCTCTAAAAATCCATGAATCCGTGAAACATTCAGCATATTGTTTGACTATATCGAAGAGTGTAGAATGATCTCTGACAGTCTCTGGCAGTGTAAGCACGTCCCTTTTCATCGACTGCATTGCTTGTGTGTTTTTAATAGAAGCAAATGTTGATCTTTGTCGTGGCATTTTCTATTCTAGAAGCAAAATGTATATACTGCATTTATCGTATTTTTTATCTAAATGGGTACAGTTGAGAACGTTACACAGGAAAACTTTGAAAAACAAACTCTCCAACAGCCTGTTATGGTTGCACTCACACTTGATTTAATCGGATATGTTTTGATCAAGATACCAGGCAAGCTGGTTTTGTGTTGCAGTTTTTACTTTTTTCTTTTTAAGCATCAACGATACTGTATATTTTCTCTCTGTTGCTTGTAAGGCTGTTGTTGGATTGGATGTACATGCATATAGTATATGCATTTCCATTACTTCAGGATTTTAATGCTTGTTTGTTGTGCCAAATTAGTGAAAAAGCAGTACAGAGGAGCTCAAATACGAAACTGCAAAGGTTACACATAGTGGGTTGAAAGTGAATGGTACTTAATTAATAAAAAATATTTTTAAACATTTAAATAGTTCAGAAACTTGGGAACTTTTAGTGATCTAATACATTTACAATGCAATTACAATACAATTTATAGGCTGATGGGTCAAGTCAGGGGTCATTATGGGACATCAAGGGCCAACTATGATCTAAAGAGTTTGTCAATATGGCCACTGTGGAGAATATTGAAAATGTCACACACACACACACACACACACACACACACACACACACACATTAAAGTGATCACACACACAAACCCGGGGCAGTGGGCAGCTATGGTTTGTGGGGGTCAGTGTCCAGCACCGGACCACCACTGTCTAATACTATTAGCCACAGTTTCACACTTCCTGTATTTATACACGTGTGGGTCATTGTATCATGTATGTTTTTCTTTTAGCGGCGTTTTTTAAGTATTTCCAGCATTTTTATTTAGTGGTTTAATTAAAACCATTTTATTCCCCATGCCAGTGTTTTGAACATGCTTTGATTTAAGTCGTTTATTGTAATCAGAAATACGTTCGTTCAGATTTAAATAATTGTATATTCTAGTAACGTTATGCTTTCCTTCAGAATCGAACCCACACCTTGCTAACGCCATAACCTATACTATAGGATTCTTCATCTAGTTACGTTGTTTATCTAACTAAACCAAGTATTTAGTTAGTTTTAGTTTTCTTTGTGTCGAACTAAGCGTTTGACAAACAGACCGAACCAGTCCAGATCGTTTCCCGTCATACGCGCGTTGTGTCCAGCTGTGGAATCGGAGATGCGGAGCTTCAGGAGAGGCGGAGAAAAGAGGGAAAAGAGGGAAAAGGAAGCCGGAGACAAGGGAGGGAAGGAGGTGCCACTTCTCGACACGGAGAGAAAGTGTGTGAGTGAGTGGCTTTCAAACGCAACGGTTTGTTTAACGACAGACCGCGAGCGAACAGAGCAGCTCTGTGTTTGGATCCGCGCGAAGAGAAAACACTTCCAGCCTGGAGCGAGCGAGTGGAAGAGGTCTGCTGATCCGCATTAGAAGGGGAAACGAGGGAAGAAAAGGCCTCTGTTGTGCGGATCTTAATGCGAAAGACCATCTTCAGGACTCGAGCTTTCAATCTCATCCCGGTCTGAGTTTGATGCGTTTGCCTTGAAGATGCGGAGCGACCCCATACTTTTCGCGTCGAGGGGTGAGTGATTGCCCGGTGTTTGCGTCACACATCGCCGAGACCGTTCGCGTTGTGGTTGTGTCGTTATTATTTCGTTTTCTAGCGTCCAAGAAAGCAAACGCACGGCCCTGTTAAATGAGCGAAATCAGCTTTTCAAGGATCGTTCAGGAAAATAAAAGAGAAGAAAGATAACAACAATGAGCTAATACGAGGAAGGAATTAAGCCCATCGAGTCTTATTTTCTTCTACGGTCGGTTTAGTTTTGCATTTTCTTTTGAAAGTTCGGAGTGTATTATTAAACATTACATTATTATAGAAATTAAATGTAACACCTCAATGTTTCAGAATGGCAGGATAAAATGAACAAAATGTCAGTCTCGATCAAACTCAAATGTGCAAAAAGGAGCATGTGAATTAGCTCTAAATAGCATCCAGTACCTCCAGGACCCTGCAGATGGCGATATCGCCTTTTCCGCCCAGTAAATAGATGCCAAGTTTTCTTGCACAATCACAATGTAACGAGTAGCGGTAAGTGTCTATTAAAATGTAGTGGAGTAAAGAGTACATTTACTCGATCAAAAACGTAGTCAAGTAGAGAGTAAAAGTTTCTCATACTCATAACTTATATACTCAGTACAAATGCAAAGTACTTCACTGATTAGTTGAACCATTCACATACTCAACCAATTCACATTTCTGCTTTTCTAGGGCACAGCCCTTTTACTGTAGAATTTTCTTTTGTGAGCAAATGAGAGGCTTCAGTTACACATGATTAATCTGTGTGATACAGATGACCTCTTGTCTTCTAACTTCCACTCTTTGGAAAACACGACCTGAGCTGGAATGGCAGGGTTTGCTGGCCAGCAGCTGTGGGGTGTCAGGTATCCCTGCATGCACTGGGGCTCTGGACCCGAGTGTTATTGTCCAGTGCTTAATGGTATTCCTGCGTCTTGGTTTGGATTGAGTTTGAAGGGTCTTTTGCGCTTAAGCAGTGGAATTATTGCCTAGTGGTTAGAGAGTTGGACTTGAGGTTTGAATCCCAAACTGACAGGGTTCTACTCCGAAGTGTCTTCTCTTCACTGATTGGATGAGTTATTTAGTCCGTGATAACAGTAGTATGAATGTTTTATAGTGAAATCTAGGGAATCAATTCACACTGGTAGTTAGTTCTTGACAGTGGATGGTGCATTTGTCCCTTTACTTAAATCGTTTCATGTATATACCCTAGTTCCAGATTGGTTTCTGGTGAGGTTTCTGCTCTAGCAGGGCTGTACTGGTGGTTAATGTGTTTATTGGCATTCATGAATGGAACTATGTTGTCGGACATGGTATGAATTGGCACTTGATTACGTTGTGTGATGTGGGTATTGGTCCGTTTGCCTTCTTGGTTTTATGTTATAGGGGCTTTTTTCACTGACAGCTTCCCTACTGATGACTTTTTAAAGACTTGCACGTGCCAGAAACCCCCAAAGCCCTTTTTATTTCCAAGAAGACATGTCTGAGCCCATTATTTCATCTTTTGTACCATTTCTGTCAATCGCCTGGCTCCACAGTAGTCATTTATCACTTTTTTTCCCCTTGTCTCAATTACTATAATAAACATTCACAAACACTTGTAAAACGGGTAATGGCTCTCTCTTGCAACGCTTTGAAAGAGACGTGCACATAAATGAATTCTTTATGTGTAGTCATTATGTGAATATTGTTTAAGTGTAGACTTTTATTGTTTAGTCACTGAAAGATGGAAAGTTTAAGATAAGATGGACTTTATTGGTCGCGCAGTGGAAATATTTTAGTTAGCTATTAATCACTAAAGAAATAAAAGACAACACACATTAAAGAAAAGACAGCAGCATTTAATATGTGTTTAAAAGCATATTGTAATACAAATGTGTTTTGTGCAAATCACAAATAAATTTGCAGCTAAGACTTTTTTTTAATTTTGCAAAAAGAACAATTTCAACTAAAACATCCCAGATATGTATTTTGCTTTTTTTTTGATGAAAATTGTTTAATTGAATTCAACTGAAAAATATACTTTTATTGGAAAAATTGGTCTCATAAAATCAAATGCACGCAAACACACACACACACACACACACACACACACACACACACACACACACACACACACACACACACAGCCCCACACACACAATTACACAATCACACACGCACACACACACACAAATCTACGTTTTTCTTAGGCACCACAGTGTCTCTTCCACCCTTTAACAGCATGTTTCTCAAAGGTTCCTGTAAATGATGGCCCCTCTCTCCCACCCTTTTGCCCACTTTGCCCTCTTAGAAGTTAGTTCTCTGTAATCATGCAAACTCTACATCATAAGTACAGTGATGCACGTTTCGCCGTTTATCAGACGTGCATTGAAAGTTCTGTGCTCCCATACCAAAAACCAAGTGTTCTTCATATGTATGGATACTGGAAGCCTTTGATATATGCGGCTACACAGATGCTAGCATCGAAGCCCATCATTAGCGGGACAGTGCAGCATCTGTTCAATAATTTGCTCCCTCCTGTAGTCTTGTACTATTTTCCGGATATTTGCAGTATGGTCGCCCGAGTGGCACTTTGGAGTGGCCCAGTGTAACCCACACCGGCCAAATCGTAAAGTGGCTTTCACAAACCACAGACAAGTAGCCATGATTTCAGCCGACTGGTCCTTGGTCCTGGTTCGTCTGTATGTTAGATCGTAATGTATCTGTATGTTAAATCGATCAATAATGTATAGTCTCAAAATCCTGAGAAACTGACAATACATTATTGATCAATTTTTATGAACACCAGTAGACCGCATATGATTTGAAATGTATTTTGAAAGTTTATTATCTGGTGCGGGAATGATCTAGTCTTATTGGATTTGCTGGAAAAGGCATGAGATTTTCTTCCAAGACTTGTGCATAACTAATAATGAAATTCCAGTATGTTTTAAATCTAGCCATTAAGCATCCATTTCTCTAGAATCTATTACAAAGGTCTATTAACCTATCTAACCTAAGTCTATTAATAAATACAGTAGACTTTCGCTATAAAGCTAAAAAAAACCCTGATTTAATCAAATGTTTTCAGTGTGAAGTATTGCTGCTTTATTTCCCAAATCCCTAGTTTATCGCAATTTATATAGTGAAAATCTGCTGACGCGATGTGAATTTTGGCAGCTTGCCAAAGTGACTAGGCTGTTTGTCGGTGAGTGTGTGTGAGGATGAATGATGGCGCTCTCCTGCACTGTATATCTGTATATCGGACACTTGCACAGTTGGTTTAATTTTGATTAAGATTATTTTGCAGAGAAGACTTATATGCTACTCTGAAATGTATATTAAAGACGCTGAGTGAAATGACTCCGTCTCGTCTAGTATGGAAATATATGAGGTAAATACAACAATTTTGGTTTAACTTTACACTGCATATAAATTAGCTGATTTTTCAAATATTATTTTTTGCTTTTAGTATTGTTATGTATTGTTTGCCCACTTATAATTAATTACAGTGTAATAGGGCAACGGTTGATATAAACGTCACAGCTTCATTTCATTTTTCTTCTACATTATTTAATCTTGTGATTTGTCTTTATACTGTATAATAGTACTAGTGAGTATTGAATACTACTCAATAGTTTTAGTGTATTATTAGTAAATTGAATATGGTTTCATTATATAGTTTCATCACGTGTTAGTAAATTAAATTTGGTTTCATCATGTATGAACAGTTCATTATATACTTGTGCTAACAGGTTTTTTACATCTTGAGATTTGTCTTTAAACAGCAGAATGATAGAAGGGTGATTGAAAAATACAGATTAGTTTTATTATATTAACTATGTGTTTGAAAGAATGTATTAGCTTTGCGAATTAAGTCGTAGTTTTTTATTTTTTTTTAATAACTTTATTTTTTGTGTTCTCACTTATGGGTAAATGTTTGTATACTTGGCTTGTGTATACTTACTTTACAGTACTTTACAGTTTCTAACTTTCCAAATTTTACCTCGTGTTTTTCTCACCCATTGTATATTATTCATAATAGCACTTTAATCCCAATGGTCGAAATCACACCAATTTCATACTGCTACCAAGATGCACAATGAAAATTATTTATTTTCGTTTTAGAGTTGCGGTGTAACTAAATTAGATCTTTATTATAGATCTTTAGATAAGGTCAGTCTACACCAGTTTCACCAAGAGAACCTGGATGAGCAGTCAGCATCTTAAATAAAATACAGAAAAGATAGTGTTTAACATGGGTGGCAGATGTTGTAAAACCTCTAATAGAAGGCCACCATGACGGAAGGGTTGAAAAAGAACCTATAATTCTCTAATAGACCACCAGGGTCTTCTACTACAAATTTTGCAGTATGTTTTTAATTCACGTTTTGCCTTTATTTGCCTTTTGTTGTCAGCATCTTTCGTGGTTTCTGTTGCAGCGGTGCATTGGCCCAGAAAACAGAACAAGAGAAATAAATCTAGATGATATGGGATGATGGTCTCTCCACAGAAACTTGGCACTGGTTTAAAAAAAAACATGATTATATACTAAACGGGTCACAGATCATACATATGGATTTGAACAGTTCATTAAAGAGAAGGAAACTTGCGGAAGAGTCGGATAGGATGACGCTGTGGTGAGAAAGACACTCTGTAATCTGAAGACAGACATTTCCTTTGGTGAATTTTAAGGATGTTGTTGCTGCTCAGAGTCTTGGGTTTTAGACTTAACCACACACACACACACACACACACACACGCACACACACACACACACACACACACACACAAAACATAAATCAAAGTTCAGCCAAGGAGCCCCACAAGTGACCAAAGGACCCCACTTTGGGGGTCTAAAACCTAGTACATTATTGTACAGTACTTTGATGTAAATGTCAGAACACACAAGGTATACACAGAAACTGAAGAAATTATATTATCCTAATGAGTTTACGTTGGAATGAGGCAAACGCGTAGTGATCATAAACTAAATTGATCGAGCTGAGGTTAAATTTCTTTTGAAGTTCAGTATTTACTACAACTATAGAATTTTGACTTTCTTTACTTTTGTTTATACTGTATTTAAAATCATTTTTGTATCTTTATTCTTTCTTGTGTCTAGTATTCAGTTTGAACCACATGTTTCTTAATGCAGAAGAAAAGTTGGACACTGTGTGTGAACAATTTGACCAATAAGATTTGGTTTTATCATTAAACTCTGCACAGGAGATGGAGACAAATGGTTTAAAATCGTTAAATTGGTAAAATAGGTAAACATCTTGTTTCTATGTTTCTTTAAGTCTTGACAAAAACTTAACAGAAATTAACATTTTCCTCTTATGTGCTAAAGAGCTCAGAAACAAACCAGAGGAGTCCACAAATTGATAAAAAAAAAAAATCAAAGATCTGATTCATCTTCTCATCTTCTTGACTGAATAAAGTACAAAAGTGCTTGAGTACGGAGTACGGAGTTTGACAATACGTCGCTCTACTGAGATTTGTTCTACTTCAGCCAAAAGGGGGAAATGTTCAGTAGGTCAGTTTGCTAAATCAGGCCTAAACAACCAACGGTGATGCAACTCAGACGTGGCGGGTACGGGATTTTGTTGAATATTTGTAGAGCTCAGAGTAAATACTATTAAAACACCCTGTTGGCTGGCACTTGGTCCTTGGTTTGCTTGTGTAGTGGAGGTGTGTTAACGCCAAAGAGAAGCTTCTGAATATGCCGCCTGTTGTCTGTCATCTTCATGTCTTGTTTACACAAGCACTAGTGTTTGAACATGACAGAAGCATTGTCAGATTTAGAAACCGTGGGTGGTTGTGATTATTTTGAGTCTTTTCCTGCTTTCTTTTGGTCTCCTCCACTTCTTTTTTTTGCTGCAGGCGTAGTTTGAAGGTGGTCCTCATTTCTGTGTGGCACTTAGAGCACTTTTCGTTTGCTTGTTTGGCTTTTAAAGTGTATTTCCTTTCAAGTCGCTTGGACAAAATCCATGAAAGTGCTTTATTAGTTTTATGCGCTTGCAAGGAATATTCCAAGAACTGCAAACACGTTTGTTGTTTAAGTGATCATTTATGAAAGAAATTATTTGAAACATATTGGTTATGATATCATAAATTATAAAAGCCTTCAAAATTGTAAAGAGTCAAAAATAAATTATTATTATTATTTTTTTTAATCTTTCAAATGTTACAATTATTTAGAGTAGTTTTTACTGTATGCTTTATTGTTAATAAATATTAAATTCATATGTGAAATGTAAATGAGTAATTAAAAGTGGATTATTATATCCCCAAGCCCATACTACATTAACAAGTGAAATAAAAAGCTGTTTAAATACAAGCTTAATATAAATAATTAATAAGAATGCATCTATTATTGTTATCATATGCGTCCCACCAGCATTAATAATAGTGAATAATATACAGTGTTTCTAGATATAGATATGTTTATTCTTCCAAACTTTTCTTCAGTTGTTGTGGTCTTAAAATATGAATTTGGTGTTTTTGTGATTGTGGTAAAAACTGAAAAATGTAATAAAATTCGCTAATGTTATTGGTTCAAAGAATGTCAGGTGGAATGGTAGGTCCCACACATTTTCACCTTACCAAATTTGACCCTATTTGAAAAAAGTTTGGTCACCTCTGACTTTTTTTGGACATTGCTTTCCCTTCAGTACCAAACATTCAATCCAGCAGACAAACAGATTCAACAAGACAAAGAGTAAACTCATTCTCTCTGCCACTCAGCCGCCGCTCTTGTGTAAACCTTCTGCTATGGACTCAAGCCCATTCTAATGCTCTTTTATAGCAGGCCGCAATTCACATTTGATAGCCTTTGAAATTTATAAGGTGCTGAGCCAATGGTTGCCAATAATTTACCTCTTCTACCAAATTCCTTCTCTCAGAGCCAAGGAAAAGAGTTGGCAATGTGAGCACATCAATAAGATTTAGACAAACTCGCATGGTTGATATTGCAGATACAGATCATACTCGGCTTCCGTGTAGTCATTTTATCTGCTCGTCTCAGTTAGTAAAGAATGGTCTTAGTGGAACCGACGGTTAGATTTCCCTCAGTTTTTAGCATCATTCACGGTTTAAAACCTCTCGGGAAGGATTTTAGTTTTTTATTCCTCTTTCGCTGATGCAGAGACACGCGGGACATTTCAAGAAAAACTCCCGAGTCCTGTTACGTTTCTTGTAGGACATGTTTATACGTAGTGGGCAACTAAGAGTTGGATTTGTGACCATAAGGTTACTGGTTCAAGTCCCTAATTTTGTATTGTGTTTTTTCCCATATATATAAATATCGCTATCTCTATCTCTTAGAGATCGCTATCGCTATCTCTTTCCATATCTCTATTTGTTTTTTTTCTTTTACACACACCCTGCATGTCTATGTCTCTCTATATTGAATCATCTGTCTCTCTGTCGGCTCTCTGTCTATCTTGTTCCATCATGAAATTTAAATAAATATGGATAACAGAAATCTGACATTCTGTCTTTTACAGCGATGGAGGAGCTGTTGTCAGAGTTACGGCTCTTTTTGGAGCTGTTGGACGGTGAGTATTTGACTGCTGGAGTGAGAGAGAAGAAACAACAAATTGTAAACATCCTGCACCGAGTTCTGGCCACGCGAGGTACGTCAAGCATCAGGTAGTGAACTTAGGCTTCTGGCCTGTTTTAAAGGTTTTTTTTCTGCCTTCTCAGAACCATCATTTAAACCAGAGATTCACAGTTCCGTACCAGCTCCACCTCAGATGCCTCTCCCTGAGATTCCTCATCCCTGGATGGTGAGATTAAGAATTATTATACCGTAATCCTGTTTTATAACCACTAACCAATCTATATCTTATTTAAAAAAAAAAAAGTCTGGGTCTTTAAAACAAACAAAAATAAAAATACAATAATTCATCTTTTTCCATCATGTATATCAATTTTAAAGAAATGTTTTCTCAGGATCTTTTAGGAAGAACTTTTATTTTACAGTATTCCATTCTTTTCCATTCCATGTATAGTTTTTTAACAAACATTTTTTAATAATAGGTCTATGGTCTTTTAATATTAACAATAATTGTGCATTATAGAATTATAGAATTAACAAGTTACAGTATAGATTTCTTTTTTAAGAAAAAAATGTTTGGTGTCTTAACTTCATGGAAGGAATTTATTTAACCAAATCTCAGGTAAAACATTGTCTGTAGTTGTGGTCTAGCGGGTGGTTCAACGTTTCTCTCTCTTTTAATAAGCACTGTAAAACAGCAGCAGGAAGTGTTCGCGTCAGTTTTCTCCGTCACATGACCTCAGAGTTGCTGACATATGACATTGATGTGGCCTCGTCTGCCTCGCATGAAACGAGTGACGTATGCGCGTATACGTAAATGTAAGAGTCAAACTTGCTCAGCAGTGGCAGATGCTGGTGATAAATAGCAGGTGTTCACAGATCACGGTGGGTCATTCTCCAGTTCGTATTTTTGCACACTGGCCTTGATCCTTGTTTTACAGTCCAGCCTTTACAGACTCAGCACTTGCTCCATACACAGTATAATTGGAAACATTCATTTCTACCTCCGTCCCCTGCACTAACCACCCGGCTGGATCCGCACATGCGGGGGAGGCCTTTCCCATTCCTGGAAGGTGTGATGAGGCTGGAATTGTGGGATACGGTGTTTGAGAAGTGAAAAGTAAAACATGCGTGTGCCTGAGCTCAAGGTCAAACCTGAAAAGTTTTTCCATAGCACTGTTTCGTTTGTCCTTTTTCTGCTTTTCATCAACTACACGTTCTGTTCCATCCTTTCTCTTCCTCTCCAACTATGTGATGATTTAGTATTGCGTCAGTGACCCGGGATTCAAATCTGACTCCCTGTCAAACTCCAGCCAGACTTAATCCTGCGCTCTGGCCCTGAGTGGACAAAACCACAAACCGGGGGGAGTTAAGAACAGAAAATACGCTACAGATATGGGGGTGGAATGAACAGCAGACGCCACAGCTCAAAGTCGTGTCTGGATGTTGTTTATGCGAGTGTTTTTTTTTTTTTAAGTGGTTTCTAAACAGTAGTTTGTAATTTGCCTTTCCTGCTTCATATTGATGTAATATCGATCAGAATTACTGTACTTTTCAGACTACAAGGTGTACGGATTAGTAGGTGTGTCATTGTCACGTGCTTATTTCCTAATTGTCCCGTTTTTTTTTTTACAAGACATTTTTTTTTATTATATAAAGAAAATGATAAATGCGAACCATTTAACCTCACACACACATAGGTTCTATCAACTCACAGCAAGGATTGACGCCCGTCATGGACATTTATGTGCGCAGTTTGTAATCAATCCCTGTCAGCATGGTTTTCCTCTGGATTTCCGGTTTCCCCCAACAGTCCAAACACATACATGGCAAATATTGTAAAATTGCCCATAGGTGTAAGAAAATGTTTCTGTGTCCTGCTCTGTGATTGGTTGGCTTAAAATGGACACATAAATGGAAATGCCGTTTAGAAAATGTATGAATGGATTTGTAAGTCTATGATCAGTGCATTTATATATAGTTTATACAACATACACTTACAGTTCTAAGTGAGACTGATTATAGTCTCACTACAGGTCTAAAAAGACTGATTATACCAAACTTATGCTTTGACCAAATAGCTTGACAACAATTTTTATGGAACTCTCAGTCCAAAATCTAGGAAATAATAAGAAATATAGATGTATAGACCAATAGGACCACACACACGTGCAAGTGTGTTCCCGCATAAACAAATATTTGTTGATATAAATCTTGGAGGCAGTACTCTTTTCCTTAGCTCTTGAATTACATCCTTATGGCCGTGTGATTGAGAGCAGGCAGTAAGAGAGTAAGAGGAAGCCATTGTAGTCTCCACTGGGACAGTGATGACTTCCATCTGTGTGGATGTTGGCTTGTGCTCGTCCCCACCAGTATCCCAAAACCTTCAAATCTGCACCAGAGCCGTAATACTGAACGCAAACTCATCATCTACCTGTGCTGCTTAACTCCAATGGAACTTCCTAACACTCATTTATAGACTTTCCCAATGGAGGTTCTCAAATTCCACCCGTGCTGAAGCTCTTACTGTACATGACTCCCTTTCGGAAGAGGTAGCCACAGCGTGTGGAATGCGGTGACCTAATCCGCCATTGTGTCATGGACAAAAGGAGATGAATTAATTATGAATCATGCACACCAATGCTTTTTGCCATTGAAATGGAAACTCCAATACAGGTTATGATGATTTAGAACTGTCAATCGGCTGAAAGATTTCTGCTAGGAATTGCTTGACAGAAAAAAAAAAAAAAATCAAATAGAATGAAATTGTTGATGGACCAAAACGAAAAAACTGTTACGAAAAACTTTTAATCTAGTAAACCTTTTCGAGAAAGAATCCCAAATCCCATATTTTGAGCCTTTGAGTACATTTGCCTTTTCTCAAAACCCATGACTTGTTATGAAGCGTAACCATGCAAATGTTTACAGTATTACTGTAAGATTACTCAAGCAGTTTACATTCTTGAATCAAGTTCACGTTTGGTTGATGCACAAAATCAATGCAGCCAACAAAGGAAGGGTGGAGGTGAAACAGTCTGAAGACTTTACTTTACAGGCTCAAGTTTATTTTCCTGCTCCATAGGAGCCATGATACAATAGACCCAGACCGACCCAGACGTCTGTTAACACTCACACTTATCACACACTGCACATTCACAACACACTCCATTTTTTGAAGTAAAACCGTCCAAGAGAGGGAGTGTTGAAATAGTCAAAAGTTCATACGCACCATTTTTGAAATGTAGGTCAAGAATTCATCCTTAAACACCAGATACAGGATACTATAACACTGGGAAAACACACATCTGTAAACTCAGTTCTGATGATGGAGTAGATGTTCCATGAGTAGATGGAAGTGGCCTCTCGAAGTTTGTAGGTTTTTTTGTTAGTTCGATATGTGGCATCGAGATTTCTTGTTGGACGAATTGGTGGAACTCTGCCTAAAAACACTTGAGCTCCTCTAGTTGGGAATGCTGCTTCAGCAAGACTCTTCACACTGATGTTTTTGCCTGGAATCCAGTCCTCCCTCTGGGCTTAGATGCCCTGATGAACCACAGCCATAACCGACAGTGTAATCGCGTGGGGCATTATCCATGTCAAGAAGAAGCTGATAAATAGCGCTTCTGTTTGTGGAAGGTTGTGACTGGAAATTACAACAGCACAAGATCATTGGCTCTTAAAGGTTCATTTATTTATTTTTTGGTGGAAAGATTTTTTTAAACCCCCCTTTAAAGATTTAGTTAAAATGGAGCGCTAGAGGAGACTGGCACCGGTGATTCTTGTACAACAGAATGGAATACGAAAAGGACTTTGGAATATTTCAAATAAGTCTAGTTGAAGAAATGTGAGAAAATAAATGATTTTTCTCTTGGCTGATTCATCATCTCACTCGTGTTTTACCATTTCAACATTAGTTATTTTACAGAAGCCAGTTTGAGAATATTTTGGTCAAGATTTGTCATTGATTCTCGGAATTCTCAGCACCTAATGGAGATTATGTACTGAACGTGACTGTGGTTTTGAAAGTTTGAAAGTCAGAGAAAGTTTATTCATAATCTATATGTGGCTTCAAATGCTTTGGGCGATTCCAGTCCTTCTTTTCCCAAATTTGCAAAGTTCACTATAGACAGTTTAATGCTAATCTTTGGATATTTTTCTCTTTCAAAGACATCTGAAGGTCGTCTATGAATGAGTTATTCTAATATTAGTGTGCGTACAGTCATTAATTCTTACAAATGGACTAAAATCACTAGGCAAGTATTGGGAATGCAGAAATAAAAGAGCATGTCACATGTAACACCTTCAACAGCCAGATATGGCCCGCGGGCCGGAGATTGAGCATCACTGTCAGAGTCAGTTGTCATAGTCAATGTTAAATTATACAAAATGTTCTATATTTTGTACAGCTTTGAGTCGATCTGCATGCATGAAAAGCGCTTAATAAACAAAATTTAAACTTGTTTTTTTCTTTTATAGATTTAGACTGTTCTGACCGTTTAACGAAAACATGATACATTTTCAAACAATATCAAGGAAACATAATTCTTCTTATTTTGGTCACGCGAGTCTGCAGACTTGTATTTACACTGTGAAACACTTACACAGGGGAATGAACGAGAGGGCTCTGCATGTTCTGGTCTTCATTATACGCCTCCAGAGCCAAGAATTAATGAACGCTGAGATAAAGTGAAATCTTTGACCTCCATCACTCATAAAGCCGATATTTAACATGCAGGTTTGATTGCAGTTGTTATTCCAAATTTTATCTACAGCCCGGTAACAGAGTACAGCCTAAACAGACTAACAAGAGTTCAGACCAGCATGGTCAAGTCAGCTGTGTTGTTTTCAAAGCTAACAACTTCACCGTTGATGAAAAAAGAAAAAAATGAGCAAGTTCAGGCAATACTAAAACCGCTTTTGTTTCGCCAACATCAATAATCTGCTCACACAAGAATTCATTCAAACAACATTTTTGACCTCTTTGTACTTTTTCCCGCCTTTCATTTTCCGCTCCTCTTTTCATAGATTTGTACAGCAATCTGTCCTAGAATCTCGAAAGATGTGCAAAGAGCTGATTCGTTTTGCAATTTACATTCGTAGACAAAAACGTGAAGCAAAACAGGAAAGGTCCAATTTCAAAATGAAACATGTTTGCATATAAACATAGAGTCGTGCTGAGTGAACAAAGCCAAAATTGCTAAGGATGTGCAAAGGTTTCTTGGGGTTGTGGTGAAAGCGTGTGTATTTGAACTGTATGATGATAACGGAAACCCATTGGAAACCCACTCAAACTTGAATCTTCAACGTTTTGTCCATTGTGATGCCCCATTTCTACCCAATATGCCACCGTTCTGCCTCATTTACATATATATATATATCAGATTAACAAACATTTACTTTGTTTTTCTAAAAATCTAGTTAAATAAATTTTTTTACTACTATATTCTATTTTATATTCTATCCGTGCTATATTCTGAATGGGTTAACTGATTACATGTGTTGACTACCTTTACTCTTCCTCTGTCCATCAGCCTCCAGACAATGGTCCTCCACCTTTACCAAGCTCCTCACTTCCGGAAGGCTATTATGAAGAAGCAGTGCCATTGAGCCCTGGTAAAGCCCCAGAGTACATTACATCCAGTAAGAAATTGAATTTTAAACGAAAATTTTAATTTCATTTGATTTAGTAATTGAACAGTGTTGGCTGTCTGGATGTTTTCCCATCATTACTTTTCATCTACATCTGATCCGATTCCCAAATGTGTTACCAGATTATGAATCAGATGCCATGAGCAGTTCGTATGAGTCCTATGACGAGGAAGAGGAAGACGGAAAAGGCCAAAAAATGCGACACCAGTGGCCTTCTGAGGAAGCCTCCATGGATCTTGTGAAAGATGCACGTATTTGTGCCTTCCTGTTACGGAAAAAACGCTTCGGACAGTGGACCAAACTTCTTTGTCTCATTAAGGACAACAAGCTGCTGGTGAGCTTTCATTCATGAAGAAACTGATCACTTGAATAAAGTGTAAATGCACTAGGTGGCAGTAGCACGCTCATTATTATAGTGCACGCGGGTGTATTAAGCTGTGCTTCTGCGATTACAGTTGGAAGCGAGGAAAGATCTCGGTGTTATCTTTGTTTAACAACGTATTTTTCAAATTCATAAATTTGGTCAGCCTTTGATGCTTTTGCACTACTGTTAATATTGATCTAAATTTCTTTTTTGTCTTCAGTGTGCATGATGATTCAATGTTATCTAGACTGAGGTTATGATAATTTTGTAGACAAACAACCTATAGGTCAAATGATGTTTTTATACATTCTCTTAGTGCTACAAGTCTTCGAAAGACCAGACTCCTCAGATGGAGCTGCTTCTCTCTGGCTGCAGCATCACTCACATTCCCAAAGATGGCAAGAAAAAGAAGCATGAGCTGAAAATCGTTCATCAGGGTGCTGATGCTCTGGTCCTGGCCGTTCAGAGCAAAGAGCAGGCGGAAGAATGGCTGAAGGTAACCATGAAAAAGCTGGACAGTCTATGTTGTTGAGCGCTTTACATGTAGTGATACAAGACTTCGCACTTCTTCAATATATTTGTGATTTTGTCTGAAATTCTATAACACACTACTTGAGATTAATTACGTAGTTCACCATATTTACCGCCTTATATAAACGTAGTAGTACTATTTACCTTCGTTTTATGTGGGTCTGGTCATCGAGTGTTTCATTTTGTTATTCACAAATGCTATTATTAGTCTCAATTGTATGTAGTAGTATGAGAATTTCCAGAACAGTGATAAAAAAGATTTTTTAATTTAAAAGAAGTAAAATTAAACTAAAAATATTTATGGATTGTACAACTTAAAAAATGCAAAAAAAAAAGAGAAGACAGTAATTTCCGTCAAGTAAAAACTGAAAACTACTTTCTCTCAATTTTCACAAAAACCCTAGACATCTTTGAGAAGTTTTATACACATTGGTTCTCAAGGGTTTCAATCGGCTCCTTGTCTATGCTAGGAGTTCAATTCTAGAATGTTTTCTTCATTTTTCAGTTAATTTCTCACTGATTTGGAGTTAAGCAGTACACTTTGACCAAGGTTTTTCACACTAAGTCCATTTTTCGGTTTATTTGATTGCCTAAGCTGCTTTTCGCCTTCCTAACACTTTTCACACAGTAAGAGCGTGAAATCACACCCTCAAAAACGACTTTCGTAAATCCTTAGCAGTTTAGAAAGCGAGTGTGAAACCAACTTCCATAATCGGTTTAATTATTTAAAGCCATTTTATTGCTGTTTTATGGTTAAAGCGCGATGCTTTTCCAGACTCCCATTACCATCGCATAAACAATCTCTATGTGCACATTTGCTTCATAGACAGCATTGAACTAAATAAAAAGTAACGTTAAAGGTAATAGCAAAGAAAAGGGTTTTTTTCAGGTTTAACATTTTAAAGGGCCGGTAGACCATCATGTACAAAATGTCTGGCCAGCTCCGCTTCAGGCTTTTGTGTGAGTTTATTAATGTAACTGCACAACCATCATTGAAACCAGATGAGTTCATCAAAGCGGCCATGCAAATTGCAGCTCATTACTGTCCATCACTTTTCTGGCAGCTTTGTGTATACAGAAATCGGTTCGTGCTCCCCTTCCATTCAAAGTGAGAAAGAAGTTACTACTCTCCATCTTTTAAGCAGCTTCTGTTTATTGATCTGTGGGCTGGAAGCCACATGCATCACTTTTTCTGCTGGTTTGGAGGTCAGTCTGTGCAAACACGCAGCTCTAGAGAACTACAACAGCCATAATTGCTGTTTAGGAATGGGAAGAGCCCGGCACTGTTTGGTCAGGTGTGGTGTGTACGGAAAACACACTGAAGTAATTGATTTTGACGAAGCATAAACAGAGCGTAAACCACCCTGGCTCAGAGCGTCACTCGGAGTTTGTTCTAGTCATGCACACGCTGGTCTGGCCTGCTTTCTGAGAGCAATTCTTTCTAACTCATTGAACTAACAGTTGCTCTAAAGGGCAACGTTTTGGCAAAACGTCCATTTTTTGCCGATTTGACGTTGGCATTTGGGGTATGGAATTAGTTTTAGAAGGGAATGTCAGCACACCACGGCCTTTAGAACCAATTGTTTAAATGTTATTGTATTTATAAAGCACTTTATAGTCCGTTCCAATATTATACCAGATTCATAAGTGAACAAAAAAAATAAATATATATATATATATATATATATATATATATATATATATATATATATATATATTTTAGCCTCATGAACAATCGCCCTTTATTCTTTACTAAGCTTTTTGTTGTCGTTTAGTGATTTATTCGCTTGGCTGTGACCTCTGTATGGAAAATGTGGGCTTGCTTTGTTCTGTGATCTGAATTTTTCCTTTTATCACTTTTTATTGAATGCATTGTTTAAGTGTTGCATAATCATCCGAACAGACAGGAAAAAAATCAATTTCTGTTCTTTTTTCGTCTTCCTTTCTTCCCTCTTTTTGTCCCCTGATTCTCTTCTCTTCTGCTCTTGGCAACAATGGTAAGATATGGAGTTTGTTAGCCTGTACATTTGTTCTCCGAGATTTTTTTTCACTCTGAGATTTGTGCGATCAGAATATTAATGTGCTGTGTAATATCACGGCTCAAACCATATCACTTGCTTTGCAGATCAATGTTGAATATTTTTTGCAGATTCAGGTTATATAAACACAGGCTTTTATAAGCACATTTGAACGCTGATAATACGTATGGATTTACCATAAGACTTTGCGATTTCATGCGTCGGTTCTTTTTATTAACCCTTAAGGTGAGCATGTGTTTGCATTTATGAGCATAAGTGTTAATAAAAGCGCATTAGCAAAGCACCTAAGGTTGACTCTCACTCCTGAAATTTTATCCAAGTTTATCCTGGAATCATACAGCTTTACAACTAGAGCCAAAGAGTGAAGCCACAGTCTGCAATTTTCCTGCGGGTTCAGTTACGCAAACCAGTTGCCAAACCTCAATGTGCTGCATCAGATTGCAGTGCTCACGTCATATTTGGTCATGTTTAATTCATTGGAAGGCGGAGCACTGAGTTAACGGACGTCCTCCCCATGCGATGGCCTTTTGCGTCTGTCCAGCTGCAGTAAATCCACACGTTGGCCTGGGGGGTTTTGTGTAGTTCTTCTCAGGTTGTGTGAGGTCATACGTGAATGTGGCGGCAAAAAGTCTGTGCAGCTTAGAGTTTTCTGGATAAGTCATGCTGCGCGGCGCATGGACGTCCTGAGTGCTGTTCCGTCTGCTTTTCCAGCTGCATGTGTAATATGCAGAATCCATTCGACTGCATGTGCATGGCAGAACGTGATGGAGAGTTTGTGCTGTTTGTTTGATTCGGTGCAAAGGGGATTTTTGAAATATGGTTTGAGAGGTTTCATGGGAAATATTCTATATTTTTTTCCCAGTGGTCGTAAACATGAACAAAAATCATTTAAAAACAATTACAGTCTTGGGAAAATTAATGTTTCATGTCATATGGCTTTTTCAAAAGCCGCAGTTTTTCATCTAAAATATAGCTGGATGAAGGTGAGGTGTGATGAAGGCGTTTAAATAAAATTAATTAATGTATTGATAAGGACAGTGGCTAGTTCTTGTTTGGGTTTGATTTATGGACATTACTGATCAACTCATTGCATTTATAAAAAAAAAAAAACGTATACACTGTGTTTTTTGGTTTTGAACCTCAAGCTCCATCCATATAAGGAATTTGACAAGCAACGTTTAATAAATACCAATGTAAACATTTTTTTATTTCCAATGGGAAAATTTTAAAAATCAAACAAATGCAAAAGTGAACCCATTTGTCATTTATAGATTGACATTTATAGTATTAATTCAACAGTTTTATTCTAATACGGTAACATTTCTTCAAGACGTTAAGATTTCTGCGCAGTGCCATTGCGCCTTCAATTAAAAGATGATTGACATCTGTAAAAGTATGTACCATGTGTTCTGCTTGTTCACCACCATTTTCTCTTCTCTTTAAGGTGATGAGGGAAGTGTGCGCTAATGGAAACGGAGTGGTGGACTGTGACGGAGCTGGATCTGGTTCCCCAGTTCACAAAGCAGACCTTGAAAAGGTGCAAATTCACAATTCTTGTGTGGATTACACGTCATAGGAGTATGTGTGTGCGTGTTTGTGTTGATTTGCATTGCTTGAAAAGTATATGCTGGTCTGCCTACCTACGGGTTTGTTGAGCTGTGTTTCTGCCAACTTCGCCACACCTTTGTAGCCTGAAAAAAACGTGTTTCTGCACAATAGCCCAGCTGGCAAGACACTTGAACGCTGCGCACACATTCCAAATTCCATCCTGCCACAGATTTGCGCTTTTGGCAAGGTTAAATAGGTGTGGAAGGAAATGTGATCTTATCACTTCTGCTCACCATCTTTATGTCGCGTTATTATTGCAATTTAGTCATGTCGAATTTGTTTACGAGTTTAGTGTCATTTTTAAGACTGATCTAAAGAGATTATTATGGCAAGCCTCTTAAACTGGCTCAGCATGTGCGAGCCCAGTCTAATTATTCACACTTAACTGGGAACAGATGCTGACTGAGTTTTGTTTGGGTTGACTGGAGATATGGACATTAGTATTCCATAGCCTTTGTGCACTTCATGCTTTCTATGAAACCTCAAATTCAACCAATGGCCTTTCCCCCGCAATCTAAACAATGCTCTTGTTTTTCCAGAAGCTGTCCTGTGATAGGCCCAGCTCAGACGGAGAACCCTGTCATGAAAATGGAACCTCAGAAATCAAAGATTCAGGTAGATTCCAGATGCATCCAGATGTGTTTCTGTAAGAAGTAAACCTATTACAGTTATTGATGGAAATAGAAGTGCAGAAACAGAAATGTAAAAGTGAGAGTGTATGTAGCTGTGTCCCGTTCTGTGATTGGTTGGACATCCATCAATCCAGAGTCGCTGTAATAATATATTGTGTGCAATAAATAAGCAATTGTTTAATTTTTTTTTTTTCGAGTGCCTGCACTAATTATGGTTCTTTTAGCCATACGTGGCAAATTTAGCTTGCACACTCAAAGTTTAGAAGTACACTATACAATTACAACATGAAAAAAAAAACTATTTCATTAAAATGAAACCAAATGTTTTTGCAACGGGCAACATTTTACATTGCTTCAAATTCTTAAAAAGTGAAATTCTGCATTATGGTAAAACCGTTGCACGTTTTTGATAAAGCAAAAAGATCCTGTAAATTTGATTAAACGGTCACATTCTTTCCAGTTGCCGTATGTGCCGAGACTCTGTGAAGTCATATTAATTTGGTCATAGAATTTCCCCTCATGATAAAAAGAACCCAGTACATACAGGTCCTTTAAAAGCCAATGGTTTTTGCATCTGTGGTCCTGGGTTTTGTCTCATGCCTGAGGATAGTGTAAAGACCAAGAAACGTTAGATGGCTTTGGGTTCAGATGGGCTTAGTTTTAATTAAACGAGTCGCCAACTAAGATGCAATCTTCTGTAATGGAGCTTGGAACCTGTCAAACTTTGCACAAGCCTTACAATCTCTTCATTGTTTTAATTTAGCAACTTTTAAGGAATTTCTCGAAAGTGCAAAATGGGGAAACGGGGAAAGAAGTCCTGAAAATACATCTTACGCACATACCTTTTTTGTTCTTTTTAGGGAAAGGCAAAAAAAGCTCGAAATCAGAGCAGAAAGGCACAGTGGGACGTGTTACAGGAAAGAAAATCACTAAAATCATCAGCTTGGGCAAGAAGAAGCCGTCTACTGACGAACAAACGTCCTCGGCAGAAGAGGATGTGCCAACATGTGGTGAGCGGTCAAAAATTCAAAACCTTTTTCTGGGTGGCACTGTGGGTATCGCTGTCACTACACAGACCAATGCTTTAGCTTCATCCTTAACCCAAAAAGCCAATCAGAATATCAACAGGGCAATGGAATTAATTCAGTGCTTCTGAACTAACAAAGTGTTTACCCCTAAGGGTGCGGTTCTGCGTATGACTCCAGAGAACACTTTTTTTGCATGAAAATTTTAGTAAAACTAAAATAAAAGAACATTTTTGCAGACACTCAAGAGACACAATGAAACATTTACCACACGTGGAAAGAAAAATTTAATTGTTTTGTGTTCACAGTTTGTGTATAGACTGAAATACCGTATTTAGGATACTTAAGGATTTTTCCTTGAGATTTTTGGATCAAACTGGTGGGCTCATTTTATAGGCAAGCTCTACAGACATAGAAATAGTTTACTCAAAACAGCGTGGAGATAATTCACCCTTTCTGAAAAATAGTTCTGAAAATGGGGCACGCAGGCTTTTGTTTTTTCCTTTAACATCATACAGGTAAGCACAATGCTTTGGGATCAAATTGGTGCCAAAAAAAATTGTGCACCAGCAACCCAATTTGCGTGCATGCAGTTGTATTACTAGGAGTCAAAAAAGTGCAAAGAAGAATTGTATTCGAGTAGAAGAGATTTGAGTGCAAGCGCGCATTGGTTTGCATGCGAGTGTAAAGACATGTGCGTGCGCTGCTAAACACAACGCACACAAGTCTGCACTCCCACAACTCGCAGATTACACTCACACGACTGGAGCAGCGTGCACTCAAGCGACTGCTCTGGGTTTTGAAATATATGAAACCCAAAATCAGGTGTTCTGCAAATTTCAATTTTTTTCACTTTTTTCTTGTTGCCTGCTTTCCTTTCTTCCATGTTATACAGTAAATGGGTCTGCACAGAATACAGACAATCTCTCAGCTGAAGTTAGAAACCGTCTTATAAGCGAGTCTATATGGTATCTGTTTAGCATTTTCTCCTTATTTCAAGTGAAATAAATTGAGAGAGGGGACGCTCTTCGCCTAAAGGCCCGTGAGAGAAACAAATGAGAAACACTTTTACTAAAAAGTTTTGCCAAGTGTACAAAAAGTGGCAGATGAGCTGATAAGTAAACTAGTCTCCTTTTACTGTTTTTTTTTTTCTTCACTTTACTTCACTTTACAGTCTTTTGGCAGACTTATAAAAGGAGGAACAAGTGAAGAAATGTGTCTAAAAAGGATACAGTAGATGTTCAGGCTATATAAAGAAATATATAAACTAGACAGAACAGCATGACTAGTCAGTGAACACACTAGACAAAGCTTTTTACTTTTATTTTATTGAATGTTGCTTGATTTGTCCTTCCATTAACAGGTTATTTGAATGTTCTGTCCAATAACCGATGGAGGGAACGCTGGTGCCAGCTGAAAGACAACCAGCTGCTGCTGCACAAGGACCGTGCGGACCTGAAGACACACATGGCTTCTCTTCCTCTACGCGGGTGTGAGGTCATCCCTGGTCTGGACTCCAAACATCCTTTTGCCTTCCGTCTGCTGCGTAACGGGCAGGAGGTGGCTGTTCTGGAGGTACGTGCCAAGTCCTTCAGGTTTTTTGGTGCAATTATGGTGACGGACAGGACCTCTGGGCAAGGATTAAACGGTTTAGTTGGCCAGCACTTGTGATGATGTCATTGCTGTATCATGTGTGGAGTAGATTTGCAGAAATGACCTGCGTTAGTGCTCTGTTCTCAGATTCCACTTAAGCTCATTCATTACATCTTCCAACACTCCTTCTTTTCCTCCTTTAGACTTCGTCATCTGAAAGTATGGGTAGGTGGTTGGGCGTCTTGCTGGCTGAAACGGGCTCCACGACAGACCCCGCGGCACTGCACTATGATTACATTGACGTTGAGACCACTGCTAACGTTATTCAGTTGGCTAAGCAGTCGTTCTGGTAAGCAGTTGGCTGTTTATATTAGATATATTGTGTAAAGACTTTAGAAATAAATATGATCATAAATCATACCAAATTAATATTATTATTTTAGACATCATAATAACATTAATAATTCTTATTAATAATAATAATGCTATTATTACTGATAACAATATTGTTATTCTTACATAATTTTAGATTACAGTATTTGTAATAATAAATTCTATTATATTAAAATGTATTAAAATATTAAATTAATCAAAAGGAAAATCGTAAATGCACAGACAATAATTCCAACTGTAGGAATAAATGTTAATTCAATATATTTTTAAATCCAGATTTGGCCTTGTTGGTGTTTCTCAGATGGCATTCAAATTGCTGTTTTTTATTTAATAACTATATTTTATTGTATTTGTATTAAATCATAACAAGTTATAACAAAAGTTAAGTTCTTTAGTGGGAAAAACATAGCTTATGAACCTATACAAACTTTTTTTGTTA
This sequence comes from Paedocypris micromegethes, assembly GCA_028031935.1. NCBI lineage: Eukaryota > Metazoa > Chordata > Actinopteri > Cypriniformes > Paedocypris > Paedocypris micromegethes. Next base: position 6,263,111 of record CM051500.1, on the reverse strand, counting down.
TTTGATTTGATTTGATTTCAAGACTATCAATGTTATTGTCAATAAAAATAATAAAAATGTAAAATCAAAAATATACAACAAATACAAATAATTTACACAGATATAAATTGCTTTGAAGAAGACAATCGTACATACCTACATATACTGTATGTAGAATAAATATAGAAATGTGATTAATAAATGAGGAAAACAAAACATTACGACTTTTGAATCATATTATAATTAAAATATTTTTGTCGCCATCAAATGTATCAGTATGAAAATTGTAGTTTTAAATTTAAATTTAATTTAAATATTAGTTGTAGTTAGAAGTGTGTGCCTCGACCGGACATTATTGATGCTAAAAATAAATATGGTTGCCCTAAATTATGATTTGTAATTTGATTAAATACATGTAAATCACATGTTTTATTAGTCAAGTATATATGTATAAGTGTTTGTAAAATTGTGTTTGCCATGAAATCACAATTGCAATGGCGGTTGAATAATTAACGTAACATGTATCTTTTGCTTATTATTTACTATTAAGATGTTGTATTATTTCCTTATTTCAGTTTTACCAGTAAGCGTGCAGTTTCTCCAAACCCGTACCTCGATAACCCTGTCAATGGTTATGCCTGCCCGACTGGAGTTGCTCTGCATTATGACGACGTGCCTTGCATCAATGGAACGGTATAAAACACTATAGTTCTACTTATCTCTAACTGTATTTCTAATCCTGTTGACACTCCTCTTTTCCTGAGCGTAACTAACTCCTCTACTTCTCCTAATACTGTGCTCTTCTTGACCTGCACGCTTGCCATATGGAAGGCACCAGATGTGCAATATTCCATCCCAACCTCAGGAAACCATAATGGGAAAGAGAAGACTCTCTATGAGAATACAGAACTTTACGAAAACATGCCCACCCCCAAACTAGCAGCACGCTACTCGGCTAAACTCGCCCGTCCAACACTCTCCAAGGGCCATTACAACACACCGGCCTCTGCAAAAACTTTCTCTTCTTCCTCTTCTTCTTCTCCTTTGGCTGCTAATACTAAAACTATCCAGGTGACTAACTCAAGCTGTTTGTCCAACATTGAACGTCTAAAGTTTCCTTGTATTAATCAGTACAGAATTATAATTCATTTTTGTCTGTTTTGCAACCAGTCAAAAAGTGTGTAAAAACATTGTGCTTATTTACTTTTTACTTTACATTACTGACAATGTTGTTTCTATACTGTCACTATGTGTAACATTGTTCTTATTTAATTATCAGGATTATTCTCTTTCATGGAAAACTCTTTGATTTATTCATTTTGGTTTTGTACTCCAATGCTAGTTTATCAAAGCATTTCATATTTCTGTACGTGACAGAAACTCGTTTTAAATCCAAACACATACAGTATAGGTCAAACTATTTTAACTGTAACTGTGTGACTACTTGTTACATTGTATTAACGAGATCCAGCATTTGATCTATTCACAAAAGAAATTCACAAAAGTAGTTTGAATGTCTTCTTAAAAAGAAAGTCAGAAGTTTAATTACATTGTGCATTGAATTTTTTAACTGTTTTTTTGTGTGTTTGAAATGGCAAATAACATTTAGTTGTTTTCTATCTGTCCCTCAAGGGCAAAAAAGGCCTGATCTCCAATGGGTTCAGTTCAAAGCAGAAGTTGGACAAGAACCAGCCCAAAAAGGCCAATGGAAGTAGCAGTTCTCTGCCAGTCAAACGCAATAATTCAAGTGAGAGATTCAAACACAACTCATAAATAATCTTTTTTTTTTCTTTTTCTCATAAGTAGTCATTCAGCTAAAGCTAAACTAAGCAGACATTAAGTCTGCATCCATTATCCTTGCTATTACACCACTAATTTCTTTCAAGGAAAAAGAAGCCACACAGATTTGTGGAGAATGCCGGTATGTGGAAATTGCGACGCTGTTAGACGGCATTGGCTTTGTCGACATTCGCCTTTACAAACTCAGTTACCCCAAATTCAGTTCTAATCACGTTTACAAAGTATTTTAAAGCAACTTAGTTTTTCCACAATCATGTGGCGTATTCTGTCTGTTTTGCACTTTGCATGGGATTAAATCGTGCAAAGAGTAAAGACATTTCCGTTCAGTTTATTTCATTTTTGTGTTATCTATGTACTTGCAGGTGTGGATCAGTACAAATATGGGAAAAACAGAGTGGAAGCAGATGCCAAAAAACTCCAAATGAAGGAGGAGGAACTTATGAAGAGGAAGCAGGAAATTCGAAACCGCTTGACTCAGTTGAAAAAAGACAAGCAAGACCTCCGCACCGCTGTGGAGAACAACACAGGTGTGTGTGTGTGTGTGTGTGTGTGTGTGTGTGTGTGTGTGTTTGTTAAGATTATTCAGACTTATTACCCTAAATTCTAACTAGTTAAATACATTTTTTGGCTTTGTAGGCAGATTTTCACTGGTGAAGTTGTAAAAACGAGACAAGAGAGACATTTTTTGATCAAATTTGTTATAGGAAATGACAAATATAAATACAACAAGTGATAACATACAGATTACAATATAACTACATATAACAATATAACTAGCAAAGTCACCAATATAATACAATAAAATATATAGAGTATTTAAAATTTTAAATATCTTCATAAAGATCCTATTGATGTGAAACATTTTGTAAATTTACCCAATTTAAAGTATGTCTTCTTCATCTTTTTTTTATCACAATTGCCCAAAATGTGTAGATTATCGAGAATTTGTCAAGCAGCCATTATAGTTTTATCAAAATGTAGTAAAAGAAAAAGAAATATTATAGCATGACAGTTATTGTTATCAATTTGTCACCCAGTCTTTGCCACAAAATAATTCTAAACCCAATAGAATAGATTCTTACTGATATTAAGTTGTTTCTGCTGACATTTAACAGCAAATACTCTTATGCTACTAAGATTCATTGATTTGAAGTATTGACTTTAGTATTTTCTTGCATGTGACGTGTCCTGTAATCCACCCAGGCAAGCGTTCTCAGGCAAGCCTGGCAGAGAAGCTAAAGAGAGTTGAGGAGGAGTGCAAGCTGAAGGAAGAAGAGCGGGTCAATTTGGAGCTGGAGCTGACGGAGGTGAAGGAAAGTCTGAAGAAAGCCATGAACGGAGGCGTCACACTCGGCCTGACCATTGAACCCAAAACGGGCGGCTCCAGTCCACAGGTCTGACCACACACACTGCTTGATGGAACACAGACCTGATGGAACATGAACCGCTTCACAATCTGTGTGTTGTGTCCTCAGTCTCCAGTGTTCCGGAGGAGAACAGTGGACAACTCTCCCTTCTCCAGCTGTGACACCAGTGACACCGAGACCTGCTCTCTTCCGGTCAACAGCGCGTCTCTGCTCCGCCGACAGACACCACAAAGAGCCTCGGCTGTGCGAGGACACGTTCTGAGGAAAGCCAAGGTGAGTTTCTTTGATCGTACAAAAATCTCATTCATGTATTTATTCAAATGTGCTTTCTGTTTTCCAGGAGTGGGAGATGAAATCGGGCACATGAGAGCCTCTCCACCGGCTGTTCAATTTCATTCTATTTATTTAAATTTGCCAATTTGTCCGGGAATTAACGGACTGAACTCTATACAGGTCATTTTTTTTTAATGAAAGATAGGCAGGCATCTTTCTGTGAAGCATTTTTGACAGAATCCAGTGTTTAGTTCTATTACAAGTCAGCTTTTTGTCATTCCTGTAGATCCCCAGTGTGACCTTTTCAATTCCACTCCATCTTTTTGTAAAAGATAAATGTAGCATATTTTTCAGATTATAAGGCTCACTTAAAATTGACAATGCGCCTTATAGGCTGGATATGTGGCATATCTGTGGAAAAAAAGTAGAAAATGGATTTTTACTCAAAGTGTGCTTTCTAATCCTAAAAATATGTTACAATTTTAACTTGATTTGAAGCTGAAATTTAAGGAACAAGTCTTCCAACAGTCCAAATCTCCATATTTCCATGTGCAATGTTAACCAAGATAAACCAATGAAATGTTCTGGTTTTGGCCTGTCTACCTTCTCATTTCTATTCACAAAGTATTTATTTATTAGTGTTCAATTAGTGCACGCTCTCCTTTTGGTTAGATATGTTCTTATTCGAGTAGACTTTGGAACCGGAGTCGAGATCGAAGGTGACAAACATGGCTATTTGCTGGACGTCTACATCTCTCTGGCCCATTGCGTCCAGTCGTGTTGAAGCTCAGGCCAGGGTGTGGTCCACCATTGGCTCGCTGTGCTGGAAACTGGGCAAGGAAAGCCTGCTTTGCTTCCCCTGCTTCAGCAAACACACACCGGTTCTGTCTTTCCTTCTTTCCAGCCCTGTGTGTGAGAACATGTGCACTGACAGTTACAGTGTTTTTTACAGTGCCACTTTACACTACATCAGCAGACTTTCTTTCATGATCAAAAGACTTGTCCGTTATTGAATACAATGTAGCAAGCCAACAAGTAAAATGCCTTGCAGAGTTAGTCTATTCACTCCTGATGTAACATGCTTTATTTAGCATCAACTTTGAATTTCATATTAAATGTTCAGAGTGCATTTATTATTTATGACTTTTGTTATGAGGCATGTGTAAATATGATTCTGTTTCTTACGTAGCAGCTATACATTTCCTTTCCGTTTTTGTTTACTCTGTCTGAATTCATGAGTAGTTAAGAACTTGTTTTAAGAAGTCTGACACAGTTTTGATTGGAGACTTTGCTAAACTTGGATTGTATTTTCTCACACCACAGAAATATGAATGGGAATGTGAAAGGTTTTGCTTCAGATGTTGTTTTCTTGATGCTGACGTGAGCTGGGAAACCCTTGTATGTTTTGCACCTTAAGGATTGTACTCAAGTTTATTTAGCTGACAGTTGTCAACTTGGCAACAAAAGGACTGTACATAAAAATTATTAAATTGCTTTTTAACTATTTTTAAATGTCTCAGTCTTGCTTCCTAAAAGGTTTAACACGCTTGATGTTTCAACATTTCTGTAAGGCACCATGGCTCTGTGTGTGTGTGTGTGTGTGTGTGTGTGTGTGTGTGTGTGTGTGTGTGTGTGTGTGTGTGTTTGTGTGGTGTGTGTGTGTGTGTGTGGTGTGTGTGTGTGTGTGTGGTGTGTGTGTGGGTGTTGGTGTGTGTGGGTGTGTGTGTGTGTGTGTGTGTGTGTGTGTGGTTGTGTGTGTGTGTGTGCGTGCGTGTGTGTGTGTGTAACCATGCCTGGCCACTCTTTTTTCCTTGACGTAAAAGAACTCTAGCGACATCTACAGGTCATCGACAAAACAAACACATTTTAGTAAACAATGCGATTAAACAACAGATGTCACTTTTTTAATTCTAATTTTCATTCTAATTTTAAAATATAACTAATATGATAACCTAACAATAATACATAAATAAAAGTCAAACCTGACCAGTCCCACAAGCACTGCGTTATTTACATCAAAATCCAATGAATAATACTCACAGAGAAATGATTAGCCATGAACAGCCACACACAGACCGGACCCCCGCGCGCGCGCACACACACACACACACACACACACACACACACACACCGCACGCATACACAAAGCAACGTGCTTTACTCGTGAACTTAAACGTTTAAATGAACTTAATCGTTAAAAATTAAAGTGTGACAGTTTACGTGTCCACAAGAGGGCAGAAATGTGTTCCTCACATGTTTCTCACCGATGGTATCTGACGAAGAAGAAACGCGTAAAACCTTCGATGAATTGTTTTTGTTCAACGATTTTGAATATATATTTCAGCACGGTTTCAAAGGAATTTTTAAACCTAGTTCGGTCACCAGCTGAATATGAATGAGGATATACTGACTACACTAAAAATTCTTATCATTGGCGAAAGCGGAGTGGGGAAGTCAAGGTATGAGACGTGAAAACCCTGAAGTTAACAGACATAAACACTGGAAGAACAGATTGTACTTGTCTTCTGATATCGGCCATTGATCGTTATGAAGAGACTTGCATTACCTTACTGATCTGTAAATGTAATACAATTTATCCAGCCATTTTACATTGTTCTTTTTTTGCCCAGTATTCTTCTGAGATTCACTGATGACTGTTTTGAAGCAGAAATCGGTGCAACTATAGGTGAGTTTATTATTGACATTAGAAAGCGTGTGCGCGCGCAGTGTTGAAAAAAAATCCTGCAAATCTACACGACTTTTTTTTATATATTTGCTTTATAATATTTTGTTGTAAATAGAAAAAAAAAAACAGTAGGTCGTTGGAAGCCGCAGATGATTGATGTTTTTTAAGGTTCTAATCTATTTATGTGAACACGTGATGTAATGGTAATGGAATTGCAGACAAGAGATATAAACAAACACATATTTGGTCATTAACGTAATTCTGGTCTTACTTGGGGGGGAAAAAGAACAGTTAAAACGGTTTAGCCATCCCACAATTTGATTTACAAGCTTCGAATAAAACAATACATTTTGTCATTGATGTGATGAATTAACATCTCTACAACTGATAACAATGCTCACAAGTACAGGCTAGTTTAACTTAGTCTAGTATCTTACTGTACATGTGAATCAGAAATGTCATTTTATTCTAATGTTTATTTTTACTTGATACGCACATTCAAAATGATGAAACTGTCCCATTTAATGGCATAATGGTAGGAAATGATAGTTGTTGTGTTACGGTCCTCGCGGAACAGGATGCAGAGAAGCAGAGCCAGGGTATATGATATGGGAACATGGGAGCTGTAGTCCGTGGCGACGTGGGTTTGAGCATTAAAGAATTATTCTGTTGAACTGACTGAAAAAAAAACTGGTCCAAATTCTCCAAAAGTCTGAAATGTTGATATTCAGAGCAAGCTGAGATTTGATCCAAGAATCCTGGCACAAAGCACACCACCCTAATACTTGCGCTATTACAGCCTCTGTGTTAGGCGGAATTTTAGTATTTTTGTTACGGGCCGAATACCTGGACTGGAGTTCTCAAAAGCTTGAAAGGATTGACTGAAAAAGTCGAATAGATTGACTGAAAACCGGGTTTCTCAAAAAGTGGAATGGACTGACTTAAAACCTGATCCAATTTCTCGAAAACTGGAATGGGTTGACTGAAAACCTTAACCCGGTTTCTCAAAAAGTTGAATAGATTGACTGAAAACCTGGACCGTGTTTCTCAAAAAGTAAAATGAATTGACTGAAATCCTGGACCGAATCTCTCAAAAACTGGAATGAGTTGACTGAAAACCTGAATCGTATTTCTCGAAAACTGGAAAACCTTAACCCGGTTTCTCAAAAAGTTGAATATATTGACTGAAAACCTAGACTGGGTTTCTCAAAACTGGTATGGGTTGACTGAAAACCTGGACCCGGTTTCTCAAAAAGTGGAATAGATTGACTGAAAACCTGGACCGGATTTCTCAATACACATGCACTGATGACCCCTTTTTGGGATTCGATGCAGCTTATGGTTGAACCAAGAATTTCTCAGTATTTCTCAGAAGAAGAAAAACCCAGAGAGAGAAAAATAAAAATGACAATTTATGGACCAACTGGGAATTGTGGTCTTCTTTTTATAGACGGATAAAACAGAAATGGGATGAGCTGTCTCTTCGCTTAACAACAACACACAACTGCAGTGATTTACATATGAACAAAAAAAATGTGTAAAACCAACAGTGAAATAAATCTCTCATCACCACGTGGATCTGGAGACACGTAGCTCATTATTTCAGCTCCGACAGATTTATAGGAGGAAGCCGGTGATCTGTGTGTGCTTGGTTTGGACAAGGGGGTTTTAAACAAAACCATTAAGCAATGCCCATTTAACTTTAGTGGTGCAATGAATTAAGGTCCTCTTCATTATTTAACTAATTAGTGTACTCTTTGCTATTAGAATTCTTCATTTTGTATTCAGCTAACATTGTGTTTCTCACTCAGGTGTAGATTTTAAAGTGAAAACTTTGGCTTTGGATGGAAACAAAACCAAGCTAGCAATATGGGTAAGTCGAGGTGTTTTTTGTTCCTCCAGACAGAAGATGGCAGCGTTGATCCATTGCTTTTTTTCTTGTGAAGCGCTTGCGTTTACTTGACATTTCATATTCCGTGTTATTACATTTATACACATACTTTTGAAAATCATTTTCCAATGAAAGGAAGGAAACGCACATTGACTTCTGATTGTCCGTGTGCAGGACACCGCAGGTCAGGAACGTTTCCGGACATTAACACCAAGTTACTACAGAGGAGCTCAAGGAGTCATACTGGGTGAGCCAATATTTCTTCAATTTATGAAGGTGGATTTTTCACCAGAAAATGTATTTTTGTGTATCAAAAACAACTGTTTTAGTAGAAATATCCAGAGGTTCCTTTTAAACAGTGACTGTTGTGTGTTTCAGTGTATGATGTCACGCGAAGAGAGACGTTCACCAAGCTGAGTAATTGGATAAATGAGCTGGACACGTACTGTACTAAAAACGACCTTGTTAAGATGCTGGTGGGGAACAAGATAGATAAAGTAAGTTTCTTTATTTAAGCCTTGAGGTCATGGCAAGGGCACACTCTTATTCAACTGCCTTTTTAATCATGCACATGTTATTTTCTTTTTTGTAGTTGTTTAATGACCTGGCGTTTTGCTTTTTCCCTAGGACGACCGTGAAGTGGAGAGAAACGAGGGCCTGAAGTTTGCTAGAAAGCATTCTATGCTTTTTATTGGTGAGTTGATTCACCTAGACTTTTTTTCAGCTTTTTCTTCATCATCCAATTCCTACATAGATTATCTAGACAATATCTACCTGTCTGTCTTCTGTCAGTAGATCAATAAAAAGTGAATAATGAGCAGGTTTACCGGCCTGCAGACAGTAGCTGTCAGTTAATTCACCTGCAGGTCGCAGCAATATTGCGCCATCTGTTGGCCAACATTCAACAAATACATACAAAAATGGAAGGATTACATTAAGGGAAATAGCTGTCAAAATCTAAGACGTTTGTGTGTGAAAACATTGACACGTTTATTCTTCAACATTTAGGTTCACTGGCTGAGAGCAAATATGACATTATTTGCATTTGGGCTTTATTTATTTTTAAATGTATTTCAGACTCTTTGGTCTGTTTCAGATTTATTTTTCTGTAATTGTAACCATTCTGTCTATGTATTTGTGGCATTGGAGCCGTGCAATTGAAAGCATGCTTGTAAGTCATGTGACATGCCTCATGAGTGGGCATGTAAGCAGCGATCGGCCTGAATTAGCCGTGAAGACCCGACTCAGCAGATGGGCAACATGGGCACCGTTTGTGTAGAGCGACTCTTGTATTTTTGCTTCAGACTTGTTGATTTTTCCCATGTTGCTTTTTACTGGCGTTACATGCACATCTTTTTTTTTTTT
>CM051500.1:6162750-6253734 GCA_028031935.1 Paedocypris micromegethes | reverse complement strand
TTTTTTTTTTTGCCCTACGTAAACTAAATTACTGCCCTACGTAATTTAGTTTACAATTTTATCTTCATATTGTCATGGTGCCAACATTCAGCTTCGAACTATGAGATGCTCTTAAACTTTCTTAAAATTATCTTAAAAAAATATCTTAAAATTTAACTGTTCTTCTTCTTTTTTTCCACAAAATGTGTCTGATTAAAAAAAAAATTGAAAATTATTATATGGTGAGATTTATATTCCAAAAAATCTGGTTACGCTGCATCTTGCTTGCTTGTTACAAGCTTGCCCAAAACAACCCAGCACATCCAGGGTTTTCAGCGCACGATTAGCAACTGTGGAGATGGATGGGAATGCTAACAGACATCTTTTTCCAGCCTTGGTTTGTGTGTTTGTGCACTAAGCAGAATCTTCTCCTCCGTCTCGTTTTTCTCTCCTACAGAGGCCAGCGCCAAGACCAGGGACGGTGTTCAGGTCGCCTTCGAGGAGCTGGTGGAGAAGATCCTGCAGACGCCTGGCTTGTGGGAGAGTGTTCACAAAAGCAGAGGTGTTCAGCTGACTGAACTCTCCGAAAGCAGTCACGGAGGCTGCGGAGCGTACTGCTCGCTCCTCTGACACGCTTCCTGATAAACAGTGCTGCCTAAATGAATCTTAAACACACGCACAAGAGGCAAACACCTGTTTTGCTCGCTGTCGGAAAACACACCGGCATCGGGAATCCACCATATTGCATGTTTTTAAGCAGAGATTCTACTCTGCTAGTTCTTTCCCGGTTTTCTGGTGGGGAATAGGGTACACGAGCAACTCACTATGACCTGCTCATTCCAGTCAGGGTAAATGTTCGGCACTATACCTCAGATGTCTTTTTCGTTTGGTTGTGTTGTGTTGTGTTGTGTTGTGTTATGTTGTGTTGCTTTACCTCATCCCAGTGCCTGTGTTTCTAATTTAGGATGAGCCAAACACTCATCAGCCTTTCACTCGTCCGGACCGAGAGCTCGGAAGAAGACTTCCATGTTCTAGTCTGGTTCGTGCCACGTGCAGAGCATCGCTCTTTCCTTATCGCTCCGTCGCTGCCTCCCATTTTTCCAGCTGTCAGTCAGTTTCAACTCGTTGCGTTCCATCACTCTCCCCCGTACTTCATATATCTGTCTTCAGCTCAGCACTTTCTGCTTTGCTTGTGTTTACTGCACTCCCTCATCGCTCGGAGTGACCGAGAGAGCACGTCTTTTGGATCTCGATTGGCTCTTGCCCACTCGACATGTTTTCCGAACGATCTAAAGTCAAACAGATTAGCATAATGACAAAAGGGCAGAGGTGTAGAGTACCTGAAAATCAGACTTGAGTAAATATGGATACCTTACTGTAAAAATTTTTAAAAGTCACCAATTCCAAGACTTGAGTAAAAGTCTAATATATCCAATTTTAAAATAACTTGAGTATTTTACTCGTACTGAATTTAGGCTACAAAAAGGAAGATTTTGTATTGCTAATATATAAATTAAATTTTAACACCTCAATATTTCAAACGGCAGAACAAAATAGATTATAAGGACAAAAAATCAGTCAAACTCAAATGTGCTAAAAAGTGCAAGCACTAATTCACGTTCATGTGATTTAAGCCGATAGAAAAAGATGCCGACTTGTTGCACACAATCACAATGTAATGAGTAACTATGTGTCCATTCAAATGTAGTGGTGTAAAGAGTGCGTACTCAAACAAAAATGTAGTAAAGCAGAGTGAAAGTTTCTTATATTTTTAACACTCAGTACAACTACAAAGTAGCCAAAAATTCTTAAATATCGAAGTCCACTCATTCAAGTACTTTACGCCACTGCAAAAGAGTGAAAGTCTGCCATCCATAGAAGTGTACTACTAACAATTAAGACACTTTCAAACTATGGAAAGCATCTGAAAGCTCTGAAATGGAACAAACGAGTCGTTTAGAAGATTTTCTCAGCATGACACTTAGTGTAATTGTGATGCCAAATGAACATTTCCATTCTACTTGAAAGCGGACCATTGGAGTCGTGCTATTCAGTCTGCTGTTTTTGTTTTAGAGAATCATTCGGGGGGTCCCAGATGTTCTGAAATCTGGGTGGCAGAGTCTCACACAGCCGACACCAGTCGACACCGTTTCATGTGCGGCACATGTATTGAGATACATGATAGATGCAGCATTTATCGAGTCTGACTTCAAATTAGACTGGAATATATTGATAATGGAATGGATTAATAGCAACATTTTTGGACTCAACAGTGTCTTCTGTTTCTGGAATTTTCTTTTGATATTTTTTGGTTCTGTAAAATGCTGATTTTAGTCCATTACTAAATCATCCCATGATTTACAGTGGTACCTCAACTTATGAAACAAATTTGTGCGGAGTTGTTTTGTTAAGATTTTTGTAAGTAGAGACGTAATTAACATGTAACTTCCCTAATCTGTTCAGACAATTGTGGTCTAAAAGTGTTTAGTATTGTAGTAATAAGGCAAAAGAATGCGACCTGCTAACGGTGAGTGAAACAATCCCGGGATATGGCAGTCGTTAGTTGTTTGATCGCATGTTTCGACAAGAAAGGAGACATCGACAAACAAAACTTTTTTTCCTCTTCACAACACTCGCATACTCCCGCATTACAGCCATTGCCTTTCTTATCTCGAAAAATGTTGTAAGTAGGGACGAACATTACTCAGACGCATTTTGTAACTTGAAACGCTTGTTAGCCAAGCCTTTTGTAAGTTGGGGTACCACTTTAGTGACGTGGTGAATTTTCTTCGTCTGTGTCATTTTCTTTGCATTTTATACTCATCCTTTTGTGTCTTGATTCTCCGCTGTATCCGTTTGTTCTCATGGCGCCTTGATAATATTGTACATTTACTGCTTTGCACACTGTTTGGTTTTGTACAGATATGCCGATAATGTTCATAAATACAAAATATTGACATTTGCCGACTCTTTGCATTCCAGCAATCTTTTTCCGAAAATTACTGTACACTCACGTTTTCTCTTTCGCTTTTCTCTCGTACTTCTTCCAGCACTGAGTTCTTGTTAAATACGACCCGCCACAGGAATGCATCTGCAGGCCGCTGAGATTTCACCGTTTCCCGTTACATTTCTCTGTGAATGCTGTAGTGAGTCGACTGTTTGCTCATTCATATGTTCAAACGCCATAGTTCTGTAGTTTCTGCCGCTGTGATGAATCAAAAATTATAGCATTTGGACAAACAGGCTGGACCTGCTGCCATGGAAACGCCAAGTTTCCACCATAGATGTGTCTTCAGGGCAGTTTGAGCAGGACGTGTATAATTCCCAGCTGAAAAATGAAGGGCTGAAGGAAAGACGCTCCTGGATTTAGTGCAGAAGACGTTCTCAGCCATACATCACCTGTGAACCCATGATGTCCTCATATGACTCGATCTGCTCTCTAGTCACATTATAGAGTAGATATACTTCTCTTATAGCACTTGTTTACCATAAGGGACATACTCACCCCGGTCATGTGCCACATTTTCAGATTCCAGCGGTTTCTGTGGCCACACAAAATTCTGTCGAATTTTCAGTCAGTGTGTTAAGATTTTTTTTTTATGAAGAAACGTCACTTTTTGAAGAAGTTGCTATGCAGTGTTAGTCATTTATTTGATTTAGTTCAGCAGTTAAGTCATTTCTATTGAGTCATTTGGACGACGCTTTTATACAAAGCAACTTACAAAACGGGGGACGCAAAACTCAAATAATAGAAAGAGAAACCCGTAAATGGCCATGACAATTATTGCTGTAATTAATTAAACTCGCACAATTTTTTCTCTAACATTTGTCGAATCACTGTTGTATGCATATAGTTTTCTACATGATTCTGTCTGTGCAGGTTCCATATGGATTTGTTGATGACGGAGTTGAGTCCAAGCCCTCAAAACTGAGTACTTCTGCACAGGCCATAATTTCATGTTCCATTAACGAGGATTTTTTATGCTTTCTTTTCCGCTCTGGGTCAAATTCACGGCTCAGTACAGAGGCGACATCTCTGTGGGCTCATCATACTATCCTGCATGAGATCATTATGAGAAGCTGCTGGTGGTTTCATCAGGTGTCGGGTTCCCCAGACATCATCTCTTGTTATCAGTCTGATTGATTTGCCATGCCGGCCCGAGAAGATCGAGCCAGAGCTGGTTGTGGGTTGGAGGACGACTTGTGGAAAGTCATAAAGTGGTGTTTTTCAGACTTCAAATCGCTTTCATTAGTCGTACAGTGCAAATGAAGCACGGTGTGGTTGGTGTGATCTCCATCACACCTGCCTTTGCCTCGGAGAAGATGACTCCTGGCCGTCAAACCAGTCGAACAATTTAGCTTTTGTCTGGACTCTATACGCTCTCAGATGCTTCAAGTTTCCAGTTTCAATAATTGTCGGAGCTTCAACATCCTGTCACATAATTCTTGTGCTGGATGTCTAGTATCCAGACTTCTGATGGGCAACGGTGCTTTTTTTCATCTACAGAAAGAAACTAGATCCTAATAGCGCTGCCTGTGTCTGCCACATGATATTGCCGTGACTGTGACCGTCCGTCTTCGACAACTTCAGCCGGTGAATGGAAAATAAAAGACCCTACACCGAACAAATGAGGTTCCTCCCTCTTGAAGTCTGTTTTTAACAGGAGGCTAAGTGGACTCCAGAGGCCAGAGTATGAATTAGTGGCTTTATTCATCTTCAGCAGATCTGTGGCTCTTGCCGAGCTCCTAAACGACAAACCCTTTGGCCTTGGTCTCCTCTCTGGGATTCCTGGATGATTCTGTCATTCATTCCGCTTTAACAGGCCAGATTGAGGACTACGGTGCAGGGCGCTGTGGCCACGGGCTCCTATAATAAACTAATCAAACTGTATCAACACTCGGCCGGTGTTGCTTTCCTCTTCGAGAAGAGGCAGTACCCTGGAGAAACCGCATGTTTTACTGAGACGTCCCTGTTCTGCGCATAAAAACACTCTGGTGGTCCTACTGGTCAGTTGATTGGCAAGTGCAAATTCAGACCTTTTGTTTTGTGAAAAAGATCCCGTCTTGAGAGTATGGTGTATTTATTGGTCTTTGACCGTCTGATAGGGAGTATTTAGACATACGAGTGGATTGAATGCAGAAAAATATCCCGTGATACTGAATTGATAGCAAATCTTCTGGGCAATAACGTGGAAGTCATTGTGTTCCGTAAACCTGGAGTCGTTTTTAAAAGCCTTAAAAGTGTCGATAAATCACTGCCGTATTTTTACTTGTCCGCTTTGGGTTTTAGATCACCTGCCTGGTTTTACTTACAATAGTAGCTTGAATTACCGGCTTCAGATTTAAGCACAGTTCACTTCTTTGCACGTGTTAATGCGCCGATGGTGATTTGTAGGGTCATTTTCATCTTTTACCTTCAACGGGGAAGGAATACATTGCGTGATTAATATGTCCTCCATTCCTAATGCCAGTGTAAGTCATTCTTTCTGGACTCTTGGCACTGGGCGCGCTGCCTTCTTTGAGGTGGTTTCTGCTGGAGGTCTCAAGTCTGATTTCACCATTGGCAAGGATTCCTGCTAAAATGTTTACGTTCGACCAATCAAGCTGCAGACAGTAGCGCTGAAACTAGAATGAGATCATACATGCTGTCAGCGCACACACTTCTTTCACCCGCTGCTTTATTCTCACATTTAAAAAAAGAGCATACAGTATGACCAACATTTCAACTATTCAAAAGTGATGTTCCAACAAATTAATGTGCAGTCATTCATTTTATGTCTTGGAATGCTGAATAGATTCCTGTTTTTGCAACATCTAGTTTAATAATAATGTGAAAAAATTTTCAGTGTTTATTAAACTATTTACGATTGAAAAATGTCCAACTCATTTTTATTGTTTCATTATATATATATATATATATATATATATATATAGTACATATATACTGTACATTTATACTAATGATTAATGTACTAAATTTTGTGAATAAAAAGCATCAGTAAAAAAATTACATTTGCAATGTAATTTCAAATTTTGCAAACATGTAATTATTTTTTATTTTATACAATGATTTAGTTTAACGCAAACCAAAAAAGTTGGTCAAACTTAAAAAAGCTTTGCAACTCAAATTGCAATTTTTCGTTAGTGTTTTTATAGCGCACATTTAATTGAAGAAATTTACTAATTTATTCTTTGAAATGATCCTGTTTTTCCTACTGTTTAAGGTTCTACTCACCTTAAGCTGAAATAACGCTGCCGAAAGTCAGACTAATATTTCATTCAAACTCAGACGTTGTAGAATCTCGTGTCACAACTAAAGTCTTTGGAATATCAGTGAAACGGCTCCTGAACGATCGCTCCTGTGTTCCAAAAGGGAAAATCTCACGTTATCCTGTCAGGTTTTGTAAGTCCAGCATTCTGTCTAATTTTCAGGCCTGGATTAAGTCGTCTGTTTTGATGAAGACCACATTGGACCTCAGATGATTAGCAATGGTTTGACTGGAAAGTGAAGAGGATCTGGAGAGGCATATATCAGCATCATATAGGTATTCCCAGGCACATCTCTCTGTTTTATTGTCTTTTTATTACTATGGATGGAAGACAGACTGCAAAGGCCGTGTTTGTAATGCGATGTGCATGTGCGCAAAGATTCAATGTTGATTCAATTACGCAGCCCAATATGTCATCGAGATGTAGAAACACGGAATGAAAAAAAACGAGTCTGACCTGATTTTTCCTTTTTACGCAGAAAACCAACCTTTTATTGTTTTATCACTGACGGTGTAAAAATATACTTGGCTGTCCAACTCACTTTAGTGTGAAATATAAAATGTTTTTATTATAATAATATTGTTTATTTTAAGTTCAAGTTCAGTGCATTTGTAGGGCGCTTTCCACAGTTACAACATTCTAAATATTACAAAGTACAAGTCAAGTACAATTCCAAGAAGACTTGAGTAAATTCACATCCATAAATTTATCTCATAAATAGAATCCAGTACCTTCAGCATCTTGCAGATGGCGATATCACCTCGTCTGCCAAAGAAATGAACGGATATGCCGAAAAAAAATATGCGTCCCTTCAGTGGAGTAAAGAGTACAGGTACTCAATCAAAAATGTAGTCAAATAGTACAAGTACAAAGTAGCCAAAAATACAGTCACAGTCTGTTTACTCAAGTACTTTACACCACTGCTCTGAACCTACACAGTCTGATTCATAATGTGGAAAATCTGTAATAATGAAATAGTGACTCCGTGGCAGTTTCTGAATGAATCTCTTCAATGAGATGAGATCTGTGTGAAAAGAAAGAAGAGTCTCAAGAAGAGTGTCTTGCTTCGAATTCGCTTTCAGTCTTTCCCCGACCTCACACTTCTGTCACCATCATGTTTAAAAGAGAGAGTGAAGGTGTGATGGTCACCATCTCCACAGCTTTCCACGTGCTGCTGAGACGCTTCCCCGGGAACAAATCCCTCACATCATGGCCGAGTGTGAACGGCGATGAGGGAAACCGCATTCAGCGTGGCGTGAGATTGACGCATTTGCTCCTAATATTTCACCAGCACTGACGAGTCGAATCCATCCTGGAAAATAAAAACAGAGACGCGCGGTAGTTTGCTGTATAAGTCACACGAGGTCAGTTGTAGTTACAGCCTGTAATTTTTCATCGCGATACGATATGCTAATATCTGTCACTGCCGGTTTGCTCGTAAATATTGTCCGAACGCCTGAAAAGATTTGGCAGCGGACGCAGGCATCTAATATGATTTCGGTGTATTTCTCATTGTATAGTCTAGGATGCGTCAGAGAGCCGTATTTTCAGTCCGAGTCTAGACTCTTTGTTTATTGACAACAGCGGGTTTATCCAAAGTGGAGTCGCTGTTTGTTACCTTTAACGTTTCTGAGTGCCGTGCTTTGACTCCGTGCCACACACACACACGTGCGCATCAGAATATAAAAGGCATATGTGTGTGAGGACGTTTCCTCGCTGTTTCCCGTTGGGCCAAACCACACTGCAGCTGCTCCTGCCATTTCTTCCATCTGCTCCACTGACGCGGTTCCACTTCACTGTACGCAGGAATTTATTTAACTTTCGCTTTAGAAATATTAGACAGAGAAACATGGGCCCTGAGGTTTCACTCCGTCTTTTATGTTGGATCTTGTCATTATGTGCTGTGTACTCTGGGCTCCTGATTTTTTCATCTTTTTTTTGCTGTCATGACCGCAGCCGAGGCCCGGCACTTCTGACCTGGCAGTGACTGAACGGCTTCAGACGCGCTGATGTCCTAGAAATACACAACACGTTCAGCGAGGAAAAAAGTGCACCGATAAAAAGTCAGAACGGCTTTTATTCATGCGGTTAATCAAACGTATTTTTCTGATTTATTTTTATCTGATTTAATGATCTTGAGACTTTTCTGAACTGCTTTCTCATTGCGGGGTCATGGGGAGCTGGAGCCAAGTTCCGAACCTCAAAATTAGGTCTTGAACGTGTCTGCAAACCACTATGCCACCATTCTGCCCCTGTAACTGAAATGTCTATATTGTACTAACCAGATCTTAATAGGAACGATGGACAAATTTTATGTTAAAGGCCGACTAAGAAACGGGTTCGACTTTTTGGAATACGTAGGTTTGTATTTGTTATATTATGTATTTACGTTTCGTTTGTGTTTTAATTTATTATTAACATGTTATAATTAATATATTATTTATTATTTAATTTAAAAGTTTTTGTTCCATTGATGAATCTCCATGTAATATATTGCATAATTGATGCTGCTCTTTATCGTCCCCTGGTGGCCAGGAGTGATCATGAACAGCTAATTTGAACGCTATTGTAAAGTGAGTGAGATTGTCAATATGGCGAAATATATTAAAATTGGTGCTCAGCTTTTAACCCATCCAGTAAAGTGCACATACACACTACACAGGTCTTTGTCTTTGTCTTGTCATAACCGCAGCCACTTAGTCAACACCAACAATCCAGACGACAAATTGAATAAAAAGCATCATTTCCTTTACATATTTACATGTGCGCTTTGAGACAGTTAAAACTGTGAAAAGCGCCTTACAAATACTCATTATTATTATTATTATTACAGTCACTGAAGCTAACAAATAATTTTTCACATGTTTATTTTTTCAACTTTTGCCATGGATTCACTTTGACATGCTTTTCACTTTGCCATGCTTTCACTCATTTTTCATGCACAAAACGAAAATTCCATTATTAGGCGAACATAAGCATCTCCTTACTTTCTTGATATTCTGACTTCCTTATAGAAATATTAGTTTTCTGTAATGTACTTGAACTTAAAGTCTTAAAGTACAATACTATACCTAATTTGTGACCCATACATCAGCAGAATAATTTAACAATCCAAAACCTGATATAAATCTGTTCTGCTCCTCCACGCCACAACAACACAAGGTGTTGTCACAATAAGTTCAAGTTTATTTATATGGCACTTTTATTAGTTCCAGAGCAACGCAAAGTCGCTAAATAATAATAGTGACAGTTATTATTCCTAAAAAGTACCATTTATATGTTTTGATTTCTCATTAGTTTAAAAGAGGGAGAAAGGGTTGCATATATTTACGGACATACTGGAAATATGCGAATATAAGAACCCACGTTTCTAAAATTGGGGACAATGGGTGCTTGTATTCACATAAATCTAGTTTTTAGATAACTGAAGATCTACACTTTCAATTTTGCCTTCATTTTTTAACACTGCCATACTTTTACATTCAATTTTTTTGTAGTTTTAAAAGTACGCTCTTCATTTGGCCGCATTATAGTTGCACTTGCGACGTTGGCGTGAATGGAAAGTCCTGTGAATTCTCTAAAATGGCCTTTCCTGTGAAATCTCTCTGTTCTATGTCTGCTCACAGCACTTCACAGAAGCATATTGTGTGTATGTGCCTGAATAACATGCCTGGCAAACCACGGATTTTCTCTGTTCACATGTCTGGTGGTTTGAGTGCGACTTAAAGACAGGAAATGTTTCCAGCCGTTGCTTTTACCTTTCTGCAGAAACATGGCCGCGTGTTTGATTTTGCATTTTTAAGCATGTGCCAGAATTAAAGTGTGATCTTTTAAAACACTACTGAATGGAAGAATCATAAAAAATGCCGTTAAATCAAGCCAATTACAACGTTCTGCTCTAAAATAAAAACAAAAAAGATCTTAAAGAGAAAAAAAAATCCTTTGGGGAAACTTAATTCAATATATCAAACAAATGAACTGTGACTGACGATTGTGGTTTTTGCACCATTTATGTAAGTAAAAGATACAAAAGTAGAACTGAAAAGATATTAGAAGTCAAAAGAATATCAGAATATTTATAAGGCTCTGGTTGTGGAAATAAAAATATATCGTCTCGGCTAGGGATTTAACGTTTGAAAGGATTTCTACATGATATATAAATAAGAGAAAGAGTGTGTGTGTGTGTGTGTGTGTGTGTGTGTGTGTGTACAAGTTCAAGTTCAGTTTATTTATAAAGCACTTTTCCCGGTGTAGACTGTCCCGAAGCATTATAAAACTCTTTTTGCTTAGTTTTATAGGCATTACATTTATGGATTTGTGTAAAGACACATTTAATTGTGGACATTAGACCATAGTTAACATCAGTTGTTATATGGATTGGAATTGAGAGCAAATGGACACTTTCCCATTTGAAGGATTTTGTGTTTCTCTTTAATGAGACGACAGAGAACGGCCTGGATTCCTTCACGAATCTGAACTTTTCAAATTTCTCAACTTTAGATAATGTGCAAAAGCCACTAAATCTGCTCAAACTACACATAAAACAACCTTTAAGGAGTGGAGAGAGAGGTGAGAAAAAAACAGTAAAAAGAAGAAAGTCTGACAGGACGAGACAAGTGGACGACAAGTAATAGAGGGACGGAGATGAGAAAAGGAGAAAGGGAGAAATTTAGAAATGGAGTGTGAGAGGGAGAAAGAGGAGAGAAAGAAAGAAAGAAATGAAGAGAGAGAGACAGAGACAGCTACACTAAGGAAACTTAAGCAAATTTTCAATCATTATGAATTATGCTGATGTTTACGGTAAAGAGGATTACGCAGAGTATTACAGAAGCAACTCATGTTCTAGTTTACTCTGAGCTTTGAGCGTAATGCAGTATAATTGCTTGTCAGGAGGAGCCCAATTACTCTTCTGACCGGCCGCCGCGGGTCAACACGGCAATTCAGTTATAAAAAGCAGAGCTGCGCGCCGCCACAACGTGTGTAATTCTGCATTTGTTCAGGATTAAGACCCTCAAGGAAAGAGCAGATCACAGAAACCTCAATTCCCATCATCCATTTCCAGATCTGTTTGTGCAGCGCGGTGGCTTTGTGTTTACTGGGCTGAAACCAGCATGAAGGCAAACACGACTCTCTTTTTGGCACCGTGAACAGAACTTCTTAAAAAAAAGAGGGAGAGAAAAAAACAACGACATATTAAAAAACGTAAGAAACAACTGAACTTTGGTCAAACCACAAAGATAAATTAGCAAAGTTTCATTTGTCCGCCTCGGCACTGTATGAATTATTCCTCAGCATCGGCCTTTATAAGGTCAGCTAGAAATCCCTTGATTTTAAACCAACATTATAAATGTTTCTGGCCAAACACGAAGCTCTAAATGGATCCACCATGTTTAACCGTCGTCCAGAGCCAGTAGAAAAACTCTTCTTCAAGCATCGTGAGGATAAAACGGCAAACGCATCAAATCTTCCAAAGTTTTTATTTAACGTTCCGTCAAAGTAAACAAGGTTCCTGGCGTAAAACTGAACATTAAAGACAATCAGAGAATAAATGAGATATTATGCGTTCCTTCATTGGATAAACATCCAGTCTCTGAAAAAAAAAAAAAAAAATAAAGAATATAACTTAATAAAAAAAAACAGAGCTTCATTACAAATAGTTTTTACAATCTTTAATCTTTTAAAGATGTTCTAAAGTGTGCACAAAATAACTTTGTCGGCATCTGAAGCTGATTGGATGGGGGAAGAGAAAGAGATCTGGAATTCTCGTGTGATTTCAATGGAGTTGAGAAAATAAAAAGGAAAATCCAATCACTTTTTGCCCGGCGGAGGAAATGTGCTAAACTGCTGTGCCGCTAAAGAAACACCGATCTCCGGGTTGAGCACCGCAGACTTTTTGAATCAGCTTTCAGATGCGAAGGAGTCGTAGCGGCAAAAGTGCATTCAGATTTACGTCTTTGGCCTTTTTCACAACAAACATTTTGGGTAAAAAGAATTTATCTAGCGAAAATAAAAAAGCCACTCGTGCCTATCCACACAAACCGCCGCTGCTCATGTCAGAAAACATTGCGTTCATTTCGGTCGATACAAATGTAAACATGGTTTCACGAAACAAAAAAAATCAATGGAATGCTTCTCGATTCAATGATGTTGTAATACTGCTACGTAAGTGTAAGTGTGTGTGTGTGTGTGTGTGTGTTATTAACACGTCTGTAATTGTAAACACAGTGAGAAGGATATTGAGAAAACACCAGACTGGCCATTTAGTTTGAGTTCAAACGCCACGAGACTCGTCTTGAGTGCTGATAATGGACTTGTGAGTTTCCCTTTGGGTCCTAATGGTCTGAAAGCGATCTGGACGAAGCCTTGAAGCGCTTCTCCTTATCTGCTCTGGAGGATGGAGACTAGCTGTGAGTGCGAGAGGAAGCAATGGATTTATCTCTCTGCTCATGGCTTTTGTTGGCAGGAGACGGTTGGATTTTTCAACTGAAGAGACAAAACAAAATCCAAGTCACGGCGACACGGGATTTGGAGACAAAACATGCTTGGTGACAGTGCTGACTCGTGTTCAAGGTCGTGGACTTCCCTCGCAGACCATCCCCGTAGAAAACATCAAGGCACTTTGGTGCGATACAATACAAATGTTTGATTCATATAAAAATAAGTTAACATCGCAAAAGTGTCTCGTTCAGAAATGCCGTCTTCGTTGACAAACAGTCAACACTTAGTAAAAAGGTCCGCAAGCTAAACAAGTGCTGGAGTTGAGGGCACTTCATCATCGCAGCAATACAAAAACCCGGGGGAAAGAGGAATACAAAACTCAGTACCACAAGTAATAAGCAATAGTAAAGCGACAGTCTTCTGCTGGTGAGCGTCAGTATTTGTGCAGGATGGGCACTTTGACAGTCTTGATTTCCGCTATGTGAGAGGACTTCTGGATGATGCAGCTGGTGGTGGTTGCGGGCGTGGCCGTGTCCTTCGGCTGGGCCAGGTTGGTCAAGGCCATGGCTGCGTTGATCTCCCTCCAGTACGTCTCATCTTTCCTCTGAGCTTTCTGTTTCTGCATCCGGCTGTGGATGACAAAAAGAAATGAAGGTGACGCCTGAAGCCAACAACACCAGAAAATCTAATTCTTCATGGAGACGAGCAAATCCTTGTGATGGAGGTTCGATCCTCGTACGTACCTGTCGCATTTATTGGCTCCGTGATCCAAAGTCTCTGTAAATCAAAGGGAGAAAAACATCCAGTATCAGAATACAAAGCCCAGTACGGAGGAAAAAAGAAGAAATCAAAACATTTGCAGACTACACAGAACGCAACGACATATCGTTTAATATTGCGACAAAAGTGACAAAAACATGTAATTTTATATTTGTAAATGTAAAAAATTTAATGTAACTGTAACTTTACAGTGACGCAGTAGTAGAAATAAAGTTTGCAACACTAGAAGTCACATGTTCAATTCCCAGGAAAACAATAATTAAATAGCTATGTAAAAAATGTAATATTCAAAAATGAAAATAAGTATGTATATACATATACTGCGAAAACAATAAGAAATAAAATTCCATGTATATATTTTTTATACATCTTGAAAAATAATAATACATTGATTCGATTAAAAACTCTGTACAGTATATTTGTTATGACTAAATGAAAAAAAAAAAAAACAGAAATGAATAATCATAATAGGTTTATTATTATTACTCAACTATAATGATTTACTGCTCAGTTGTCTAAACTTGTCTATTTTTGGACTATGAAGTGCAGTGGGATAATAAAGAGCATCTCTAATTCTATTTCTCCTCTTTTTTCAAATATAATGCACAAAATTTGTTCCGATAATTTGGCTTTTTAAATGCACCTTGTAGTCCAAAATATATGGTACGTTTGTTCTTTTCAGTTTTCTATCAAGAGACTTGTAGAGCATCATCACATTTGTATGACACCTTTCACTCACTCATATCACAAGCGCCGTGGGCTGCAGTCACTCTTACAGCCCACCAGAGTCGACTAAACATGTCTTGCATTCCTGTCAGGGATGATTTCTACAGATGCTGAATCTTCCCTTCACCTCATCCCATCCCCAACACCAGTGCACGCTCCTCGAGTCCGGAACGCCGCTGGAGCGCTGCCAGGACACCTCATCATCCCTAACGCTTTCTTCACATCTGTGCTGAAGGGCATCTGGGGTTGAGACAAGGCCGTCTGAAGCTAAAGTCAGGACCGTCATGTTCTGCTCGGCTTACGTGCGCAGAATTAATTCTGAACAGTAAGGAACTTCTCGAGGTATGTAGAGATTGATAAGATGTGACACACACACACACACACACATGTAAAAAGCACACTATTTTAGTCATATGACTGTTTCTTTAGAAAAAACATAAACGTATAAACTTGAATAGTAAGAGATTGTGTTTCTCTGATTTCACTACTTCAGAGATGTTTCAGCCTAGATTCAAATGAAAACTGACAATTCTGCTTTTTCCTTAACTCTGTAGGATGCACTGCAAATTGCATGTACAGTAAACCTTGTTTCAGGAAGCGAATGATTGGTAATAAAAGACAAGACGAATCGAGGTATGGTCAAAAGAACAGAGTGCCTAAATGAGGATAAAAGTTTCTAAATTAAAGTACGCATACCACTTGGGGTTTCCTTTTAATAGTGTACATGCTGCAAACATTTGTCGCTGATCACAAAGAATCATTTCAGTTACCATTTTTGGCGGTTTTCCAATTTGCTTGTTTCTAGCTGCCAAAACACCAAAATTTCAGATTAATATGTGCTTAATACATTACACTTAATGTAAAAATTGGTGAAATAAAAACAAAACACAATGTTTCATTTTCATTCCAGTAGATATTTTATTTAATTTATCATTTATAAACAGAACCAAAAATGCTCACCACTATTTTTCAGAATCAAAACTTTGTGGAGCTACAGTGGTCTCCCTTTTCTCTGAGGGTAGGGAATTGTGGGTAAGACGAGTTTTACGAGAAGAAAATGTTGAAGGTAAATATGTTCTACTTTCTGTCTTTATTAGTGATAAAATAAAGTCAGTCACTCGTAGTAACAACTGGTCAGTCAAACAGTCACACTGCTGAGGAACATGTTATCGGCTGTAACTCTTCCTTCATATCAGCCTGTGGCAAAGCTTACCACAGAACAAACCTCACTGTTGTAGAGTTCAATACTTCAGACTGAACGTAAGACACGGCTGCGAGTTTTACACCCCCAAAACCATTCTCGCATATAGAAATTGGACACAAACCCACCTGCTTTTTCCAAATGGTTCTGCCTAAAATATCTAGAAGTTGAAGTCTTGAAAAACAATAAATGCGCCAAAGAACTTACAAACCACCTATAAATCAACCGGTGCTTGCAGTTAGTACTTTTCTGGGAGTTTTGGTCTGTTTTGCAGAATTCTTTGCTACTGAACAGACAGTGTTTCTGTACTCCAGGGCTTGTTTGACGCTACATGCAGCTACTGCTAAAGAGCCTAATCGGTTGAGTAGTACCCAAAAACCCTAACTATGACCACAGGTACCAATACAAAACATCTGTATAGAGAAAGCTCTTGACTTTTAGAGTCAGGGCTTGAAGATTAGGATCTTGGTGGGTCTAGTGTTAGGGCTTATAGATTAGGTTCTTAACTTTGGGTCTAGGGACAGAACTTAAAGACTAGGTCTAGGGTCTGGACTTATAGACTAGGTTCATGACTTTAGGCCCAGGGTCAAGACGTGAGAATTAGGGTTAGGACTTTACACTTAGATTCAGGACCTGAGGATTTGGGTCACGCTCTTGACTTTAGGTCTAGGGTCAGGACTGGGTTTTTGACTTAGCGCCTAGGATCAGGGCTTGAAGATTTGGTTCTTGGTGGGTTTAGGGTCAGAACATGATTAGGTTCTTGAGTTTAGGGTCAAAAAATTAAGGACTAAGTCTATGGTCAGGACTTGTAGACTAGGTCTATGACTTTAGGTCTAGGGACAAGACTATTGGAGTAAGGGTAAGGCTAAGGATAAGGCTCTTGACTTTGGGTCTAGGGTCATGGGGACTAGAGTCGTAAAATTCTAGTCGGAACATTCCAGATGGAACATCTTGTTTTGGGCTTGTGTGCCATTGTGTGAGTTGTAAAATTGTCTCAAAATGCAAAAATTGTTTAAAATTAGTTTCTAATTTTGACATTAACAATAATGATTTTCTGCCTGATGCTGCTCCTCCATGCAATTTGATGTGTACATTCAAAGAATGGATGATCATCTTTAATAATGTAACTGTAAGTCTGTGGATCATGTTAAGATGAACTTGCTGTCTCAGTGCTGTCAGTTTTTCCTCAATAAATGGTCCAGGAAATCAACAACCAATCCATCACCCGCTGCATTGTTCCCAGTCTTTCTCTCTCCATAAATCCATCTCACACTCGAGTTTCATCCCACTTCTTGTTTTTCTTACTAAAATTAGTATTTCACTTCTGTTTCTCTCTTTAACTCTATTCAAGCCTAACATCTTGTTTCTTTTATTTCTCGAGATTCTAGGTTTCATTCACAGGCTGAGATTCTTTAATTTCGTTTTATCAGGAACATCTGCACTTCATATATTCTCTCGTTTTAAGTCAAAGTGCCAAACACATGGCCAATGAGAGCAAGGGACGACAGCTATATTTGCTGACAAGAGTTTCTTGAGCAATGTATGAACACCCTGGTGAAAAGCAAACATGACACGGTTCGGTTTCCTTTCTTCAGATCCGTTAAATCTGAACGCATTAATCTGTGATGCTTCAACAGTTTCATGGTACTGTAAAATACAGTGTCAACTCGAACGAAAGGGGGATAATAGATACTTAGTGTCAGCACAAAAATACTAACTCTTAAATATATATATATATATTTATTGATATATATATATATATTATATATATATATATATATATATATATATATATATATATATATATATATATATATATATATATTACTCCAGATTCTTTTGAAGACGCGACTCTTGATGTGAAATTTTTAGCAGCTTGACAAAGTGTCTTGACTGTTTGGAAGTTGCACTGCCTCTCATATTCCCAGTCATGGTGTGATAAAAAGTATGACATTACAATTTAGGGCTAACATGTGTAAAACATGGCCGAAAAAATGAATAGAACAATCACAGAAATTAGTTTTTAGCTGGTATTCAACTATTGTGCTAATAGGCACAAAAATGCCAATGCTTTTATCCAAAAATGTCATCACTGTACGTTAATTTTTAAGTTTGCTCTCAGGTCTGGTGGTTTACGACTCCATTAAAAAAATGTAACAATTAAAAAAAACTACAATTTGACTCACTAAATAGACTTCAAACGCACTAGCTAGTTCACCACTGAGGTATTGCAGAACGCTATCAGCGGCCTGGTGTACGGGAGACAGAGATTCATGTTGAAAGCATTTGTCTAAAGCCTTATCAGACTTAGATAAGACTTTTAAAGCATCCCAAGTCCTTTTTTCCATCAACTGAATATTCTCCATTTTAGTTCAGCTTCAGTATCATTACAAAATGGAAAATGTTTCTACGCAAATAACCTGTAATCATTGCAAATGATTTTCGGGTCTTTGGCAGATGGAACATCTTGTTTTGGGCTCGTGTGCCATGTTTGGGCTGCATTCGTGTGCTTCTTTGAACGTTAATTCTGGCCAGAGACAGACGCAGGACTGAGAGTAATAAACTCTGCTTGTCAGGGGTCCGTGCTGCTCTCCGAACTAAATAATGACTCATGATTTGTTCCAAAATCTTATATTAAAATCAACTGCTATGATGTTCCTTCAGTTTGCTCACACGCACATTTCTCTTTCACTGGTTTACCTATTTAAAAGAAAACGTGGATTTTGAAAATTCTTCTACAGAAAATCCAAATTACCCCAAAATCCACACTTAACGTAATGTTTTTTAATGCAATTTTCTTTTCAGTACAACTATTTTTCTGTGCATTTTTCTGTGGGTTTATTTTCAGAGAGGGTATACATTCCAGCTCAATAAATACATTACAATGAATATTGCAGAGCATAGAATTGAAAATTAGGGTTAGGGTATGTAGAAAAAGTATGAAATATTATCATTACAAAACCAAATTTTTAAGGTACATTTCTAAATAAAAAGCAGCTGTTTATAGGTTTATCCCGTCTCTACGTTGCTTGGACAGTATTATTCAAAGGTTCCTAAAACCTGAACTGTCTTTCCCTGGTTTCATCTCTCATCCTTTCCATCAATCTTCCCAATCCTCCCTTAACCGCTCTTTTCCCCACCGTTGTTCATTCACGTTTCTCTTCTACCTGTGATGGATGGAGATATTCTGTTGTGACAACAGCAAGCTGGAATCTCAGATGCAAATCTGGTTCCTTTCACTACTCCATCATCCCTCCTGACTTCGTGAGGTCAGGCCGAGGGAGAACAGAAGCTGAGTTCAGCGTACACATGGTACAAGCTGGAAGTCTTTCATGAGAACAGTTACAGCTCCTTAGAATAAGCCATAATAAGACTATTTAGACAGAAACAGGACTAGATAGTCAACCGTAAAGAAAATAAATAAATAGGAAGGTGGATCTAAATTGACACATGAAGCTGAAATTCCCATTAAACAACTTCATAAAGATTGTTCGACTTCTACGTTCCTCTCGGAATGACCTTTTGACCTTGAGCTGTACAGATCAAACTAGCACAGAACTGTCAGGATTGTAACTTTAAAAAAGCAATGCTCGGTGGTTAATAGGTTTTTAAATTCATATGTTAAATCAAGAGGTCCACCAGCCACATCTATGCCACGCCGTTTCTCTAAATTACACATCCCTCCCTGAAAACTCTGAGCAGCTGTCAAGCAGCACAAAATGACATGTTGGCCTGCAGGACGTGGAGAGAATGACAGACTTTCAGAGTTTCAAATCAACCTCAAAATGTTTTACAGCTTGAAATTTTGGATGAGCAGCATCGCTGTGCAAAAACAGCTATAAAAGTGCACTCCAGGCTCCCGGGCCGCGCACATTAATAACGCTCAAGAAATCGGCAGACGTTTTGGCCTGCTAAACAATGAGCATCACTAGTTAAACTGGAGTTTATTAGAAATGTGACTGGAATCCTGGCAAGTTTGAACTGAAAACCAGCCTTCTGCTTTAGGGTTGAGATGTTTCTTTTTTTTTTTTTTTTTTGGGTTGAATGATTAAGTCTGCAGGACTCTTATAAGTGACTGGCACCAACGAGCCCCGGTGGCCTTGTCAAGCCTCTCTGTTTTCATTTAACATACTTCTCCCTTCTGTCTCTATTTAACATTCGCTGACCTTGAAAAAAAATCTGTTGTAAAACACAGGTGACATTGGTTTGGTGTAGAGATGTCCACAGCATGTGGTCGACATGCTGCAGAAGACTCCATGGAGCTCTAGCGTTGCAGTCGGCCTCGGCTTTACTGCGCAGCAGATTTTTCAGTTTCGTCAATTTAACGCAGAACGTAAATGCTTTATTTCGTTGTCCTTAGTTTAGGCTACTGTATCATAGTAAACAGTGTCATTTTTGTCTCTGCTGTGGGTAATTTCAGTTTCTCATGACTACAAACTTGAGTTTTGTGTAGAAATGAAAATGTGAGAAGATGATTTATGGCCCAAAACATCAAACAATTGTCAGATAATTCTTTTTTTTTAACTGGTGTTTGAGTTCAACTATCAAACCGGATCAACTATGAGACACAGGGCCTATTGAAACAAAATTTAAATGAAACTTAATCTAGTATCTTGTTGTATAAAACACACGCACACACGCACGCACGCACGCACGCACACACACACACACACACACACACACACACACAAACAGAATAACAACAAAAAGTATTTTTGTGTAACTTGTTGAAAAACAATAAGAAAGAAAATCATCAAGAATCATTTCTTGAAAAGTACAAGCATGTGCTAAACGTCATAATGTATGTCTTAATGTCATAATTTATGCTATTTACAATTTATTGTAATTGCTTAGTTTTTTGTATAATGCAAGAAATGCAATACATTTGTCTGATTTTGATTGTCTGAAAAGTCAGATTTTTATCATATGTTGTATGTAACATTGCTTACATTGTATCACTTGTGATACGTTTTACTTGTGAAAAAAATGTTATTCAATCTAGTGTTCCTATTGAGGTTTAAATAATATTTGGAATTTTTCTACCCTAAAATCTTGGTGTGGGTGTATTTTGGCCTGGTTTCACAGAAATGGGTTTTTATTCGATGGAGGCTTTGGATTGTGGCAACTGTGATAAACCTCAGTACACAAAAAACCGTACTAACACAGCAAATATTACATGGCATAAATCATAATGAGATCAGAAAGGCATTGCTCATGAACAGAACATGTTCCCTGTGATCTACTTTCTAAGTAGCTTATGAGATTCCTCCACAACCTGTCCAAATGTGACCTGTGAAAGTACATCGATTCTAAAGCATCAGAGTTCTGAGAAATACTTCTCCGAGCGCTCTCACTGTACTGCAAGCTTTACACACACGCTCTGATCTAGATCACGGACCGGTCATATGAACTAGTGCGTTATAAGACCCCTAAAATGTTCAGTTTAAGACACTTTACCCATGCACACCTTTTGTGTTTTAATTAAAAGTGCTGTAAATAATTAATGCGAAGTAATATCCTATACATAATAGTCTGTTGAGATTTTGAAAGTACAGTAACAATATTCCCATGTTTTCAGGAAGCCTTTGGGTTTGTTCATAAGTTAAAAATAAAGAATAGTGTTCGGCAATCCACTAATAAAGGAAATAGTATTAGCTGAAGTATTAGTTATTATAGTATTAGTGTCAGCTGAAGTATTAGTTGACGATAGTACTCGACAGTAGTGCATTTGTAGGACAAAATGAAAAAGAAAACAATGACGAAATGAAAAAAAAAAACCCAGATAATCTGAATTACAGCATTAAGTGATTCTCTCACTCTGTTTTTCTCCCATTAAGTTTTTTTTTTATTTTATTTTTTTTCAGTTTTTTTGGTTTAGTTTTATCATATTGTCTGTAGTGCAGATGAGTCTCTGTGAGCATCTAGCACACAGACTAATCAATAAAAATAAAAATAATTTTTCCAGAATCACTTGAGTGCCAAACTCAATTTTCACTCAATTTGCAAAAAAAATGGTTTTGCATTTCAGTTCAATGAATTGTGTTCAATATTGTGACTGATTTCACTCAGTTTTGTAATGTTCTCAAGATAACACCAGAAGCAACTAAAATATCTATTATTGGCCTAGCATCTTTTTCAGTAAAACACAACTGCACTTGTTGGAAAACAAACAGAAAAACACACTTTGCAAACTCATGCGTTATCATACTATACAATTTTATGAAAACCACCTGGAATTCTGAAAAATAAAAAAGCTTCAGAATAAACAACATAAAAAGAACATTACAAAAGTTGTGTTATTAACCAACAACACAAAAAGTGTTGGAAAGGCAATTGTGTACTTAACCAAATAGAAAACCAAATCCCACTCACAAAAAACTCACAACTCCACAATAAAACCACAGCAAACAGCCTGAAACAATCGATTAAAAGAGGCTAGAAACAATCATCTCCTCTTATCTCCCTCG
The DNA here is from genome assembly GCA_028031935.1 of Paedocypris micromegethes. NCBI lineage: Eukaryota > Metazoa > Chordata > Actinopteri > Cypriniformes > Paedocypris > Paedocypris micromegethes. Next base: position 6,231,873 of record CM051500.1, on the reverse strand, counting down.
GCAGGTGGCTACACTGGTTGTCTTGTGTTTGCGTCACACTAAGGTCGAACCCAGAAACATTGTTAACAACAGCTTGTGGATTAGAAGACAAACTCCAGCTTTCTCCTCCTCGGCCTTGAGATAATGCGAGCCATGTTTGCCAGGAAGACAAGGCACAGAGCGACGAGAAATAAAGTAAAACAGAGATTGCGTGGCACAGCCCCGGAGGAATAAAGCAAACAACAATATGCAACTGAAGAAATAAGCGGCGTTATCGCCAGAGAATCCTCGCTGAACAAAGACACAGTGTTCTGGCTCGAAAAAACTCACAATTCTCAGAAAAGCAAACACACGCACAGTCGCCCAAACAACATCTCACAAGAATGATCAATAGATGCAGGCCCGACATCTTTCCGGATGATGATGAACAGGGCTTAAATAATCTCCAGAACTCTCTCAAAGCAAATTTGTCATTTTTGCATGTCCAAAAGATATGCAATATCATCACAAACACCTGGTGGACTTGAACTGCAGATGGGAGCGAGACCAGATGACGGCGAGATCGTGTAGACACTCCTGGCCAAGAAAGCAGAAGAAATCTCTCACAGACTTTTTAAATCTGAGACCTTGGAGCATTTCAATTAATTGTTCATAAGAGCCGTGAGATGAAACCTCAGACAGACCCGAGGAAGACATGCACCCATCAGGACGGTTATATAACGGTAGAGAGCGTTAGTCCAGTGGTGCCCATCTTCTCACAAAATGGCAGTCCAACTTGACTTTCAAAGCCAATTTTATTAGTGCTATGTCTGCAGTTCTTCAGAAACCATTTCGACTCTCAGCACAGAATGAAGTGTCATTTCCACAAATTTAGAAAGTTCAATGGAAGAATGTTCAGCAAAAACTCTGGAATGGATTTTCTCTAAATTTGTCTTTCAGAGACGTATGATTGCCATCTTCGATTGAAAGTTATTGTAACATTAGTGCACAGTGACTAAATAAGTATGTGAATGCAGAAAGCGGACAAAAGCAACACCTTCACAGGCCAGATATGGGCCGCGGGTCGCAGGTTGAGCATACTTGGGTTAGAAAATGTGAAAACTGAGCTGTGCTCCTAATGCCTCACTTTAGTCAAGAACTTTGAACGATAGAAGAAGTAGATTCGGCTCAAATCAGAGGTTTGTGTGAAAACTGTCGGTTGGATGTGGCACGCGGTCATGCGGCTTCCACTAGCCAGACTGGCAACAAACTCTATTGGCATGAAATAAAACGTTTTGGTGCCACAAAGAATCTGAATTTCTTTATTATTGCCCAAACACCAAAAATATGGACCTGGGCTTCAAGAGTTGTCGGCTACGTTCTCATTTCATGAAATTATGTTTCACAGACTTTCTTGTATCGCGATCAAATCATGATCATCAAAGAACAGAAAAGTTTGAGTTTGTGAAAAACAATCATATCATGTTTTCTCTTCAAAAGACCTATAAAAAACACAATCATCCCTATTCATAAAGACAAAATCACCATTACAGTTAATGTAGAGGACTTCCAGAAGATAGATAGCCGGAAACACAGTAAGAGATATAAAAGATGCAGAAGAGTAACATAAGAGTGTTCTGAGCTCACCAGCCCTGTAGATGAAGTTGGCTTCGGCTTCAGAAGAGGATGGAGACAGCAGGTCTTCATCGTACTCGTTGGAGCTGAAAGAGCCCGAGTGGTTCCTCCTCCGTGCGTCCATTACGCCATTGGCCACCATGACGTGACGAAGCGAGTCATTAAGGTAACGGTGTAACAAGCTGCTTTTATATTTGGGTGGTGACACGTAGTCGTCAGACAAGGAGGCCTCAGCAGCCACTCGAAGACCAGCACCAACAGCGCCACCTTCCTTCTTGATGACGCTCTGGTACATTGGCTTGCTGAACTCTCCGACTTGGGCCCGAGCTCCGGGGTCACCATCTGGATGTGATACAGAGAAGGTGGGTCAATACACATTGGAGAACATTTTTAAATAAGCTATAAAACGTCAATATTTTGATCTGCTTCCATTTACATCTCCTCGGCAGCCCTCTGCTGTAAAACCGCTCGCTTCGACATGACCCCTACAGCACATTCAACCCCTAATTGGATTATATTCATTGAAAACATTGGCCTCCCAACTGCAAGCGAGTATTCCGGATGAAATACTGAGCTGACAGACTATATCTACAACCTACAAAGACCCAAACGGTTTCATATGAGCAGTCTATAAAATATTATTTCAAGAAATATCCACGCAGATGGATTTACCCACGGACAACCTCGGTTTAGTAGAATAGATGTAACTAATCAAATAAATGCACAATTGTTTTAACCGATAAATAAATATAATCAAGACCAATCCCTTCCATCACCACCAGTGACCCGGAATGACACGCCAAGGAAACAAAAACATGATTTATTACGTCCAAACACAGTGATTGTAGATTCTTCTCCGGTAATATTCTAGACTGATGCATCTGGCCGCGGGAAACAAGGCGACCTCTGCTAAATCCACAATTCTAATCATTAATCCAAGGGCAGCCAGTCTGACCACTTTGCCAACTTGGTGAAAACCCCGACAAGTTGAGAGATAAATAATCCTTGGTGGGACGAAAGTGATAGGTGGTACTAAAAAAATCATGTAAGTATGTACTTTCTAGTCAACTTGAAGAAAACAAACATCTGGATTTTTCAATCGCAGCCTTGGAGAAACTAAGCACTGTTGATATGTCGATCTTTCTGCACAAAAACATGCAATAATCTTTGTTTATTCACATATCAACAATATTTTTGTACCAATCTCGAGGAATTGAAAGTGGCATTTTGGTGCATGTAACCCGACAACTGTTGTCAAGCTCTCGTTGTCATTTTGATCACGGTGCCAAAAAGGCTGATGCATCACAGAATGATGTCTGATTTATCACCTGGAGTTCCACCAATGATTTTAAATTAGCTGTGAAAATTTCGTTTGGCTTTTTCGTTTCCTTTTGGCTGAGTAACAGTCGTCTTCTTCACATGTCACAGTCGAACCAATCACTCCGGACCCTCGCATTTTTACTCTTGTTTATTGTGTACCACCCTAACAACCATCTCACGCTGCATATAACAAAGGTAAACAGTGGAGTTCGCGGAGCTGTAATATTTCCTCGGACGCGGGGTCGGTCTTGTGTGAGACGCTGAATGCCTCCTAAGTGAGCTGGGATTTCACCGCACGACTCGATCTTGACTCAGATGTGTGAAGAGCGTGTCTGAAGCTCAGATCTTCAGCGTAGCACATAAATACTGAGCGCAGACAGAACTGATGGAACGTCTCGGCTACACACAATATGTGGCTCAGACCAAACTCTTACATTTGAGGTGCTAGTTTGACCTAGACATTGTTTGGGCAACAAAATACAAACATCTTCAGCCTATACGTAAAACGGACGTATAATAAGATATATAGTAACATAATATTTAGAATCACATTTCTAATTAACTAACTAAATACTGTATTATTATCCCTAGGAAAACAGGCACATTGTGAGTTTTTTTTTGTCCTAGCCATCGTCACCTAATGTCTTGCCCATACAAAAAATGTGCTCAAAGTTTTACTCATATTTATGGTTTGTCCGGGGGACATGATTAGTAGTTCCTTTAAGTTATGGAACTGTACAGCTGTCAATGTGAAAAAGTTGAAAAATATAGTTTGTCTGTTTTGCAGAATCTATTAAGAATCTCTGCATGGTGACAATGTGTTTGCAACATAATGTTACAATTTCCATTGTGTTAATGTATTTATTTGAAAAATAAAAACAATGACCAATAAAACATGCTACACACACAGACACAATTCGGTGTTTTTGTCAGTTTTCAGGGTTTTTGTACTATTAAATCTGATCATTTATAAACGTATTCAGACAGTCAAACAACATTTGTAAAACAAGATAAACGAAAGAAGCACAGGATGACCTTTTCTCTTTAACCATTGAGTATGTCCTTCTCAAAATCATCTAATCAAGCAACCACTTGTACAGTGTGGAGGTCTCGGCTGGGCTTGGATGCATGTAGTGAGAGATAGGACTGACAAACATTTTCAGAAATATCAGTACCAACTGCAGTTAGTTGTAATTAGAGAGAGAATGAGTAAATCTGGTGAGCTGAAATGTGTTTGTGCAAGTGTGTGAGTGTCGGTGGTTGAGTCGTGACGCCTCGTTGCGGTGTGTTAATCACAGTGTGGATGACAGTCTGAATCCTACGCGTCTGTCCACTCGACTTAAACACAGAGGAGGATCCACACATACACCGACTCTGATTTACAGCTCCGCTAAACAACGCTGTAAAAATGTGTGATAATGAGTGTTGCACTGCCTGCTGCACAATCAAACATCTGTGTTTGAGCTCTCCGTCTGCTTCCAGTCACAGGCCCAACACAATCCCTGATATCGCAGCGTTTCACCACACAGTAAATCTGCTCAGCGGGTCAATTTACTCCGGCCTGTTTATTCCACAGAGCGGTTTTACTCACTCCGTGTTTGTGGTGCAATATTCACATTCATCCAGCGACTATCCGGAGTTTGGAGATTCTTGCGACTTCCTCTGCACCTGCGAGCATGTGGTGGTGTGCGGAGTCTTACCATCGGAGCAGGAGTCGTCGCTGCTGACGCTCAGTCTTTCCGCATTGCCCTGGACGTATTTGTTGTAGAGTTTAATCCGCAGCGCCCAGCTCAGATCAGGCTGCCGCACTGTGTTTTTCAGACGCCGTCGAGCATTTGCAAACCAGTTCGACACCTGGGAAAAGAAAAGACTGTTGGAATGGCGGTGTGAAAAGCTGAAGTAAAAAGAAAAAATGAGGTAAATATGTGTTCTCAGAGAAAGAAATGAAAGTGAATCTTTTTGGACAATTGAAATGTTCAAATACCCAATGTGTATACACTGTGTATAGACAGACATATTTATATTTATGCACACATTAACAATAGCTAGACAGACGGAGAGACAAATATAGACAGATATATTTATTTTTATATATACACATTTTAAAGATATCTAGACAGAGATAGACAAATTTATATTTATACACACACACACAAACAAACATTAAAGAAATAAATAAGTGGGTGGGTAGTTGGATAGATGGACGGACAGAAAGACGGATCGATAGACAGATAGATCTAACACTAACAGCAACTTAAGCTATTTTTTTGTCATTGACTCTCTATCTTAAACTTCTACTACATACAATCTTTTTTCCAGATGCCATTCAAGGAAAAAGCTATTTGTTCATACACATCGTTTATCACATATTGAAATATGCTCACCATGAAAAACAGCAGACAAAAGCCATACACACAAATGGCCAGAAACATTGTGAATGTACCATCACATTAAATCTCCTCCAACTGAGATGCTGATGATCCGGCTGCTTATTCTGGCCTGTATTCCGGTCTCGCCAACTAATATTCCCTTTCCTCTGTCTGTCTTTTTGCAATAAAAAAAGCAATATTCAGCCTCCTCCGTTTCACAGAGTCCGTTTGCCGTGATACTAAAGGACGTATTCCTGATCTGTTCAGAAACTTTATCAGTTTGAGTCAGTTCTCAAGCATACACTCAGGAATAGACTAAAATTAGCAATTATAATAAAAAAAAAAAACAATGTTAATATGGGGGAAAAAAAATCACAAAAGCACAGAAATCAGCACCGGAGGAGAAAAAGCGTTTTGGACACAACATAACTCCAACTTAAAAGCGAGATAGTTTGTGTGATTCTTGGCCGTAATGTAGAGAAGATGAACTTGCCTGCACTAGTGTCATTTGTGAGCCCAACGCGAGAAGAATTTTTTCCGTCTTGGTGGGATAGGGATTGTCCCGGTGTTTGTAGAGCCACTGCTTTAAAGGTCGGGCCATGTCTTGCAGAGCTTGTCGTTTATGCCGTATCTTTCCTGGGTTCTGGCGAGACCTATGAAGAATACATAAAAAAGATTTTTTTTTTCTAGAAAGCACAAGGTATTAAATCATTTCTTGTGCGTTTTTTTGCCTTTTTTGCCAGTATGTTGATTTGATTTCTTTTTTATTAAATTAACAAATTAACTAGTCATTTAAAGCCATTTATTCTAAAAGGGTCAATTGAAATTGCATTTAAAAAATAATAGTTACATTCTACATACATTACTTATATTTACACACACTACTCTATACGTTCATTTCTCTATAAAAATAAAGGATACTTGTTCGTTTGCTAAAAAAAAAAACCCCACAACGTTTTAAGGAGGATTTCAGTTATGAACACTAAAATAAAAACACACGAAATCATCAACTATAATTTATTGTGAATACAAATATTAATGACATTTACAGCACTTTTAAACATTCCTACACCCGCCAACTGGACAACTTCAACAGGGACTTAAATCATATAAACCACCTTCCAAACCACACCACTGCTCAGCACATAATAAGTAAACACAATAAAAGATCATTTTAAAAATCATTTTATGTGCCGACTTCAGAAACGGACGAATAACGGAACATTTCTCAAGAGGACAACGAATGTGTTGAAATCCTCAGGTAAGTGAAACCGTTAGAAGGAACAGAAGCTGGTTCCTCAAACCTGTAGATGTCAGTATGGCGCTGTTCTATCACCTCACCATCTCCCTAAACTTCACTGCACGTTTAACATATTTCCCTCAGCGCTCTGAGATTTTATCATGTTCGGCAAATATTTTTCTAGTAACCCAGATCTGTATTAACAACCTCAAACCGTTTCCCCCCTCCCTGCTCTCGATATCGACAACACACACCTCTGTATTTGTATTAATAATTTTCATTAGCAGTGATATTCCCATCGAGGCGGCCGTATTGTTTTCCTATTGGCTCGTCTTACACGCGCAAACGAAGCTTCAATAAGCGCGAGCCAGACGCACCCGCAGCGTAGGATGTTTGCACAAGCTTTCGCAAGGCATCACCTTTAGGTTCTGTATAAGGCCGCAGTATAAGGGACCACTGTGTTGTCTGCAAATAAAAAGGTTGGGGGTAAACAACTGGAATGATCTGGCCGGGTGCTGGTGGCAAACAGAGGATGACACGGTTACTTCGTGCCCCCTCGCTAGGAAAATACCCCTGATTGACTGGACCACACATACAGTTGAAGGGCTTGTTTATTTATTAGAAACAGACCGGGCCGTGTTTTAAATTTGCTACCGAACACGGATGACCTCATGTAACCTCTGGAGAAGGCCTGCTAATTCAGCACCATCGACAGCGACTTAATTGAATTGTGAATATTAATTTATTCTCTCTCTCTTTCTTTCTCTCTTTCTCATACACACACACACACACACACACACACACTCACAATCTCTCTTTCTCTCTCTCTCTCTCTCAGACACACACACACACGCACTCACACACACTTTCTCTATCAAATACTCACACACACAAACTTTCTCTCACACACTCACACAACTATCTCTCTCTCTCTCTCACACACACACACACTTTCTCTCTCTCTCTCTCTTCAGATAAGGCGAACAGACTGAATTCGAACCATATGCTCTCTAACCACAGCACAGGACAGATCTACTGAAAGAAAACACAGAGTTCAAGCGTCTGGACACGCGCTCACTGATACTTGTCAGTGCTAAGATTTAATCTGAACTATTTGTGTCTTCCTCTAATTCATTTAATTCGGGTGACTTCATAAATGGATCAACGGTAGCAAACAAATCCAGCTGTGATTGGTTTTTATTAGTTAAGATAGTGTGTAAAATCAGATATTGCCGGCTTTCACTATAAATACATCTCTCAAGTGTGACCTCTAATACTTTTACTTTGCCTTGGTCGTTTGGCAGACACTTTTATCCAAAGCAACGTAAAAAAAAAAAGAGGAGCAAGTGAGTCTAAAATAAGCAATTAGTCTAAAAAATGACGCAGTAGATGTTTTTGTACAATTTCATGTCATTAAACGAAAGCATGCACGACTATGAGATCAACCTGCGTTGTATTTAGAGACGGAGAATAGGAGAACATACCCGGACCTCCTGTGCCGGATGGCTGAGCTGTCTTTGATGACCGTGCTGCTGGCGAGCAGGTCCGGATGCTGTCCATCTATCACTTCTAAATAGTTTCGACTGCTTCTTTCCACTTCGTTGGCCTTCTCCTCGAATAAAACTTGGCTACTTAGCTTATTAAACACGATGGCGTTCATCTTTGGTACGCTGGTCCCTCGGTCCCGCGTCAGCGCTGGGTGTTTTGGCCGGTCCGGGGAAGTGCTACTCTAAAGCCGCCGCGCCTCGTCAGAGTCCTGCCGATCAGAGAAAAGAGGAATGACGGCTTCCACAGAGGCAATCGGAAACGTTTACCGCGAGACCACACAGCAGATTAAAACGTCGGAGATGGGTTTGTCTTTCCTTAAAAAGCGCAAACGTACACGCGCGTCATGCGGCGTAAACTTTGCTGACACTTTACCGGCGTGAAACAAAAGTGATGCCCAGGTCGAGTTTCGGACGTGTTATTTGTGAAACGATTTTCGTTTTAGATGTCGTGTTCTATGATTTCCTTTACAACTGAATAATAATAATAAAAAAATAATAATATAATAATAATAATAATAATAATAATAATAATAATAATAATAATAATAATAATAATAATATAATAATGCGCACTTAACAAGTGCATACAATGACAATCGCATAAACATTAGTCTGTCATAATATTAACAAAGATAAATAGAAAACGTAAATATGTAGAAAATGTCCAGTACAAAAGCATCAATAAGCGATCGAGTGCGATATGCGATTGACGCAAGTTACTCTCCAATCAAAAATCTCCCCAATTAAGGTGCGAGAGATGTTGAATTGTACCTGAAAAGCTCCCCGTCTGCTTCTGTTTGTAAAAAGTAATCCAGTTTCCAGTCGCCCATTCCCCTCTCACTTGTTCTCTCCACTGTAAGATCCTGAACGCAAACCACGCGAACCGCTTTCGCCTGTGAGCTTTATTCGAGCGCGCCCCGGAACATGAATAACGGACTTGTCTCGTGTTTCCCAGCTAGGCGGCTCGGGCGGCGAACATACTGTGATTTGTTTATGCCGGTTCAGTGGCTCCGCACGGGGAGGATACCGAGAGACAGCCAGCGCAACGGTGTGCGTGTGTGTGTGTGTGTTCGTGTGCGTGTGCGCGTGTGTGCGTGTGCGCGTGTGTGCGTGCGTGTCTGGAACGCGTCCATCAGCGACTGATTTACAAAACAGTAACTATTTCAGCGCGAGTCGGCTGAGTAGAGAGTAAAGGCAATGACGACTGGAGCAAAAAGTAAAAACAAAACGTGAGTTATACGCACTGTTAAACCAATATCAGTGCGGAGAATTCAGACAATATATTAAGGATTTTTTTCTCAAAATGTTTAATGACACTTTGTTATCACAGGATTTTACCATAAGCTATATTTTAAGTTGTAGCCTATTGTAGTGTGTATGTGTATGCGTTTGTACATACATATACCTAAACTCACCTATCTATCTATCTATCTATCTATCTATCTATCTATCTATCTATCTATCTATCTATCTATCTATCTATCTATCTATCTATCTATCTATCTATCTATCTATCTATCTAATCTATCTATCTAATCTATCTGCCTGCCTGCCTGTCATCCATCCATCCATCCATCCATCCATCCGAACAAGCAATTCAGGTAATGTAGTGTATGTTATATACGGTATTTAAAAACACGCACACAGGTATAAAAAACTACCATTCAGAACATGCATTTTGCTGTGGACCGCCTGTGGTCTCCGTTCTAACTATTGCGGAAGTTAATCAAAAATAAAACTCTCACCACTAAGGGACAGAAAATCCTCCGGGACCTCATTTTATTGTCGTAGCATTTTGAGAGCGGAATCACTTCATTGAGCAACCTAATTCTTTTCTAAACATGGTCATCGAGGTCTGCAATTACCTTCTATTCCGGCTTCCACATAAGAACCTGCACAAACCAATGTATAAACAAATTAATTACAAGGCCACGTGAGATGCTCGATCTGGAGAAGTGGCGTGCTGAGGAAATGGCGTCGCGTGACTTCCATCGCAAGCATCGAGGTGATACCGACAACCTCTCATTTTCCCCAATTACACCATTTACACGGAGCATTCAGTCCCATTCCCTGTGTCGCTCGGGTTTATCCAGGGTAGTGTTTGGAGGTAAGTGACTAAGCTCGCAGGCACATTGCTCTCCTAACGCCCCAGATAATTGGAGTGTTCCTTTCATTTGGGTTTATTTTTAACAAACTTAATGAAGAAACTAACCCATCAACCTCATGACTCAGTCTCGTCTTTTATTTTCACGACGAGAAGAAAAATGTCCCAAACAACGACTAAAATTGGCCATGAGGATTCGATACCAACCATCCAGCAGGGGCGTTACTGGAAATGCAGATGCTAAATATAATCAATATTCAATACATTCAATTTTTTGATTGCATGCAGGTTGAAAAACTGGCTTTGGAAGACCTCATCAGTGCACAGAGGGTCTTACTGATGACTTCGTTCTAAGTACTAAGAACCCTTCAAGGACGGTTGGGAGTTGGACTTGCAACCAGAGAGTTACAGGTTTGAATCCCACACTTGTAGGAACCACAACTGAAATATTTTTGAGCATGACATGTGGTGTGTGTGTGCGTGTGTGTGTGTGTGTGTACATTCTTAACTTTAGTTAAATGCTGAACACTGCAAATTTCTACACAGGCCTCTGAAAATTCAGGATTCGAACCTGCAACTCCTTGAGTGCAAGTTCTAGCACGCAAGTCATTCTGAACTACTTCTCAGAGCTTCAGTAATTTCTGAACAAAACAACAGTTGCATTTATACAGATTACGCGTTTCAGTAAAAATCCTCGGCTGACAAACCACAACGTTCCACTCGTCTCTAAGCGCCATGACTTCTTTGTGCGCTTGTCGTGTCAAACGAAAACGGATTCTTGAGAGATTTTCCAACCGAGCAAATCTGAGAGCAATGGAACAGTGTTCAGCTAAACTCTGCGTCTTTCACTGTCTGGCAGCGCGGGCGTATAATCTACGCTTATGCCCGTACGCACACGTTGAGGTTAAAGGCCGCGCGTTTCCTGACATTACCTCCATGTCAATACGACTCATTAAAACGGCAAATCCCTGTGCCGGGCTGTTCTGCTGTCATTAATGCGCTCCACATTCAAACCAACGCTTTCACACCCGTCACCAGACACAAATAGGAACCGAGCAGCCCCTGAAAAGCTGGACGCCTTCGAGAAAGCCACAGACAAGATTTGTTAAATTCACTCGGCCTTCGGTGGAAAGTAAATGCCTGGATGCCAGTCGAACAATTATAGTCATTAGAGAATGTTAAAAATGATTCAGTCAGTATTTTTCAAATTACCTTAAACATTCGCCACGCAAGTCACAGTGTGTTCTGCAGCTTTTCCACACACACACGGTCATTACGACTCAATGGCATAAGTGTCTTTCAAGCTGGCAAACACAATGCCTCCAAACTATTGTGCAATGACTAATTGCGTCTAATTTTTCCGCCCCTACTTCTTCTTTCCTTTAAAAACGGCTTCCTAAAATACATCAATGACTGCGAAGAATGCGTGTCGTGTTTGGTTTGGTAATCTGCGGGTCGTCTGGCGCGCTGCTTTGGCATGCTGTTATCTTTTCAGGTTGCTGTTTTGAAAGGTAACACTGGCCATTTTTTTCTCCAAGCGGCTGCTTATTTGTGTGGTCGCTTTGGCGTTTGGACGCGTCGTGACCTCATATTAAGAGGCTTGCATGGACGATGACAGCCGGAGGTTTGTTTAAGATCTCAAAGAACAAAGGAAAGTCCAGTTTAATGTCGCTGAGAATAGACAGGGAACATTAAGGCGTGCTGCTATTACGCGATTTGCCGATAGCATTAGACGTAATTAGCTGCTATCACATACGCATAAGACTGTGGCACGTAAAGATGATTGGCAGCAGTTTAGTGGCATGTGATGGATGTGATAGCATCAGTAACTCACTCCTTCCCTGCTATGTAAAAATCCAAAGCAAAAAGCTCCCATTACACAGTCTGAAACATACGATATAAGCGGAGGGGGAGAGAGAGGATAATCATAAGCAGTTGGCTTACCGGCAGTTGTACTCCCTCTGTCTGTCTGTCGTTGCTCTCCATCGCCTCCCTCGTTCTTTCACCCATGTTGGGTGCTGAGAGCTTGATGAACACATCCTGATGAAAAGTCAAGGATAATATCATTCTTGGTCCAGAGCCACAAGCCTCCCAGGCAGGTTTGGAAGCCAGAAAAGAGCAAATCTGTGCTGCTCCAGATCTTACATGTGAGAGATGGATGGATAGATAAGATACAAAATGGATTGATTGATTGATTGACAGACAGACAGGTAGAAAGGTACAGGGTGGATTAGATAGATTGGACAGATGGATAAATAAGTATAGAATGGGTGGATAGATAAGTTGGGTATGGACAGGATGGATAGATATAGGATCGATATACTATATAAGATAGACAAATAAGACAAATATACAGACAGACAGACACATCGTTCTCATTTATTTTGTCTAATCTAAGGAGGAAAACTAATTAAACGTAATACAATACGAATGCAAATAAAGAATAAAGGAAAAAAATACAAAAAGGCTATAATGTGCTGTGGCACACAAAGATGATTGGCAGCAGTTTACTGACATATGATCAAAACAGAAAGCAATTCACTATTTATATGTTTTTGTACGTTTTTTAATCCTTTCTTCAGCGTAAAATTATTGTCCGTATTATGAATTTACAGCCTTCATTACAGCATATAATGAGAGTTTGGGTTTCAAGGAAAGTGGGATTTGATCTTCAGTGGCGGGCACAGAGCGTCTCCCGGCTAGACGTTACACTTTATGTGCACTACAGGTGACTGTGTTAGTACCAGAAGCCCGAGCAGAAGCGGTGGGCTGTCAGCAGCAATGCGGTGGGGTTTAAAATGGCCGAGCTCTTTATAGGGGACAGGTTTGTAAGTCGACCCAGACACTGCGGTATTTGCGCACTCGTTCTGTGTTTATTCATTGTTGGGCCAGATAGTTATTTACACTTTATGGATGGGGACGTCAAATTTCATTTCAGGCTATGAAACTATTTAAGAGAAAAGGAGACAGAGGGAGGGAACTGGATGGAAGGGAGCGATATGCTATAAAAAAAAAAGGAGTCCGCAAAATCCAAAAGCAGAAGCCTTACATGACATACACTTTGAGGGATTTCAAACATATTTGGCAACACGATTGGTCCAATGCATCTACCCAAAATAAAATGCTTAATATTAGTTGATGCTATAACAAACCTTCCACCCCACTTGGAAGAAAACAAAGTCACTTCTTAAATCTGGTGGAGAATTTGACTGCTCATTAGATGTTTTATGGGATGTTCTGACACACGGCCGAGAGCTGCAGGAACTCTCCACTCCAGACAGACACAAAAACACCTCGAGCGCTTCTATTACATCGCTCGCTTACACAATTACATTGAACAAACACATGGACATTTTATGAAATGTTGGCTACTTTATTGACTTTAATTCAAGAAGGTAAACTCTTCTGCATGCAGAGATTGAGGTTTTGGTCGAGACAGTTGGAACATTTCTCATTGCTTTAGTTACCATATTTATGTGAATATAAACTTTTTTTTTCCACAATTTTGAAAGCTCAAAAACTTTGGGGGTGCTTATATTTGTGATGTGCTTATCTTTGTGTAAATACGGTATTTACGATTGTCTTACATTTATGCTTTTAATATTGCAGTTATTACAAGTGACTAACTAACTGGTGCCAGGAGGCCATATCGACAAACGTATTCACTTCACTGTACTTTATGATCACACCGAATTGAATTCATATTTACACAGGATTCACTTCATATTCACAATTAATACACTTTTTTTGCACACTCTATTTCCTTCCTATTCCCTTCAGTCACACATTATTCACTTATCTTTCACATCAAATTCACACTCTTTTCGCTTCAGTCACAGAGAATTAACTTCAAATTAATAGTGAATTCAGTTCACATTCACACAGGATTTGGTTTGTATTCTCACTGAAATCACTTCATATTCACAGAGAACTTTGAATCCACACAGGATTCACTTCATAATCACAGTGAATTTACCTCAGTTACAAAGGATTGACTTCAAATTCAAAATGCATTTTCTTCAGTCACACAGGATTCACTTCATATTCGCCCATGACTCATATTAACACCGACTTCACTGCAGTCACACAAGATCCATTTTTTTCTTAACACAGAATACACTTCATATTCATAAATGATTTGATTCATGTTCACACATGATTCATTTCATGTTCACACTGAATTCACTTCAGTCATACAGTATTTACTTCCTATTGACACAGGAATCACCTTAGGTAACTCAAGACTTCATTTCATATTCACACAAGATTAACTTCAGATTCCCCTGGCCACATTTCACAAGACATTGACTTCATTTAAACACAAGATTCCCTTTTATTCACTCAATATTTGTGCATTCTAAAGGATAGAAGCTTTTCTCTTCAATGACAAGTTCTTTTGGCTTTTTTGATGATTTTCAAAAGACAAGGTAAAGGAACTCATTTACATTTTGCATTTGAGAATGAAACGGTGTTCAGTATGTTAGGGAGGCAGGAGAATGACGGGATAATAAAGAGCTTTTGTAACTGTAAATCAGGATTTGAATAGGTTTCGCCAGACAGTCTGCCGTTTTAAGCTGACAGGGCAGGAAGACGGGCGCTGCTGGACTCATTCTTATTCTAATGACATCTACTCTGTCCTCAACTCACCAAATTCCTGTCCTTCAGTCAAACACGCAGCGTTTGTTTAAGGCTTGTTCCGATGTTCATCATGGTTGTAACATCTGCACTGCTTCCTGTGGATAAAGTGCTGAACTCAAAAGACAACGATTCTCATTTCAAGACTTTTACTTCATAGTTTGTTGAAGTCAATGGCACTTAACATTGACATTAACATTACATGCTAGACTCAACACGGCAATCACGAGTGATAAATGTAAAGAGGCGGGTAATCTTTAAATGCAACTTCATATTGATTACACAATTATTCTTATAATAATCATTTTTTATCAAATTCAATTTATTCAATTATAAAAAAAGAACGAACATTTTTGTTCTCAAAATGAGGAATACATTTATAACAGATACACTTTAGTTTTCCCACACACACACACACACACACACACACACACACAAACATTTTAAATAACATCAATATAATATTTATCCACAATTTTCACAAACCTCAAGTGATTTACAAGGTTTATGTCAAAAAATAGGAATGCATCAATAAATAATTGCGATACAAAATATTTTGGGGATTTCATTGCATGCTCCTGATTTCCAAATAATTATGCGAAATTTCCATGTCTCATTCCAATTGCGTGCATGCTTTATTTATCTGTTTCGTATTCATTGGTTGAATAAGTGCTTTTTTGGATTGTCAAGTAATTGCTGATAAAAACATTTGAATTAGTATTATCAAATTTTTTAGGCCTGTCTAATCAAAATACCCACCACTGCTGTAAGTGGTCGTGATTTCATCACACTATATATCTACTTTTCACAAGCTTTAAGGCCACTACGGGCTTTTTTTTTTTGTAAAAATAAAAAATGCAAACACAAAAACATGTTTTCTCCAAAAAAGTTATTGAAAATAGACAGAAATAAGTCAGATATCAAAATAGTCAGATAGAAATGTTTATTACTGTCGGGTGGATGAGTGGCAGGAGAGCTATGTAAAGAGAGATATTGATAGAGAGATCTCGACAGCGATAGAGAGAGAGAGAGAGAGAGAGAGAGAGAGAGAGAGAGAGAGAGAGATAGAGAGAGAGAGAGAGAGATAGAGATAGAGATTAGAGATAGATAGATAGATAGATAGATAGATAGATAGATAGATAGATAGATAGATAGATAGATAGATAGATAGATAAAACAGAGATGTCTCTATAGTTTAAAAAGATAGCTAAAAGAATGAATGAATGAAAAAACAATACAAAAATTAAAATTCCAATTGCATGATGAAAGTCTACACGCTTAACTTGTCAGTCAGCTTCAGGGCTGTACAAACGGAAGTTACATCACCAGTCGACTGATGTGAACTAATTTGGAAAACATTTACCAAGTAGGAAAAGACATTAACTAGAACCTACCAAGCCTCTGAATCCTCAACACGTGCCTGGATCAAGCATAAATACCTGAAACAATGTTAGCTTAAAATATTTGTAGGATTCTTGTTCTATTCGTACTGGTCAGTACAAATGATTTCCGTGTGACTGCTCCATATGTAGTACCTATTTTCTCTGGGCACGGTTTGACTTTACATACGTCGCTAAATGAACAATGAAAACCACAAAAAGTTCTGCTGCTTTATTTCATTAAAGACATGAACACTTGGCTTGAACACGCAAGTAAAGAAAGTGTTTATTGTTAGTGGTAAACTCTCGACTCTGATGGGGAATCAGACGGAGAAAACACTTGCTGCTAATACAATAGTGGAAACCCATTGGTCAATTGGGTGAATAATAGCCAATCAGAGAGGACTTAGACCTTTGCCTGTTTCAGGGTAAAGGGCTCGTAAGGGTAAACTGACTTGTCGTAGGCTGCTATCAGTCTGCGAATGTTGGCCACGCAGCCCGCCGCCGCTTCCTGCAGGACCGCATCTGTTGATCCAATCAAGACGAGCAGAAGCTGCCGCAAAACACACAAGAGAAACACACGTCAGACACCACAACAATCCCAACCGACGGACGCTGCCAAACATTCTCTTTTCATTAGACCCAATGAAAACCACAGCGCTACAATAACAGTCGTTCTTTCCTGGAGTTTGACGGAGACATCTAATCTGTTATTAAGCCGTAAATGCAACTGTTTGCACACTGCAGGGCATGTGCCCAGGACGTTTACTACGGTGGAGGCTGCCAGGGCTTTCTTCCTTCAGCACTCGTCAAGTCCAGAGAAACCGGGATTTTTTGCGTTTTGGTGAAAGTGATGAGGAAAAGAGTGAGGAAGTGGCTTCAACTTCAGTTTGATTGACAGGAGTAGAGCGACTGTGCTGGATTGTAATATGGAATTTTAATATGTGATAAAACTCGCTCAATCGTCTGGATACCGTCACCGGTGAAATGCACATCTCAAAAGAGTCAAAAAAAACAATTTTGCAGCCTTTTATTTGAGAGGATTTTCTTTTCTTTTTTTAACTGAAGCTATTGAAACCATGCCAGTGTGTGGTGTAATAACACTGTTGTCTGGTGAAGACAATGTTTAGAAGATGAATGAAACACATCTCGGGTACATTCACAGTACAACAAACAGGTTAATGCTAATCAGTAAATCTTGAATAAAAAGTAAATAAATTACCTAATCCTTTACCTTTAATCCGCTAATTCTACCTCTAAGCCGGTGATTTATTTAGGATAAAATCATTTTCAT
Source organism: Paedocypris micromegethes (assembly GCA_028031935.1). NCBI lineage: Eukaryota > Metazoa > Chordata > Actinopteri > Cypriniformes > Paedocypris > Paedocypris micromegethes. The sequence goes on along the minus strand of CM051500.1, from coordinate 6,214,392 downwards.
TACGGTCATACAAGAATACAGCATAAATTATATTACATTTTAATAAAATGAATGGAACAAAAATAAAACAACATAATCAGTAGACAGAAAAGCACTGAAATATTGTGTTTAAAAAGGGTTAGTAATCGTTTCATGATGGTATTTTTCTTTAGAATCATTTTCACTTTATATTGAATTAATTGCGTATACTTTGTTTTACAGTTACCCATATTTAATCACATTTAATCATTAACATTAAAAGTAAAATAAAAACAAATCTCGATTTTTAAAATGACTTCACTGATATTAATATACATATAACAATGTAAAATAGGAAATTACACAATTCTTTTACACACACACACACACACACACACACACACACACACTCTCTCTCTCTCTCTCTCTCTCTCTCTCTCTCTCTTTTAACACACATTCTGCAACTTTCAAGTTCCGCACTGAGTCAAGACACAGCAAGCTATTCCCAAAGTTAAAAAGCAAATGGTTGCTAGAGCTCATAACGACAAAATCCAAATTCCCAAGTGGTTCGGACACACAAAAAACGTTTACAACATTATTCCAACATCCATGTCCATGTCGTTTTGGCCATTGCCCACAGCACAAACTCATCTCGAATCATGTTCAGCTTCATTTCAAAAATAGATGGGCAGGCAGCTGGAAGGGGCCAGCGGATGCAAACACCTTCAGACAGGCGGCTTTTGTGCCCGCGACGGGGTCAGCCACCGTTTGCCAGCGCTCATAGAGTGTTATTCAGCCGCAGCCAAACAGGGGCTCCGAGGGCCTGGAGCGCAGCCTCAGATAAGCCCGGCTCTCAGTCTCAGCTGGTTCCTCAACAGACTATAATAGGCCACTTGTTACAAAACGCAAACCTCAGTAACACGATAACTTCCCTCATGTTTGACGAATGAATGATCGCCACTAAAACTTTGCTCTGTCTTATTTACTCCCGAAGCCGGAGAATCCTGACCTTTGGGAAGGTAGAGCACAAACATGTTTTCCCAGGCTCCACTTTCTCACACATGTACACACTTCCCCACACATGCCATGTCACGCATGTAGGTGTTGCGGTGTTAAGTGCCGCGGCGCTAAGCTGTCGTTTCCTGGGCCTCACATCCAGGCCCACCGTTTCACTCTCATCGTCCGTTTTCAATTTACAACCTCTCCTCAAGATATTTCATTTTAATTTGCCATCTGTGTAATTGACTATGACCGAACTCCAACTGTCCCTCATGTGTAGTTCTTATCCCCATCTACCTATTTCAATCCTTATGGCTTAGCAGACGTAAAAAAAAAAAGAGGTTCGGGGCTGTTCTAGTCATCTAAGAACCTCTCCTCAACATTTCTATACACTCGAACTTCTACATTCCTCACCTCAGACGAAACAGAAGGCCAAGTCATGCTGTTACACATAAAACACTCGGAACGTCAGACACATGCTACAGTAGCCGGGCCAGAGAAGACCAGAGGGGCAGATATAAAGAGAGTAAATATGGCCGAGGCGAGCAAGTACGTATGAGGACGTCGTCTGTTCGCCATATCCATCCGCATCAACCTGCTAAACACGGAGCGGAACTAAATGGAAACATATGACATATTTCTCCAGGTCAAGGAGGAATCACGCTCTTTTGGGTTGTGATTATTGCTCGTGTTTACAACCTCAGCAACTCGGAGACAATGCTGATTAGCTGAACACTTACTGGTTTCAGTAGTTCTGGTTAATTTTGGACAGACAATCAAGTAGGAGAACTTCAGTTAAAGCAAATCCTAATATAGTGGTAATAAAGCTTTATATATCTGTAAATAAACATATTTTTTATTTATTTACTTTATAACCACAGTACTCGTTTAAAAGTTTTTTTTTTTTTTCAACTATTATGTAACTAATTTTTGACTAGAATAAATAATCCAGTGATGGGTACGAAGGAAAAGGAGCAAAGATGTTTCCTAGAGGTGAATTCATTCACTCCGTTTCATCCGTTTCCATCTCTTTTCCATCTCTTCATCTAAAATCAGATAAAAATGAACAAATCATTCTCCAACGTTACTAGTTACTCTCGCGAACACTTCAGAACCGTTATGGTGTCAGTTACACAAGCTCTTCACTGTGATCTCTTTACTCATCACCACGCAAACACAAGATAAATACCATTTTGTGTTTTTCACCATGTGTATGCTTCAAACAATCATTTTTCATGTTATGTAAAGCGTGTCTCATCTTATTTCGTGTCTCATCTTATTTCGGTCAAACATGGGGCAGTTCCGCTTAAACTGACCTGCTGGTCATTAGGAACAAAACGATCCAGGCCTGATTGGCTAAAGAGTGTCCCGACTAACCACAATTGAAGGTTTGCAGGTTTCTGGATCAAAATGATAAAACTTGACACTTTATTTTCTCCCTTCAGCTTCTTCTGTGTGCGTTAGTGTGGTCCAGAAATCCAGAAGACCAGAAATCCAGCTTTGGGAATGTGCAAACAGCAACCCCAGGCATATTAGCTCATGGATTGGCAAATCATTTTGGGTCGTGTTTTGTGTCTGTACTTTAAGGTGTTAGAAAGAAGAAAAAAATAGTTTCTCAACTTTTCATAAACATTGGTCAAAATGGTTCTTTCATATTTAATGAAAATTCGATTTACTGTTTCGCTTTTTTTTTTTTGTTAAAAACCTAAAGTGGCATGGTTGGTTGTGGCTGAAGGCCACAGTGTCTGGTCTCTAATGCCTTTTCCAGGGTCAAATACTTTCTTCTCAATGCTTAATTTCCTTTGGTGAAGCTTTAGGGAACTGAGTTCTAGACCGTTAAGAACATGGACAGCACAGTAACAGACTTGCCATAAGTCTGAGAAGAGAGAGAGAGCGAGAGAAAGAAAGAAAGAGAGAGAGAAGAAGAAGAAAGTCATTAGAATTTTAAGATGATTGTTGTACAAGAACATCCAAGTTTGAAACGAGGCTGTCTTGAGTTTTACATCGAAATTAATACTTTAGTTAAGAACAAAAAACATTCTCTAATTTCAAAGTCCTCCTCAACACAGATTTTTCCCGTCACACTGTTTACACATTTGATTCATAAGTCATTGAATTCTTTATTATCCTGTGTAAGTACGGACAGCAAAAACAAGCAAAATATGACAACAAACCAGTAAACGAGGACTGAAAAAACAGGAGTAAATAAACATATGCCAGCAACCCAAAAAAAGTTTGAGACACAAATATACAGTACAGCTACCCCCTCCACCACACACACACACACACACACACACACACACACACACACACACACATACACACAAAGTCCAGATTTTGTCATAGCTTTTATTAGTAAAAAATGCTCCATAAAACGCTTGCAAATTGGACATTACTCTTTCGGAACACCCAATGTTCAGTCCAGCTTCAAATTATGGGCTGAGCTGAACCACAATCTGTGCAGCAACACATCAGACGCAGCTCCATTAAAGGAACATGGGAAAAAAGATCTGGCTGCTACTTGACAAATGCTCTCATAATTTACACCCAGTTGTTATTTGGTGTGTGTGTGTGTGTGTGTGTGTGTGTGTGGAGGGTAGCTGTATATTTGTGTCTCCAACTTTTCTTCTCATGTGAAATTTTCATTGGGAAAACAAGGTCACGTGGTTTAATTTGAATATTGGCATTGGTTTCTTACTCCCATACAGTGGAAAGCGAGTGGCGAATATAAACCGACATCTTAAGATGTTTTACTGTTTCTCAAGATTCAGTTCTGTTCTAATGTGTTCCTTAATACCGCAAACATTTGTAGGGATGCATTTCGAAACCAGTCAAAAATCTATTGGAATTGAGAATGATTTCTGAGTTGCTCCAATCATCAAATCGACTGAAATCACTTCTGCTACATCTCAGAGATTTTACAGAATGACATACAAACTGACTTGAAGTTACAAAGAAGTACATTTTCACTCTTCAGAGTCTAAACATAGTTTTGAATCACCATCTTTCAAAGCGTGGTGAACTGTGGGTAATGTAGTGCGGACAAGACCTGTGACGTGATGCTTAATCTAATCTGATTAACAAAAATTATACGTTTTAAATTTTTCATTTAAAAAAATCACATTTCACAAGATCATTCTATTCAGGTTTAGAAGTTAATGTTATTAAGCTTGCATCATTTAATTGCAATTCACAAGAAAGGTACATCATGTGCCTCATCACTTGGTTACATTAAAATACTGTAAATGAAAAGCTGCTATTTCGTCTTAAAGAACTTTGGATGACCCCAAATGACCCCAAACTAGTGAAGCCACAGATTTTAGTTCTTGTAGACTGTGTGCTAAAACTGTATTAGAATAACTTTCATTTGTAGACCTTCAGACACATTTGATGGGCAGATCTAGAGGAAAATCTCCAGTTTTATGTTGAGCTGTCTCCAAAAAACATCCCAAATTTGTAAACGAAAGAACAGGAAGCGATGGTGGTGCATGCAAGCCAACTTAAGAGAGCACACTAACTAAATCCAACAAAAGTACCACAAGGTGTCTGACAATTATTTTTCATCTATTTTCCAATTTTTTGCCACCTAGACTATTTTCAAACACCCATATTTCATTCTAAGCCCATTGTGACCCACGGAATTCACAACAAAGTAAAATCTGGCAGTATTGTTATAAAAAGTTGGACCTAGACTATCGTAAAGAAGTCTAAAAAAGAACTAGTAAAATCTGCGCACTTAACAAATACATCTAGCTTGTAAACAACAATTACCCCAGAAAGTGCTAGAACAAAGTCTAACAAAGCATCTGACGTGAAAACCTTATTTAACCCGGGCCGGCTGATGAGACTGTCACAGCGGCGTCCCATCACTCTGAACCAATATACTCGGTCCAAAGAAATATCACAGTCACATTCTGCTCCTTATTCCTCGTCCTCTGCTGAGCAACCGTTCCCCACGCAACAGCTTCTCAATGCTCCGCAGCGCTGGCATGCCAGGACACAGGGGAAAACAGAGCAAAGCTCAGCACACACACTGGCTGTTTGCTCTGCTGAATTCCCATGATGGTTAGAAAGCTTCCGTCCCACAACCCTCCTCCTTCTAAACCGACAAAAAAAAAGAGAAAACATGCCTTGTTCTGCTTCCTCGATTGCTCAAAAAACGTTCAAACACATCCTGTCAAAGATTCTTCAAACATGACGGCTTTGTAAAAAATGAGCCAATACAAAAAATACCATTTTCAAATTTAAACTTGACTTATTGAACTATTTGATTGTGACTTATTGTCTGTTTTTCCTGCTCTGTGATTGGTTGATCACCAATCCAGGGCGTGTACAGGACCAGAGATGCTGGGATTGGCTCCAGCTCCCCGTGACCCAGAAATAGAAAAGCGGATGAAAATGCATGTGGAAGTGAATTATTTGAAAAACACTTTGTATTATCTAGTTGATAAAAACATCAATAAAAATGTATGCATAATGCGTTGTTGTGTATCTGATGATGGTTGGAACAGAAGGTCAAAAGTTCAACTAATTATCATACTGTATTTATAAAAAGTTATAATTCATTTATAATTTATACAATAATTATATTTTTATATAACATTGTAAAAACGATGCTTTCCGCTTTGAATTCGAATGTTAAATGTAACAGAGTCATACCTGACCAGCTTTATTGTCATGCAAGGTGATGCAGTTGCGTGGGTTCTTGGAGAGCTCAAACAGAGCGCGGGCGGTGGCCTGGTGCACCAGAGGGTCTTTAGAGGACAGGTAGTGGACCAAGGGGGCGACGGCTCCAGCCTCGCCAAACGCCACACAATTACTGTTCAGCGTGCAGCAGCAGGCGATGGCCTCCGCAAGGTGTCGGCGTAGTTTATCATCACTCTGCACAAAAAAACAAGAGTTCAGATCCAGTGTTGGGCAAGCTACTTATAAAATGTAGTAAGCTAAGCTACTCACTACCCTGCAAAAAATGTAGCTTCTCTGGGAAATTGTAGTGAAGCTAAGCTAGGACAACATGGCCAAAGTAGCTTAACTACATTCAAACTACTTTAATAATTTTATAGATTGACCTTCATTCCAAGTCACTGCTTCAGTAATCACTAAAACGGCCAATGAAACAGCAGGTAATTTAATTATTTACTGGATTTAATAACTCCAAACAGTTTAAATAAATTGTATCAAATATGACAAAAAAAAAACACAATTCAATCCACACAATTAAACAGTTGTAAATGGAAACACTTCAATTTGGTATAAATATGTAGATAAAATGGATTGCATTTTTGGATGGCATTTTATATTTTTACTGACACTGGAACGTGTACTGGAAATTTGAGATATTTCTATTACTTTTAAAACATTCAAATTAACCATAAAGCACTCAAATTCAGATTGTCATAAATACACTGTATTTTATCCAGAATTACTTAACTCCTCCATGTATTGGCTCATGATATTATTTCTGAAAATCAATAACTCAACATAACTTTTAATTTACCAATCGAAAGTTCGCTTGCCCTCTCTCCCCCAGCCAGAGGGCATTAATGGGCGATTCTTACATGGCTACGCGTGTGCCTGCTTGTGCTTGTTGAACTTTATAGTCGCCACTTTCACTGAAACGCGGCCAGATGCTGCTTCTTTTTTGCTTTCGCTCCTATTATTTCCGCGCTTCGTTCAGGCTCGCAGTTTGCGGAGTTTCTAGCACCGCCCTCTTCATTCGCATAATGGTCGAGAGTTTATTCTGTCCTCACACGTGATTGGCCGAAACTTGCGCCCATCAAAAATGTCTCAACAGATCTGACCTCTTATGGGAGTCAGTTTTTGTCGTTTGCTACAAGGCGCATTGACTCTTAAAGCATCTGCTTGTCCGCGAGACGCGAACTAGTGCAGCGGCGCGAATGTGAAACTTCAACGAAAATGTAGCTTTAGTGAAATGTAGCTTGTGCGGACGCTACTAAAAAAATTAAAAAAATAGCTTCGCTACTGAAAAGCTATTTGGATCAGAAAATAGCTTGGCTACCACCAGGCTACTGAAAAATGTAGTTAAGCTAATACTTGTAGTTAAGCCCAACACTGTTCAGATCATGCTGTAGATACAATGGTTAGACGTGCTTTTATAATCAAATTCAGATTTTATTGTCAAACACAAGGGGTGTAAAATACTTGAGTGGGCTTTTTGGCTACTGTACCTTGTATTTGTACTGAGTATCAAAAACATAAGCAACTTTTACTCTCTACTTACATTGTTACATCGTTACATTGTGATTGTGCACAACAAGTCGGCATCTTTGTCTACTTCATTTCTTGGGTGGACGAGGCGATATTGCCATCTGCAGGATGCTGAAGGTACTGGATGCTATTTATCACGTGAATGAGCAGTTGCACTTCTTGTTCTTGAGACTGAATTTTTGTTCTTTTTTTATCAATTTTGTTCTGCCATTTTTAAAACATTGAGTTGTTAAATTCCATTTCTATATTAGGAAATAAAGCCTCATAAATAGCTTCTTGTGTTTCACTATTCTTGGCTTTTTTTGAGCCTGAATTCAGAACAAGTAAAATACTCAAGTTCTTGTAAAACTGAATACTTCACAACTTTCACTCAAGTCTTCTTGGAATTGGTGTCTTGTAACTTGCAATGGAATCATTTTTCAGTAATGAATCTGCACTCTTACTCAAGTACGGCTGTTAGTTACTCTTTACACATCTGTCAAAAATACACATGGGCTAATGACATCACATTGTAGTTGATTTAGCATTGGCAGTCAGCAAGTGTTGGCAGGATCTAAAACAAAAAACTCACCGTGTTCGTCAGGTTGGTCAGCTTGGGAACCAGTCCGAACTGAGTAATGACCTCCAGGTTTTCAATATCTTTAGCAATTTTGCAAATAGCGGCGCACACACTGGTCAGAACTTCTTTATTCGTGGACTTCAGGAGGTTAAAAAGAAGCTCCAGGCCCCCCACAAACGAAAGCACCGTTTTCCCCGCATCCTGGAACACAGCAGAAGAACGTGAGCTGGACCACGAGTAGAACAGATTGGATTTTTTCAAAAGTTTTGAAAGAAGGTAAAACATTTAAATATAAAGATAAAATTTCCATTCACTGTTGTAAAGTCACCTTGCCAAGAACTTTAAATAAACATAACTAGCTGTTTTATATCATGACGTGGTGTTTACTTTGGTCAAGAACAAGCCTTTCTTAGCATGGAAACCAGAGCAGATGAGGTCAAGCGATGAAGATGAGGAGCTTCTAAAGTCGTGCCAGAGGATGAGCTCTGTGTTTCGTGTGTGTGTGTGGATCGGGGAATCTGTGTTTCACACAGGAAATAGCAGCACCGGAATACTGATGAATATTGGGATGTAAGGACAGATAGACAGGAAAAGAGAGAGGAGGAGGAAAGCGGGAACAGAAAAGGAAGTGTGGTAGAGCCACCAGCTGCGGAGGGTCACTGAGGAACCCTTTCAACCCGAAGCCCAGAAAAACATCTCCAGCTAAGTTCCACATCAGCAAACACAGCACGCAGTGAGAGGCAGAACCCAGCCAAAATAGGAGAATGTGGATGGAAGACAAAGACATATAGCAGCTAATGTACGAGAGGAAAGGACCACGGGGGATAAAAAGGAAAAACACGCTCCTGACGCTGAAGAAGATGATGAAGGTGATGAAGGAGCAGAAACAGAATACAAAAAACACTGAAAAATTAAAATCAGAAGAGCGACTGCTCAGGCATCCTACCGTGTGCAAAAATGAACTATTGACAACCGCCAAACTTGAGAAAGAAAAGTAGAATTACTAATAACAAGAGTTTTCTAGATCATAATTCACACATTTCCCTTCACTGGTTTAATTAAATATCCCCAATTGAAGCCGAGGGCACTGATTATATTCTTCATCTCTCATTTGTTTCTCTTTTTCTGCATCTGTGTCTTTTGTTCATCCATTTCTCTATTTGCCTGTATTTGTTTTTCATTGTATTTGTCTTTTCTAAGTTTTCATATAATCTTTTTTTTTCTCAATTCATCTGTTTATTTTTTGCTCTTCCTATCCTTCAACTGAATCCCTTTCACTCTCTTACTGGTTCTTTCCTCATCTATTGCTGCGCTTCATTTTTCCCCCCTCATCATGTCTTTATGCATCTGTTTCTTTTTGTTCACCTAATTGTTGTCTCTTTTACCGTTTGTCATTTTATTTCTCTCTGTCTCCTTTTTATGTTTCTCTCTTTGTCTCTTTATTCACGTATTTCTCTTTATTCATGTTTTTTCCTCTCTATCTGTTGGTTCATCATTTTTCTATTCACTTGTTTTTGTTATCCATCTATGCTTCTCTTCATTCATCTGTTTCTTTTTGTCTCTCTTACCTTCAATGTCTCATTATTCACCCGTTTCTTGTCTCTTTTTCTCATCTTTTTCCTTCATCTTTCACCCATCCGTCACTTTTCATATATCATCTCCCTTGGTACATTGTAGGTAAATACAATTTAAGTAGTAATAGTGTATTTGAATCCTTTAATGTGTCTTTCTGTGTTTGTGTGTTTCTTTGTCTCTGTATTTGTGTGTGTGTGTGTGTGTGTGTGTGTGTGTGTGTGTGTGTGTGTGTGTGTGTGGGCGTCTCTCTCTCTCTCTCTCTCTCTCTCTCTCTCTCTCTCTAACCAGTTTCTTTGTCTGGATTGACTTGAACTTCAGAAGCGCAAAGTGCACGTGCCATTAAAAATCTTCCGACAGATCCACAAGTGTCAAACCGAATCCTTTCTTAAGCTGTTAACATGCAGGCCAGATCCATCCCAAATCATCGAGATCGTCTGTGCCTCACAGCTACACGGAGAAAGAACAACACAAACAAGCGTTTATTTTACTAAATAAGAACAGTGCCCAAAAAATGCCCTTATGTAACTGTGCCCATATTCCACTGGAACAATGACACAGTTGTGCTAACGGTTACACAAGAGACGGAGAAAAGCAGATTTGCTTCTTACCCAACTTGGGAATTAACTTGAAGAATGAAAACAGCTTGTTAATGTCGGATTCCGAAAGTGACTTTGTGAGCGTTTGAATGAACATATGACACGTTTGTGCTGTGGTCCATACCTTTGCGTTCTCGATGCAAGGACAGATGGCCCAAGCGGCGCTGGCCTGCACATCCTGGCAGGGATTCTTCAGCAGAGACCAGAGAAGACGGATGCCATCTAGACTGTCAATGATCCTATAAGTACACACACACACACACACACACATACACACACACACACACACACAAACAGACATGTATGTCGGTGGATTATCCAAGTGTTAATTATTCATTCATGTGTAACATGCTATTTTCTATATATCTCTCTATCAATCCATCCATCATACAGATATCATCTATCTATCTATTCATTAGTTCATCCGTCCATCCATTCATTCGCCCATCCATAAATCCATCCATCTATCCTTCCATTTGTCTGTATATCCATCCATCTGTCATCTCTCTGTCTGTCATTCCCATCCATCTATATGTCTTCCCGTTCATCTTCCCACCCTCCCATTCCTCCATCTGTCATTCCCTCTGTCTGTCATTAATCCATTCATCCATTAACCTATCATCCATTAAATAGATAGAATCTATTCATAGACATCCATCAATCCATCCATCCATCCATCCATTATTATATAGACATCATCCATTCATTTTTCCCAGTCTCTGTCTATCACTCACTTTCTGTCTTTATCCATAAATCATTCTATCCATCGCCCTATCTAATTATCTATCAATGCATCCATCATCCATCCATCCATCAGCAGCTACAATAACACCAACAACATTTAAAGCAACACAGGCCTTATTCATGCCTAAAAAGCTAATCTTATGAGTTCATCCAGGATTCCGAGAATTCACAATGATGAATTTCCAAATAAATCTGCATTCTGAGGATTCACACTGATGGATTTCCCAAGTTGTTCAGAAAGCGACTCACTGCTATCCTACCCATACATTATCATTACCCAGCAGCCCCTTCTCACCGTCTCCGCCCTTCAGCAAAACCCCTTAAAACATGTCCGCAAAACACTGGCCTACGGTTGACCCGAGCAGTCCTTTGAGGAGGTCTGTGTGGATATTTATAGTGCACTCTGAACAAACACACTCATTCACACACGCTCGCACCACTCAACTCAATCCCTGTCTGTGAATTGGAGAAAGAAAAAAGAAGAGAAAACTTGTTTTCCAAGCAAAACATTCACAGAGACGCAATTTTCTATATTTCACTGCTTCTTAGTGAGGTTTACCTAAGAAAAGGCGATATTTCAAGCTGCGGATATGACTGTAGTAAAAGATGCAGTCAGGCTGAGGGAAGCCCGGGAAAATGGTTCTTCAGTGCGGTCGGTCTGTTTGTCAGGTATAAATAACACCTAACCTGTTTCCCATGTGCGCACCCAGCGACAAGGCCGACATTCAGAGCTGGCGAGACACGGCGTGGTTTAGAGATCACGACAGCGCTGGTCAGAGTCATCGCAGCGTCCAAACGTCTCCACCTCAACCTGCTCGTAAATTTGTTTGATAAGCACGATAACAGCGCGCACAAGAGGGGATGTTAAATCCTTCAGTAGCAGGAGATAATCCTGGACGGAGTGAGGACTGCTTTAAATCTGCACACGAAACAGTAGCGCAGTGATGATTTAGAACGAAACTGTAAACTACAAACTTCTCTATATACGGCCTGAAATGTTCAAAAATTAATTAGCATTCCTGATTTTTGGAGATGCCTGTTACACAAAACATTGCAGACACTAGTTTCTATATACCACATTTACGCAGATATAAGCACCTGTTTTTACCAATTTTAGACACTCCAAAACTTGGGGATGCTTATATGCGCATATTTTAAATATGCGCAAAAAACCAAGTACTAATGTTTCCAAATGACAACTCACAATCACAATTAAATGTAATATGATGTCTTTATGTAGTGGTGCGCTTCAGCAATGTGTCCCATTTTGCTGGACATGCATATAAGACATGCATATAAGATTTTATGGGCTCTATAACAGAAATAAAGAAACATTAGCCACACCGACACTTAGCAGTGACTAAATAATAATATACAAATAAAAATAAACTAAATACAAGAATTAATATTGAAACAGAAACGACAAACCAAATGGCAATGTTTACGGTCAAAACAGTCAAAAACGAAGAACACGGGCACAGAGTCAAAATGAGGGAACAAACGCAATCAAAACGCTCGGTCTGCTGCACAGGACAAAACAAGCTCCACCGCGCCGACTGGAGAGCAAAGGCTCATGGGAGGTGACCCGCTCAGGTTTCTGGGAGGTGGAGTTTCAATCACTAGAATAGATTTTAGTCAAGTATTAGTCATGTAAAACGACATCGAAGTGATACGAGTCACACGTTAGGTTTGTTAAAATAATTAAATTAAGCATTTTAAGAGAAGTATTTTACGGTAATTTTCTTTTGTGCATGAAAAAAGAATGCTTGTGGGGTACTTATAGTGAAGCAGTGGGGTACTAATATTTGCATAAATTGTGGGGTACTTATATTTGCGTATATACGGTATAATGTTTCTATATTTTTACAACTAATTTCGTACATTTTGTGAACCACTTCTATTTCTGTGTCACAGTGAGCTGGAGTCAAATCCAGCAACTTTTGGGGTTGAGATTAATGGCCAACCAATCACAGAACAGGACACACACGGGCAATTTTCCAGACTATCTTTTTCCTGAGAGTACGTTTTTAAACTGTGTAAGGAAACCGCAAACCCAGAGGAAACCCACGTAAGGACAAGAACTTTTTGAGCCGGGCCTCAAACTTCACTCTGGATCGGATCCTGCTGCCGTCGTGCTGCCGTAGTCGGTTTGAATAAAAAGGGTCTGCCAAATGAATGTAATATACATTGACAGTTTCAATATCGAAATAACTCGGAATGAAAAAGACTCCTAAAGGCAAAGTGTAAAAATGTGGAGAGAAAAAAAGTGATCAAATATACGTTCCAGAAAACGCTGTTTCTTCTTACAACACGTGTTGCTCAAAAAGACAATAAAAAAATGAACGATCATAATTTAATTTAAAGCCAATTTTAAGGATTTGAGTTCACCACTGTGGTCCTTTGCTTTAATCCTTCACACAAAACGGAGCAAGAAGGAGAGCAAATGAGAGTGTTATGATTATGTCAAACGTTGAAAAACATGGAAAAGCGAGTCTGACGTGTTGAATATACGGCAGTCAGACCCCAGCACGTGTGACACGGCATCACACACTTTCCAAAAAAGACTTTCGAGATCTTGTCAGTCTGTTTCCGTTTAGCGAGTTCAAATGCTTGCTGTCAAAATTGCTGTGCAGCTTACTCAAACTGACCACACTGAGACAATAAAGGCCTCCACCCTCACCACAGCTATGGGCCGCGCAGCAGGTAGAGTAAACAGACCTCTGGGCCTGTCAGTTTGGCACCATCCACCCGGGGCATTCACCCTGCTCTTGTGCTGCATGCCCGCTCGGATGGTTCCAGATACTCCTGGATTCATCAGAAAGTTGGTAAACCACCTCTTACTCCGTTTCTGGGTCATGGGGAATGGGGATCTCAGCTGCTCTGGGCCTAAGGTGGGATACACACTCTGGATTGGTGACTGTGTAGAGAAAGTGTCAGGGTTTGCAGTCCCTGCTAATATTTCTTTTGTTATATTAGATAGATATAGATATTATAATAATAACTAATTTCTATTACAAATATTACGAGTATTTTTCGCTGCTTAGAAGAGTGTTTGTTCATTATGATATGTGCGGTGTGTTGTGGTTATGACTATTTATTTGTAGTGTGTGCAGTGTTATTTACGTTTATTTAAATGCATGCATGCTTAACATAAACTTTTAGCTTTATATTATTTTTCTCATTATATGGTATTTTTATCTTTTTCTTTTTCTTCATCCTTAGTTTTTCCACATTATACATTTATCTTTATGCATTTTGCATTCTATTGTATTTTGATCTCTTATTTTATCTCTTTCTCACATGTACCACCCACCCCATGTTTAAATGCTCTATGATTGGAAAAACACATTTCATTGCATGTTGTACCAAGTAAAATGTGTATATGACAATTAAAATTTGAATTTGAAAAGCTCATTTACTTTTTTTTTATTTTTTTACTTTATTCTTCAGATAGATGTTTTAATATACATATAATTGTCTGCTGTTGTGACATGTAATTTCCCCACTGTTGGACAACTAGGCTTTTTCAATTAAATTCAAAATGCAGGTCACACAAATCATATTCAAAATAATTTTCACAATCACTTAATTGTTTCTGTGTCATGGGGAAGCAGGACCAAATCTTAGCAACTCTCAGTCTCAGCCTTGAACTTAGTGGCCAACCTATCACAGAGAGGGACACTCACAAACACATTCACACTCACACCTATGGACAGTTCTTCAGACTCCAATTCACATTAATGTTTTGGAATGCTGGAGGAAACCGGAGACCCAGAGGAAACCCACGCAAACGCAAAAACATGCAATCTCTACACAGAAAGACTGGGTATTAAACCAAGTCTCAAATGGATCCTTCCCACTCTGAGGCGGTAGATATATGCAGTACTTCACTGGGCCGCCCATCCCATCAACAAACCACTTATGGTTTTTTCGGCATCTCTGATTTTGAATGCACATTCTGGATAAAGACCAAAAAATTGGAGGATGCGACCCACAGATACACAAAAATGGCCTTAAACTCTAACACAAAAAAACAACACAACCCACTATCGTGTTCTCCATCATCTCATAAATGAAAGTTGCACGTCTTGGACTTTATCATCACTTACGTCATGTTCTCCTGATCTGTGGCACACGCTGCCACCACCTTGGTGACGTTGACCAGAAGAGCCTGGTTGGTTCTAGTGAGCAGGTTGATGAGAAGCTGGATGCCACCACTTCTGCGGATCACGCCAAGGTTGTCGCGTATTTGGCAACATTCCCCCAGAGCGCCGGCCACGTTAACAATAACCTCCTCAGGTTGGTCTGTCAGAAGACCAACCAGAGTGTCTATAGCATTATACTCGCCAAACCTAGAAAAGAAAAGATTAAAGAATGAGAATTATTTAACTAATTAGAAAGAGTAGACAGACTGGCTTCCTCTAGATCTATGCATCATTTGGATAGATGGATGGATGGATGAATGGATGGTTAGACAGACAGAAAGATGGACAGACAGATAGAATAATGAGTTGAGGAATCAGATTATTTTGGGTCATTAAGTGCAAAAAGTCAAACACAAACCCCTAAATTCTACACAAATAATATTAAAATATATTTACAAGAAATCACTGAATTGCAGACGACTTAATTGGCTGAATTGTGGTTGTATTATTAGCTTCAAATTGCAGTGATACAATACAAACAAAGTTTCCCACGATGCTTGCAATATGCATTTACAATGGCGACCGCACATTCTGTTTTTCAGCAAAATGATGAAGGCTTTCAGTGCAACTCCGGCTTTGTTTGCCAAGCAGCGGTAAACTACAGTAAACATATAAAAGGTATAAAATGTGGTCGCATGGAGCCTCCACTAATCTCTGTTGTACGGTTAAGCTATATGAACGCTTTTATTCACAGTTACGGTTTTTGGCCAACCCAGTAATTGTAGAAAGTGTCCGAGGTCATTTGGCTCTGGTCAAACTCGACCAAACATTTCCCTGCAAGTCAAACAAAAATGGCAAGAATTTCTGCCAAACCTACATAGTGAGTAAAACCCATAAACATCCAAAAATAATAATGAAAAAAATTTTAAGTAGACAATGTACTAGTCTGTCTGTACAAAACCCTATAAGATAAGAATACAGGTGGTCATAAAAAAGTCTTAAATAAAATAGAATAGAATAGAATGCCTTTACTGTCATTGTATCCCAGGGTTACAATGAAGAGTTTTACAACTACTTTTACAACTACTTTACAACTACTTAGTTTGGTGCAGAAGAAAGAAAAAATAGACTGAACCAACCAATATAAATAGCTGCAACATAATAAAATATGGTACAGAATATAGCAAAAAGAGAAACGGTATAAATACAAACACAAAATATTACAAGAACACAAGAAAACTGCAATTGACACAAATATACATATAGTTCAAAAACAAATAACCAAAAACTGGATGTACATATTTGTGTGTTTGTGTATGGATATGTACACACACACACACACACACACACACACACACACACACACAAAGGACATTAAAATGAAATAGTTTTAATTGAATTACAGTAATTATATTGTATACATGTAGTCATTTATTTTATTTGGGAAATGTCTGACATCACCATCTTCTCCCTCTGCGTGAACCCTTTTCCAGGCTGGATGCAGACAGCCAACCCTCTCATCATTCAAACAAAGACATGCTGTCTGCTGCTGGCAACAATGGCACTCTCAGCAGCTTGTGCACTTAAAGCGAAGAAAAACAGCGAGCAAAGAACCTCGAAATTATGAAGGCCATAAAAAACGTTCCAAAATGATTTTTGTCCTCAAACACTACGCAGTGATTGTTTCTGAAATGCCCCACTGCACGTACTTCCAAGACCATATGGACTGAGAAAACATTCCCCGGCATTCGACAAAAATGGGTGGTTGTTTTTTTCCAAGCAGTGTTTGACCTTGATGCTTTATATGTTGGTTAAAAAATGTCATAAATTTAGAGCGTAATAAATCTGGGGCTTTCTTCACGTCTAAGCATGCGTTAAACATTCTGCCAGCGTCACCTCAGTGTTCAGCCCGAGTCCAAGACGTTTCGCTGCTGAATGGGACACCTGTGCGGCCCAGCACATCACACACACACACACACACACACACACACACACACACACACACCAGAGGATTAGGAAAAGAGCTGATGTGCAGAACACAGTTTTAAATAATCACAAACATTAAAAGTGTTGGACTTTTTAAACCACTAAAGGAAAAGTGTGTGTGTGACGAGAGAGAGAGAGAGAGAGAGAGAGAGAGAGAGAGAGAGAGAGAGAGAGAGAGAGAGAGAGAGAGAGTTAGGAACATGAACACTATCTATTAGTACCATCTATTAGTAATAATACACTTGAATAAATAAACTTTAACTTTTTGTGTGTGTGTGTGTGTGTAAATGTAAATGATTGCAGAAGACAGTTACATAGAGTGAGCAAAGGATGAGAGAAAGAGATGTGGTAAAGATAAAGTGTGTGTGTGTGTGTGTGGGGTGTGTGTGTGTGTGTGTGTGTGTGTGTGTATATTGGGCGGGTACATAAGTGCATGCATATTGTACTTGAAGTAAAAATGGGAGGGCCATCTGCCTCCTGTTTTTGGCAACTGAAGCCTGACGTAAATGTGAGAGGATTGAAAGATAAAAAAAAAAAAACAAAAGAGCACATCAGCCTCCCTCCGAATTCCTCACCCTGGACCCTTCTTATTGTGGTCCAGACAGTAGATCATTTTACTGAACAATTCCATTAAACAGGGGAAAAAACACTCTTATCATAAAACAATGTGGATTTATCAGCGGCTTGGCCTTAAAGTGGTGAAAATAGCACCTGATAATTTAGAGGCAGGTAATGGTGATGATAAATAAAGCAACCGTGAGTCCTGTGAAGTTCAAGTCCCCGGACGCACACGGCCAAGCAAAGTAATGTGTAAATCAGAGTTTATATGAGAGAACGGTGTGACGGAATGGCCGAGCCAGCTGACGATTCCAAGGCTTTTATTTTGTATTTATGAGGAAAATGACTGGCCATCAGCCGCCTGAAAAACGACACCAGGAAGGACTCCAGGACGGCGGCCATGTCTCCTGAGCGAGTGACGCTGCGGCGCTTTACATGACAAACCATTCAAGAGTCTGTCAGCTTACACTCCTGATTATTACAACATGACTGTTCCGAGACGCATTCCACGTCTACCACAGTCCGACGGCGGCCCTCAAAGAACGGCCTCTGCTAACACATCACGGGTGTCCATAAAATCAACACTTTGCTTCATCTTCGGTCAGCGGCGCGGCTAAAAGAACAATCCGAATTCCTGCAGCAACAAGTCATGATCAAAGATCAGAGCTCTTTGACAGAGTTTATAAAAACTTGAACCTTTTCTTCAAATAATCACTTCTGTAGCCGAGCGTGGTGGAGAATCACCGACAAAAGATCGAAAACTCCCAAGCCTGGAAATTCTGAGCGAAACAAACGAGACGTCTTGTAAAAGGCGAAGGCTGCGTATGATGGCACATCCTTTGTCTTTCGCTTGGTTCTGATCTGGAGGCCATTACTGAGCTCCGATGGACTTGACAGATCCTTCTTGTGTAATGATTCAATTTTCCACATCAGGGTCTGCACGTCCCCTCACCGTAAAATATAGCCGCAAGCAGCAATTGCAGAGTTCAAGGCATTTTGGAAAATGACTAAGTTTGTTTTTTTAATCAATATTAAGACAATTATTCAAATCCAGATTTTTTTTTACGTCAAAGATTGTAACGCAAGCAAAATATTTGTTCTATTACTAAAAGCTAAAAAAAAAAAAAGTTAAATGACTCACTAAAATTTTTATAATAACAATTTTTTTAGTCCAGAGGCCTAGAAACTTTCAATTAAACAAGAACAAATACCAGTAGTTTTGGAAATTGAAGCATGTATAATGCAGTATAAAGACCATAGTACACAACAAAATAGAGTTATTCTCACATTTTCCCCCATGAGTCAATCCGTATCATCAGTAGAAGTAAATATTAATTTGAGAAGGCTGCAACCAATAAAACGGCGTATTCGGTTGGAATAACCGGCTGTTGTTTACGTAAACTATTATGTCTAGTTCTGAAAGACTGTTCTGATTTTGGGTGAGGGCAAACAAGATCTTTAGTAAAAGCTAAGCCAATTGATATGCTGACAATTGTGATCCATTGCAGGTTCGAATCCTGTCCCCAGACACGGCTTAAGGCTGCCCACTACTCCTGATTTGTATGTGTGTTTGTACCTTTACTGGACAGTTAAGAGCACCAATTTCGATATGGCTTTCCATACTGACAATCTCACTCACTTTACTTTACTTTAAAATTCTGATACTGCCCCTAGTGGCCATATCAACAAACTCACTCAATTCTAGGTCCGACTATTCACAAACTTGTGCACTTCTATCTTAAATAGAAGAAAAAAATAGATTTCTTCTATTTTTGTCTGTTGGATGTCAAGTTGTGTGATAAATGTAAATCGATGTCGGTTTGTAATGGATCTACATATGTATAACTATACACACTGTATTCATGTATAATATGTTTATACGTATACACATCACATGGTTTCAATTTCCCGCTGGATCATTAAGCTTCCCCACCCTGCTTCCTATCAATCCTATCCTTTCATTTTTAAAGAAAAAGCAAAGACATACATGCCATGCAATGTGATAAAAGGGCCAAACAATCATTTGAAGCAAATATAAATGCATAAGTGTAGTGACGTGGACCTACAGGATCACGTTTTCCACGCTGATGGAGCATTTCCAGATGGCTCCGGTGGAGGCGGCGAGTAACTGCTTGTCATCGATTTTGTTGAGCAGCGAGACCAGTGGCTTCAGTCCGTTATACTCCCGCACCAGATCACGCGTGTATTTGTGTTCCGCACACTAACACCAGAAAGCAAGAGTAGACTTGTTGATTCTTCAGCCTACAGCCAAGGTAAAGAGAGCGTGTCACCTTGAAGATGGCGCTGGCGCAGTGCATCTGGAGCTCCTGGTTGTCACAGCTAAGATTGGTCACCAGATCTTTAATCAAACCTTCGGTCTGTATAGCAGCGCAGCAGCTCGCCTGCCAACACACACACACGCAGAATGACGCTCGATGGCGAATTCATGTCTTTAAACTCTACTTTAATGGAATCATTCAAGAGTGATGCTTCATGAAAGGTGAGCAATTTCTCATTTCACATCAAAAAGGGCCACATTAAAACGAGATAACAGCAAGGGGCGGGGCAAACCTCGGAGGCACACTCCTGCAGCGTTCCCACCACAGGAATCAAGATGTCCGTCTGGGGTAAACTCAGCAATCGTGCCAGCAGAGGAATCCCTCCAGCCCGATGTATGGCTGCCTTGTTCTTGGTGCTCTTGCTGCAGCTCCAGAGAGCCAGAGCTCCGCAGCGCGCCACCTCCACGTCCTGCTCCTGCTCCGGGCTGGGAGAACCACCTTCCGGCTTGCAGTCCAGCAAGCCCACCTGCCAGAAACAACCTCCCTCATTTAGAGCAATTTCCTGAGCGTGAACCGTGTCTCCTTCACGCACACTGACATTACATCTCATTCTTTCGCTCGCTTGATTAAATGATGATGATGAAAGGCCAGCAGCAAGACCAAGCTTGATGGAATGTGTTATTGGCAGTGTGGGGTACTGAAACTTTAATAAAGTAACTGATTACTAATTACTTTACAATTTTGTAATTACATAACTTTTGTAGTTACTGTGGCTGAAAAGTAACTGAACTAAATACTTAAATTTTAAAATTGCCGGGTCACGTTACCCCAACACTGGTTATTGGTTATTGGCGTGTATTATTTCCACCTTCAGCGTCCCTCCATCAACGTGAACCGCAACCTCCTGGCCTGAAGCTGTCGACACTCATCTAAACATTCCTCATCAGACCGTCACACCAACATCTACAAATGACCACATCCTTCAAAGAGCAGATTTCATGCTTGTCCCTCGCTCCAGCCAGAAGGGCTACTCTACTCTAGCAGACCCTTACACACGCTCCTGTTCAGAGGTGGTCTGGCTCTTTACAAGGAACTAATCTATGATGGCTACACCGAGAACGTCCGAGTCTGACCTCAATAAATATACACGGAGTAACTGGCGAACCCTAATCATACCCAGCGTCGCTCTGTCAATAAACACACATGTAGAATTAAGGAGAGTGTGATATTCAATCTGCTTCTACCTGCAGTGTCGCTCCCTTTGAGGTTGCTAAAACAGCAGAGAAGCAAAACACGGAGACGCGGTCTTCACGTGGTACATGCGTGTAAACCTAACCAGTGGATGTAAAGTACTTGAGTAAATGGACTTTGTCGTTTTACTTAAGTATTTTGCTGGCTTAAATATCAACTATAACAAATATAACTTTTACTCTCTACTTGACAACATTTTTATGTCTGTACTCTTTACTCCACTACATTTGAATGCGTAACGTTACTCGTTACATGTGAAGATTGACAAGTCGGCATCTTTTTCTATCGCAGTTTATTTTTTGGCGATATAGCCATCTGCAGGATACTGAAGATACTGGATGATATATGATATATGAGCTAAATCATGTCAACGTGAATTAGTGGTTGCACTTTTTGACTGAGACTGTCTTTTTGTTCTTTTTTTCACCAAATTGTTTTCACAATACTTGGTATTTTTTTTAACCTAAATTCAATACAAGTAAAATAAGTTATTTTAAAATTGTACAACTTTTACTCAAGTCTTCTTGGAATTGATGTAACTTGTAATGGAGTCATTTTTGAAGTAAGGTACTTCTACTCCAGTATGGTTTTCCTTGTACTCTTTACACCTCTGATTGTTGGCGCTCATCTTACCAGTCTTTTTAAGCCACAATACTGTCGGACGGTCCTGCGGGCTTCTCTGAATTTAGCCACGTTGGCGATGGTTTCTGCGGCGAGACACTTCAGTTCTTTGTTATTGGAATCCAAGATGGTTACTAGTGTTTGCAAGCCACCCAGACCAACAATGGCATGCCGAATCTGGGAGTTACAGCTAATCTCTTTCAGGATCTTCAAAGAACCAATCTAGAAAATATAAGAATCAGCTTTTGTGAACGATTTTTAAATTGAGATGGCACGAGTGTCAGAATGGACTTACTTTACAATTAACCTCATTGGTGCCGAGCAGGTTGATGAGAAGTTCCAGTCCGCCAACATCTCTGATCGCTAGCTGACACGTCTCCTGGACCAGATTGAAGTCTCTCAAAAGGCACAAGATAATCACGGTGGCGGTCTGATTGGCTCCCTGTTGGCGCACACACATTAGCAAAAACACTTTAGCATTAGCTCCTCCATCAAACCATCAGGTTTAGAATCAAGAGGTGTTCAAACTGAAGCTGACCTTTGGTGACCCCTGATTTGGCCAACAGAAAAAGCAATCACTTTAATCCAGGACTTTTCAGAACAAACACTAAACTATTATGTGAGTTACATTCATATATATTATTAAATATAATTTAATTATATTAGAAGATCTTAAAGTATACTTGACATTGATTGTTTTCAGAAGATTAAACTTTTTTTTTATTTGATTCCAAAGCAAAGCTAGACACCAGATCAGTGTTTGACTGCGGCCGTACACGTTTGAAAAAACTAACATACTAAAAATATTCTTGAAATTTCGTTGCTTCGTTCTGTTTAACCAAAGTGTCTTAAATTTCTAGCACAAAGGCTAGAATTTATTTTGACGCCAACTTTTTTAAATCAAAGAAGAAGCTCCTTGCTAAACCTTGTTTGGACGACCACATGTTGTGTGTAAGTGTTTGGTATTGTGACAGTAAACCGGGGTGGGGAGAGTTTCCTTTGATACTGACTACTGCTGAGCTGTGGCCTGAAACCAGAGACAATGACCTAACCGAGCGATCTAGAGAAAACAAGCACTGAAATGTTGGAAATGATAATGGATTGCTTGTAGAGAAGGCTTTGTTTAGACAGTTGCTAAACACACAGCGTTTCAGGTTTGTCACTATTCTGAAGTCACCCAGTTTCCTTCCTTCCTTCCTTCCATCCATCCATCTATCTATCCATTCATCCTCCAATTCATCCATGCATCCATCCATCCAACCAACCAACGAACATTTCAACCATCCATTCATCTAACCATTCAATACCACACATTCCATTTATGGATTACAGAGAGTTGGAGACGATCTCAGCAAATCTGGGCATGTACAAAAAATGTTACTCTATTATCAAAAAGGGCGTAGTGGGCGTAGTTGCCACACAGCAAGAAGGATCCATTCAAGATTTGAGTTTGCGACTTGTCCGGAGTTCTCCCCATTCCTGTGTGGGTTTCCTCCCACAGCCTAAAATTATGCGTAGAGGGTGTGTGTCCTGCTCTGTGATTGGTTGGCCTCCTACCTTCAGGCCTAGAGTTGGCGGAATTGGTTCCAGCTCTTGTAACCCAGAAAGGGAAAAGCGGTTCAGCAAATGAATGGAACGATGGAATACACGGCTAATGGTTGTGCCCAGGTCAGCCACCTGCTGCTGGTCAGCCGCCAAAACAGTTTTGATTCCACCTATAGGGCCAGAGATACCGCGAATGGCTTAAACAGATGACGTGGTTTCAAAAAAGGATGTTGTCTTTACAAGGATTTGAATCATAAGTGGGTTAGTGATTCTATTACTGATTAGCCAAGGTATAGTGATTATATTCTATTATAAACCAATAAAGCAAATTGATGGTTAAATCAACAGATCTAAGGTTCCTCTAGAGTTCCTCTTCGTGCCTGGTGTTGTTCTCAGTGCTGTAGGTCCTGTAAGCTGCTATAATGCTGCTCGGGCAACGGACCTCTGAAATGTGACTCTTACATCTAATCTTTTGGAAAGTAAGCCAACACTGGTGTTTGGTTTTCATTAAAGGAGAATCAGACGAGGCCAGAATAGGGCAGAGAACAGCACCTTGTTTACCACACCTAGACTTATCCTGCACTAAGATCAGGTCTAAGATCTGGACTAAACCTGGAACCAGTGGTTTGAAATACTTGAGTAAATGGATTAATTAAATTAGTAAATGTAATCCATTTACTCAAATTTCCATTATTTCAATTATTTAAATACATTTTATCAATTTACTAAAAATGTATAAATGTTACTTGACTATTTTTGGCTAGATTGTACAAGTCGGCATCTTTTTCTACCGCCATTAATTTTTACATCTTGGCGAGACAATATTGCTATCTGCAGGATGCTGAAGGTACTGGACGCTGTTTATGAGCTAAATCATGTGAACAGTTTGACTGAGACTGACTTGTTGTTCTTTTTGTTCTATTTTGTTCTGCCATTTTGAAACATTGAGGTGTTAAATTAAATATCAAAGGAAATAATGAAATAAAATATCATACGTAAAAAAATTCTTGTTTTTCCGCAATTCTTGGTGTTTTTTTTTTTTAGCCTAAATTCAGTACGAGTAAAATGCTTAAGTTATTTTAAAATTGAATACTTTATGACTTTTGCTCAAGACCTGTATTGGTGACTTGTAATGGAGTAATTATTACAGTAAGGTGTCTGTAGTTTTACTCAAGTATGGTTTTCAGGTACTCTTTACACTTCTGCCTGGCACATCCACGAAAGGTGAGAAACAAACAGGAAGCTCTTACAATGCAATGGAGGTCGAGCTTCAGCATCGATTCCTAATTTATATGGTAGTGTAGCCACTTTGAGAAGAATGGAACATCAAAACGCTACTAAAGTTGAAGAAATTGAGATACTCAGTTTGAGATTTTAAAATTGAGAATCCTCAGTCAGCACAGCTACAGCAGACACACAGGTTTTATTAAGAAGAAATGCAAAAGAAAGCAGAAAAAAGCGAGGTAGACAGGAGGCACATGTGTTGTCCATATTAAGAGGCTAAGCTTACTAGGAGTGAATCCATTGCACCCTCGCTCTTCAAAGCGTTTGATGGGTTAGCAAAAGCTTGTAAAAACACAAAGATATAAATATAGAACTGATACCAGGGAAAAAAATCTGATCATCATATGCTTTCATTTTTTTGAAGCTTTGGTCCCCGAAAACACAGCAGACGGTCTTTATGGAATCAAAAGGAATCAGCAGATCTTTCTTTATTCAAACAAGCTCTCGCTTCTTTCCGAGAGGTGGATGCAGATGTTCTCAACACATAACGCATTGTTCAAACACAAATGTGCATCAAGTTTGTGGACTTGAACTGGTTTATCGGAGAGTTATCTGGCCATCAAACACCTCGCCGATACAGAGAATCAGAGCTCATGATTTCAAAAGGTTTCCAGAAATATTCCAGCCAGAAAAAAAATCCAGCAAACTGGGAAATTAGAGCTCAGTGAGACAATATTTGGAAACGACACCAGAAATGTTCCATAAAAAGCCCATGTAAAAAAAAATTGCTGTTTGTGTACAAGAATATTGCATGTTTATATGTGTTTATGTATGAATAAAATGACACACATAAAAGAAACAAAAAACGAATAAACGAGGAATCTAACAAATGTGCCTGTTTGACCGCACAAGAGATACAACAGCCAGACATCATTGAACGCATGTGACCAGTAGAGGGCGCAAACCCTCACAATCGTTATATTAAAAATCAAACAATAACAAACTATACAAATATCTACTATAACAGTTTTGTTAACACAATATTCAAACTAAATCTATGTGTGAAAAATAAAGGCAGCAGTTCAGTTCTAAATAGTTCAAAACCAGTTCAACCGTTGCAATGGGGTGCAGCCAGTCAGGGTTCCCCATAAAAAAAAAAAAAAAAAAAAAATCACATTAAGGCTGATGTAATTCATTTACAATTACTACGGATCAGAATACAGTAACTGGATGAAGTGAAAAAATATTGTTCCTATGCCGCTCAGTGAGCCTGTCATATTTTTCTAATTCAAGCTAATGAAGCAGTGGAGCCAAAACTGCGGAGATAAACAGCCTGTGGCCAACTCAGTGCAGACTCAGGCCGTGACTGTGTGCATGTTTAGACCCAAAGCTTGTTCTTTGATTCACTTGGGCATCGACTGAATGAAGTTTGGTGTGTGTAAAATGTTATGTGGTCTAAAGACCTACACGCTTTCTAAATTTAACATTAATATCGCCATAAAATTTTCTGTGCGTGTTTCACATCATGAAAGGATACAGTCAGCGGCGCTCGGCACATGTTTACTAAAAGCCAAACAGCAAGACGCTTGAATCTGCAGCCAAGGTAATCTATACTAAAAGAAATATCCCTAGACAAACAGCCGTTAAAAAACAAGTCGGATCATTCATGCATCCCCTTGATTCAAGTGTAATCTCAGAGACACCACTGCATATGTATGTCCTGGAAAATGGCAAAAGAAAAGAAACGGAGGAGAAAAACCAAACCTTCGCTCCAAAAATAAAACAGATATTTAGTTTGGCACGCTGCGTGTTTCAGCTTCTGATGGTAATGACATTATAACAGCACTACTGGACAAACCCTCATAAATAAAATCTGCGGTTTCCAGACAGTTCAGATTCTGGGTCGGGCACGTTACTAACACGTCCTGTCGCACACAATACAGAGTAAAAACAAAGCGGTCCCCAAACACCTCGAGAAAACAGGCGGCAAACACTTTCTGAAGCGGATTTGTGCGGATCAGCTGGATAGCATCATCCAGACACGAGATTTCCCCCAGAGGCAAGGCCACATTCATTATCCCGCATTATACGGGGCTAAATATATCCACCTTCGGCTCCACTTTACCAGGATGTTTTACTTCACACCATTTAATGCTCCATGAACTGAAAATGTGAGGACCCTCCGTATAAAACAAATGAGATTAAAGTCAAATGCATCTTCTCATTCACTCTCAATATTCAGAATGCAATTTTTTAAATGTAAACGCTTAAAGGTATTTTCAAATCAATTAAAGTGAAAGATGTTTTGAAGAACGAAATAAAGAATAGTAATAATGATCAATAACCAGTTGCAGAATCAATGATCTAATGTTGAGAAGTTAAATCAGGGGTCATTAAACTATGGCCGGCAGACATAGGACAATATAATTAGTCAATTATAACATTTACAAGGCCCGATTATTTCTGTGATTTACTCATAGACTTCTGACCTTCAAAATGTCAAACCAAGTTAAAGGTGTGAGTAGATGTTAATAATATAAAAGTAGTAAGAAAGAATTACATTGAGCATTATTTGTTTTGTACTGACTATGTCCCCCGGACGCAATGGCTTGTGTGCATGTGCACTTCACTTGGATGGGTTAAAAGCAGAGGACCAATTTCGATATGGTTCGCTATATTGACAATCTCACTCACTTTACTTTACTTAAGAAGAAAAAAATCAGTCTATTGGTCTATCTATGCCTCTGTCTGTTTGTCTATCAATCAACCAACCAATCAACCAACCAACCAACCAACCAACCAAGAAACCAATGAATCAGTCCGTCAGTCAATCAATAAATCAATAAGTCTATCAGTCTCTCTGTCAGTGCCACTTGGTCCTTCAATCAATCAGTCTATCAGTCAATCAATCAAGTCTCTTTGTCTGTCTATGCCTCTGTCTGTCAATCAGCCAAAAAATTAATCTGTCTGTCAATCAGCCAAAAAATTAATCTGTCTGTCAATCAGCCAATAAATCATTCTGCCTAGCTGTCTCTCTATCTGTCTGTCAATCCGCCCATAAATATGTCTCTGAATGTCTGTCAATCAATCAGCCAATAAATCATTCTGTCTAGCTGTCTCTCTATCTGTCTGTCAATCCGCCAATAAATCTGTCTCTGTCTGTCTGTCAATCCGCCAATAAATCAGTCTGTCTGTCTATCAGCCAATAAATAATTCTGTCTATCTGTGTCAAGCAGCAAATAAATCTGTCTGTCTGTGCCTCAGCTAATCAGTCCATCTATCTGTCTACCTAACGCTTCGACCTTCAATTGATCCACCAGTTGAATGACATTTTTATTTTTCGGGGGGATTTTACCTTCAAGTATTTGACCAGTTTCTGGATTTGCCACCTCTCTGCGTTGAGGTCAGTAAAGCTCTCGGTGTGTCTCTCCGACTGCTCCTCGTCTTCCTCACTCTCGGTTGAACTTTCACTGAAGTCGTCCGCTCCTCCTGGGGTTTTACTGTGAGCGCAGACAAACGCAAGCGTGAGACTGATTGATTTTTAACCTGGCTTGAGTTTTACATCTTTCTGAGAGAAGCTCTCTCCCCCAGATCGTTCTCAGAGCCCAAGCCGTGTCTATACATAGCCGGATATTAGACCAAAAGTCCTTCTCTCTAATAAATGGGGCTGAATACATTAACCGAGAGGAGAGCCAGAGCAGGTGCAAGCCAAACCACACAATCCCTTCTCTGGCACGGGTCACATCTCCTTCAATACAATGTGGAACGTATTAGAGCTTATTAAAAGATCTTCAGGCCGGACAAATAGGCCAACAAACTCAAGGGTGTATTTGAAGTGTCACCTTGAGCCGTGGCATGGAATGAAATGGCAGAAGGATGGAGAGACTTGGACAGTGGACGACTGGAGCGGTCATCAGCTCTTTCATCGCGAGCGTCTACACGCACACGCAAACGCAGATGGCCATTAAAGCGGATCGGGCTACTGAAATGAATGCATCATGAAACGAGTCGTGAAACTCGGTACACATGGAGAAGGCAAGAGGGACTCAGAAATGTTTTCCGAAGGATAACGGAATTGCCGGACTGCGGGAAACACCTTTGTAATTCCTGCCATGATAAACACTGGATTGCGTTCTACCTTCAGGTCAACCTGCAACACGGATCGGCTGCAGCCAGACGCATTGGTAGCGTGATCTACATCCTACGGTGAGCCACCCGGGCGGGTTTGGGATGGCTTTTCGTGAGCACGGCTGATTTAATAGGGGTCTATTAGCTGTTGGACGGTGAGGGGGAAGCGTGTGGCGACACCTGGAGCTCTTTACGGGCAGGACTGTGTATTCTGGCTGCCGGTCGTATGGAGACAGCTGGAGTTTTCACTCTTCATTGCTTAACAGACAGAGAGGAGTCAGGAAAAGGAATAAGGCGATTATCAGCGACTGTAGAACAGGCCAAACATCAGTGTCTATTCAACACCAGCGCTCCCACAAGCACCATAGTGCCATACTGTTCTCAAACCGAGCTGAATGAATGACTTTGCCGCGTCTTGTTATAGGATATCAAATAAAGAGTTTATATATGGTTCATGTGTCAGTTGTGGTCCAGCGGTTGGGAGTTGGGACCTGCCCACTGCTCCGGGTGTGTGTGTCACTTCTTTAACTGGATGGTTAAATGCAGGGCGCAATTTCGAAACAGTCCCTAGTGGCCATAATCAGTCACGGCACTGCACTGAAAAAAATCAGTGATTGAAGAACATCTGTAATTCTTGTACAGTGGTACCCCGACTAACAAAATTAATCTGTGGCGAGTTTTGTTAGCTGAATTGCATTTTACATGTAATTCAAATTCAAATTTTTTTTGTTATTTTTATTTTATTTGTTTTATTAGATTAATCATCTAATCCATGCAATGACTTCATATATTCAGATATTTTTTTTTTTTTATAAATTATAAAATTTCGGTAATAAATGAAGTAAATGAAGTAAATTTACTACATTTACTAAGTAAATTTAAAAAATGAAGTAAAGACTCAAATAAATGAAATCTCTTTTTTGTAGTTTGCTTTGGATAAAAAAAAACCATCGCCATTCAAGCTTATTTTATATTTTGGAAGCAAGATCTCTGAAACTAACTGGTGTTTTGGTTGTTTTTTTGTTTATTAGACATGCAAAGGAGATAAAACAAGTGATTTATACATACCTCATTGCATGCTAGCGGTAAGAAAAACCTTTCGTATAGTAAAAATATTTCAGAAGTCTGAAAACTCTGAATTTTCGCAGCGACGGATTTTATTACTCAGGATTTTTGTTATCTAGGACATTCCCAAGTCGGGGTACCACTGTATTTCAACATTTCAAGATCTTGCATCATCTAAAGGGAGAAGGGGGGGTGGACTGGTTTGAGACCAAGGAGGACCTGTTTGAGACCAAGTTCAAGGCCTGGTCATGATCTTGTGTGGAGTGTGACAACTCCCCGTGAAATGAATTGAGAAATGAAAAAGCAGATGAGAAAATGTATAGCTGACCTGCAGAGTAAATCACTTGAGTGTTTTGAAATGGTGGTGGCTTACACTTTTTGAGAAGACTGAAGGCCAGACAAGGACGATCCAGACAAGTGTGATCTCTGTTTGTGCACAGGAGCTGGCGACTTGACACCGGGTTTCAGGATTTTCTTGATTCCTGTGAGATTGCTGGACTTTGTCTCGTCCTCTCTGCAAAAATCATCACAATCTGTTACCTGAAGCAATTTTATTCCTCATACAGCAAAAACCTATGGAGGATCGCTTAATACTAATTGTACGTTTTAAATAAATGGTTAAGAGATTAACTAATGCTTTGGATACGCAACTCTACAATTTACATTTTGTGCATTTCTTTGCACAAAATCAAATGCACCTCCAAATGCATTTTGAATGTTTTTTACTTACTCGTAAGTCACGAGACCGTCAGGTTTGAAAAGTGTATTGTATTTCTTCGCAGACGGCTTTCTCAGTAATGGCGGCGGCATCTTTATGGGATCAGTCATTTCTTTGAGATCATTAGATCTATGCGTTTTCTTTTCCTGAAGTTTCTTGAGAAAATAAAAAAATTAAAGATTACAAACTGTATGTTGAACAATGGTACTAATATTACACATATGATAAATGCTAATACTGTATATGCTTTTATGAAATCATAAAAATGTGCAAACCTTTTAAAAGCTCATTTTGCTGTCCAAAAATAATGAAACTTATAAACACACACACACACACACACACACACACACACACACACACACACACACACACACACACACACACACACACAAACTATTATACAACACTGTAATAGTTGCTTTATTTTAAGATATTTCTTCTGTACATTCTACAACCACAATCTTTAATTATTCTCAAATAAAGAATATAAGAGTTGTCCTGCCATTACCTCTGCATTGAATTGAAAGAAAAGACAGACAAAAATATGAGGAAGGACTTAAAAAGTGGTCAAGGGAGAAAGCTTTTAATATGGCAGGACATATTGTGTGCTTATCCCCGCAGCCGAGCTAAGCACACTTTGTACCTTTCAAAAGCTTGTTTGCCACAGAAAGAGCATACGTTATACTTACTTACTTAAATCACTCAGGCCAAAGTCACTATAATAAAATCAGAAACATAAAACTGCCCATGGAAAAGTAAAGCAATCTTCAAAAGACCAGAGGCAGAGACGATTCCTACCCTGATTAACATCATGTTCTACACAGAAATAAAAATGTCTGCTCTAGATAAAAGTGTGAAAGTGAATCAGTTCTGCCTTCGGCTGATGTGTTCTGAGACGTGCTGTTGTCTCTGGCTCAGACCTGGTGTCGACCCTAAAGACTCTAAAGTTGCGGGATTCGGGACTGAAATCTCATGACGTGGACTCTGATTTACTTGACTGATTGTCTAGAACATAGGTGTCAAACCATTTGGCCTGCAGTGTAATTATATTAGGTCCTGCGTGGTTATACCAACTGACTACTAGTAGTGGTGAGCGGATCGATACTATAGCAAATATCGATACTAGGGTTGGATCTAAATCGATCGATCCAAAAGTCAAATTATAAATGAGGTCTTTTGTAAACCATTCATTCACAAAACCGCTACTTCCATCTCCATACAATTAATATTATATCAATACAATATTATGCCATGAAATGAAATTAATTACTTTAATATACTTTTATATTTATGTAATTTCCATGTTGAAAAAAAATTCTGCGCAGCTATCCAGACGCTCAAGTTTGTATTAGAAGCATTGGATTTTACTCAAAGTGTGCCTTCTTTTTGGACTAATTAAAGTCTTAGAAATGTATGTGAACAGGTATTGACGGATATAATGAGATAAAGAATATAGAAAAAATGTACACAGTCTTTTATCTTATACACTGTATGTGACATGGCTGAGTTCTGTTAATATAATATAAAATGGATGTTTTGATTTTTTTGCATGAATACATGTTTTTTTTTTTTTTTTTTTTTTTTTTTTTACAAAGGAAAACAATTTGCTTACGGTAATCAAATTAAACCTTTATTTTTTTATTTAATTATTATTTTTTTTTTTTTTACAAAAATTGCTTATTTAATCAAAGCTTATTTATGATCCTGCAGTACAATCACTTGTTTAAATTTCCCCTTAATAAATACAGTCAGGCATTCATTCATTCATTATTTAATTCATCAATGAGCAAGCGATTAGAAAACATCCATCCATTTTAAGAACCACTTTACATTTCTGGGTCACAGGGAGTTGTTTGACGTATGTTCTGAGATCGAAGGCGGGGCATACACCTTGGAATGGTGACCAACCAATCAAAGAGCAGGACACAAACATTCACAAACCTTTAGACAATTTTCCTGAACGCACGTTTTTGGACTGTGGGAAAAAAATGAAGACCCAGAGAAAACCCAATTTAGCATAGAAAAAACATGCAAAATCCACACAGAACGACTCGACCAGGCCTCGACCTTGAGTTTAGAGTCCTTGCAGGCCTGTCCCATTAGGAAATCAAATACATATTAAAAAAAAAAACAAGCTCAGTCATCTCAATATTTATAACTATAAAGCAGAAAGGAATATATTAAAGATTGTCCAATCCCAAGCAATCTCCGAACAAAGAGCACATCAGGAATTTTTCAGCAGCTTAATAATGGCGTCCTAACCAACACTTCCTCTTCCCAAATAAGAAAAGCCTTTCATTTGCTCGCAAAACTGGCGGAAACACTGCCACCTTTCAACAAAATCGAGCGGCAACAACTGTTCTGAACCACATAAACAACTTGACCTGATCTACACAAGCAGGACTTGTTCCTGTATCAACATCCTTTGTTGATCTTGAATCAACATCGCCATTAATCAATCATTGTCCGCCGGCTTTAGGAGGTCAGGCGAGTGTGAGGGATTTGATCAGCTCACAGGAATGTTTTTCTGGGACCCATAAATGATGTTAATGGGGACACATCCTACTTCTGCAAATCACACTGTGCTAAATAAACAAGTACATCCGTCATGACTTCTAAGCAGCTTCTGTTCATGACAGCAAACGTCTCCTACTGTAGGTTGAGAGCGAACACCAGTCATCTCAGAGCGGCTCTGGAAGCCATGCGGAGCTCATGGGAACGTTCCTCAAGTGAGCAAGATGAAGTCTCTCCTGGACTCGCTGGAGTTTTACTTGGACTTCTCCGCTATCAAGGCTCAGGTAAAATCCTGCAGCAAATTTAATTTGTGTCTGAAAATTGGCTCTCAATGCAAATAAAGAGACAGAGGTACATTTTCTCCTCGCTGTCCTCACGGTAACTTACGGTAGCATCAGACAGATGCTTCAACACATGGCGACGCATCGCTAGACGATAACCATTACTATATAGCACTGCTGTAATTTAACTGTCTGGCTGCGTTTTCCATCTGCAAACTATAGCAGAGAGAGATAACATCACCATCAGTTACGAACGACCTTGAAGAGAAATCTGCCTCCAGGATGGAGATTTAATGCAGAATCATGTGTTTTACTATCGACATTCGCAAGGAAACATTAGTCAGTAGTTATTGTAAAAAGTATCTAACAAACACACACACACACACACATATCTACATTAATATCTATATCTCCGGATCCACTGAACCGATTGCAATGAAAATTTACAGAGCTACTTATTGTATCATTGTTGCTCACTAAGAAACGGTTTTTTAAAATTACACATTTTAAGGTTTTACGGGGTTAATGGGGAAGGGTTGTTCATACATACAATTCAGGGTTGCTCAAATGATCATTTGATTGTTTCTCAAGATGTCAATTCATACAGATTAAGTATGAAGACGATTAGGAAACGGCCTGGTCTTTATCTCAAGACGGTCTCCAGATATGTTGACGCTTCAGTTATCTGTCATGGCGTTATAGACTGGTTTTGGGTGGTCGTTACAGTTGGTAACGATGGTCAAATATCCTTGTTTTTTTCCCCACACGTTTTGTTCTGTTTAGGTGCACAAACTGTACATACTGGTACCGGATTTGTACCATTGTTAGTACAATCTAATTTGTGTAACCATCAGCATTGAGATTTTTTGGGATTTGGAAGCCTGCGGGTAGGTGGTGGACACTTAATGACACAAAAAAAATGATCAGCTAAGTTTCTCAAGGTATTTATTGTGCAAGGTATGATCCTTTTCACTTGATATTTTAGCACAAAAGCACTTGCTAAGTTGGCTAAGTTCACCCCGCAAATAAAAGCACACCCCGGTTTTTCATGCACAAAATAAAAATTTCATTAATGGAAATTCCAAATTTGAAATTTGGAAAAGGGGGTGCTTATATTTACGCACATTTTTGAAATACGCACGCCACAAGGTTTTGAGCTTCTAGAAATGAAAAGCGGTGTTTATATTCACGTAAGTACAGTAGTAACAATATGATGAAATATTGTAACTTTATTCAATCATGCACAATATGCATCATCAATGTTTGTATTATTAATGTCACAGCTACAATTTAGCTTCAATAAAAAAAAATTGACATTGGTGCTTAATACATGTGCTATAATTGTGCCGAAAAATTTGCATTACAAAAATGCTTCATACCTGTGTGCTTACTGTGAAATTCCGCATCAGACGTGACATGATGCAGCTATGAAGACGTCCGTGTTGTTTAAAGAAAAATATATTCTTAAGACTTCAAATGGAAACCTCGACAAGACCAACGTTTGTCAAGTTACTTCTGTCATGCTTTGGGTGTCGGGATGCAAAAACCAGAGTCCATAGCGACAATAAACAAACATGTAATGACGATTTCAAAGACAAAACTTGCACAACAAGGAGACGGAACGCAATGGTGAGTAACAATTGACTGTCACAGAATAGGAAACCGTTGACTACTTATCAAATATACAAATGAGGACACCGATGAAACAGATTAAAAACGTCCCGGAAAGCAGAAAAGAGAATTTTGGGAGTAGTGGTCCATGGCGATGTGACACTTTCAAACTCAAGTATCATTTGAAGCATCCCTTAGCTAATGCATAAAATGTGCATTTGTTAATATTTTGTAATTGAAGATCAATTTAGAGATTTAAAAAATGCATACACACATATTATATTGTATTGTATTGTATATTATATTATAATCTCACTGTAATCCTGGAATTATGAATGTCTAATAGAAGCAAACAGACAGACACACACACACACACACACACACACACACACACACACACACACACACACACACACACACACTCTCTCTCTCTCTCTCTCTCTCTCTCTCTCTCTCTCTATTTCATACAAGCAGAGACATTTAAAATAAAATAAAACGTGTAGACATTATGCTGTCATCTTTTCCTCTTTTCATCTGGGATTAATCTCAGGCCGATCAGTGGCACACACAGGAAGATACATAAACACAGACTTGATGCCAATTGAGAGTTTTTACACATTACCTGTTCATTAATAGACTCTGCAAAATGAGGAGACTTGTTTTTCAGTAGAGTCACAATGTCTTCGAAGACATCCGTATCATCCTCCTGTAAAACAAAACCAGAAATGCATTAACATTGGGTTATACAGAAGTATATACAGTAGGCACAGTAGAGAGAGTACAACAAATCTATTTATGGCATTCTGGAATGGTTCAGAACTGGAAATAAAAATATTAAAAAATGGACGGTTGGCTCAGGCTGTGAGCAGCTAATAAGCAGAAAGGCGTACACCCAGAATTCAGAGGAGGGAATCAGGGGAAAACAAAAAAAAAAAAACTTTTGTGAACCAAATAGTGTAATAAAATGTTGTTTTTACATAAAAAAGTTTATTTAAAGTGTAATAAATTACTATTGTTATAATGTAATAATGTAAATAGCCATCAACAATGGCATTAACCTTCCGACTTCCAGGCTCGTCCACAGGACGAAATGGAGAACTGCACTTTGTGTTTATCGGTTACTCTTTTCATAATTAAAATAAATTATTTTATACTTAAAACTGATCTGCTTCCCCGCAAACACTTGTTTTGGAGGTAAAGATTCATCTTATGGAGTGAAAAATACTGTATTTGAGTTCAGCTAATAACATTTTATTTAATTAAGCTCATAACATTTAAATTAATTTCATTTTTTTTTTTTTTCAATTTTAATTTAACTGTTTATATAGCAATTCTCCAACATTCAGCAGAAACTTTAAAGCAAATCGACTTTCATCGCTTTCCATTCAAGTTGTGTCAGCTGTTGCTTCAACTTGGAATCATACATGCATTTAATTATATAGTGCTAATTACATCCTTTATTACTGTTAAAAACTGTAAATACACACTCTTTTACAGTAAAACCATTCATCCGTCTGTCTGTGTTTCTACCAGTCAGACTTACCATCAATAGCATATTTTAAGTCTACAAAATCTAGAACTCGTCATCCAGGGATTTTCACCTGAGCAAGGAAAACTCCAGATGTTGTACAGGTGATGAGCAAAGGTGGTTCCGCGTCACACGTTTCAACCAGAACAGAGCAGATTTCTCCTTCACGCTGCCTCCACGGTGGAGACCGACAATGGTTGGAGAACACAAAATCTGTCAAAGAAAGAAGAGCTTTAGATGTTCCATCAGGATTCTTATGTTTGGCCAAGATGTTGAGTTGTTCGCACTCTATGTTGGGTCAAATGGAGGCAGATGTTAGACCAAACACCTCGGTCAATATTTCCACAAGTTTGTAAGTTGTGAATCCTCGACGGCCTCCTCTACTTCTACTGCACAGAAGCTGATAATGCCTCTCAGGATATATTTTTCAAAAGATGACATGGCATCAGTCATAATTTGTAGGCCGCACTTGTCTTTCCAAACCCAGTTGACTGTAATGGCACAGTAAATCTGACCGCTCTCCTCAGGAGAGACTTTCTCTATGCTGAAATTTGACGTGCGTAATGGTTTCCATGTTGCAAACATTTCGATTTCGACATGCTGCATTTCGAGGATATCCAGGATTGAACATTACACTTGTGGCTGGAACAGTGAGTTTGAAAAATGGCTTTTGGCAGACTGGTTTTTCCTGTGTCTGGTGCCAGTTGCTCCTCAATCACCACTTGTTGTCGCAAAAAAACACATCTTTGTATCTTTTCTGGTTTTATCATTTACAAAGTTGCATATTTGTTCATTTATTTCGTTTCATTCCATACAGTTGATGACATCAAGGGGCTTTAAGTGAAAAAAATAGTAGTTGTGCTTCAGTAAATCACATTTTACTGAAGTCAGTGAGGGTCTGTGGGCATTTCACGGTGCCAACTGTCACCTCAGTCGTCTCCACAGATCCATCTTCAGTCATCGGACACCCAACGCCTGGGTTCAGCCGCTCACTATAGCCTGCAGGAACCTTGATGGTTCAGTTGCTCAACTCTGAACGATCCACCCTGCATATAATCAGCAGACGCATTATCTGCGTGTGCCAAGCTTTGGAAGACCCTAAGGTGCCTGTTAATGCCATAAACAAAACCCACTTTGAACTAATAAAACAAAGAGAAGACTGTCCTACAGTAAATGTGTTTTTCACTGGTCTGAGGTTGAGGAAATCAGAGACCTCGTCGCCATGACGGACTTTTCTATGGATCTGCCAGGTTGGTGCAATCATACTTTGGGAGTTCAATGAGCAGTTGTGGCCTAGTGATTAAAGAGTTGGACTTGCTACCAAAAGGTTGCGGGTTTGAATCCCAGACCAGCAGGTTCAAAATGGGAAGAGTTCACGACCAATCTTCATCCCAAGTGTGTGTGTGTGCATGTGTGTGTGTGTGTGTGTTCACTGTTTGGATGGTGACATGCTCTATACATTTCTCACAGTTGGACAATTAAGGATTTATCACTTACTTAATGTTATGAGCTTTTTTTCTCTCTTTCAATGATTTCGAGGGAACACAAGCTTATCCATAAAAATGGATACCAGTGAATCAGGGAAGTCACTTATAGGGGTCAAATTTTGAAGCACCAAAATATTTAAAATTTTTAATACATTTACAAGACTACTGTTCTTAATTTGGTCCAATAAATATGCCTTATTGGGCCTGTTATTCCAGAGTAATTTGTTCATGACTACTCTGTTCTTAGAGTTCCAGTGTTTGATACACAAGCTCTTCAGTGGATTTCATTATTAATCACAATGCAAAGCCACGATTAAAGAAATATGACGACTTGATTGTTCATCATACATGGTGTTTCTAACAATAAACGTCAGTGACATTTTTATCATGGTGAATGTCTCATCTTGTGAAACTGAAAGTGAGTTTGTCAATATGGCCACTAGGGACAGTATTGAAATGAACCATCTGGTGAAGTCACACACGCACAGAGTGAAGACTTAAGTCGTGGGGTCCGGGGGGCATGTGTGGGTCACGACTTTGCTCAAGGACTGTCATTTGTAGAACCCATCAGTTCGGGTGGGAACCTGTAATTTGACCCAAATTCAAGGTTATTATTTATTGGGTCAGAGTAAATTGCATCCCAATTGGGATGTGTCCCAAATAACCATAATCAACAGTATTGTTATTGATTTTTAAAAACCATCAATTTGTGTCAATTGATGATCTGATAAGAAAATGCGTGCAATCACAACATTACCAACGCAACATGTATGACTTGGACTGAGAGTTTAGCATGTATGACATCATATGGAGAGTGACGGGCAGAAGTGATGCAGTGTGGGAGAATTGTGCATAATGTGTACCTGATGTGTAGCGCACTGATTTTAGAAAACCATCTTCAGTTTGTCCACAGTAACTCTGTAACTGATTGACCGCTGCATCCAGAGCTTTTATGATTAATCTGTTCTCTCTGTGCAAAAGAGCATAAGAAAAAACCAGAATGAACGCAAAAGCCAACCAAGGGCTAGTTCTGCTAAAGCCATTTTGCTAAACTGGGAAAACAAACAATTGTTATTTGATACATTTCATTTTTTACGTGGAATAACAACCAACTAATCATAGAGGTGTACTCCAGATTAAAGTCTGTGGATTGTGGAAATATTTACCTGGTCAAAGGTTTGACTGCAATACCAAGAAGTTTTTCATCCAACTTATGCAGGAGGTTAATCAAGTTGGTTTCGGACACGGAGTCAGAGTGGGACTCGCAGATCTTCATTAGTGCCTCCCTGTTAGCTGAGGAAATAAGAGGATAGTTTCAAGATTAGCACTGATTTTCCAAGTCCCTTTCAAGAGCACACACTTTGGTGTTGCATTTTGTACAAGCTGTTTGACGGTACCTTCTAAACAGGCCTTGACTTCATTCATCTTCGTTTCGCCAGCTAGTTGCAAGATGTTGGACAGGTGGCAGAGAATGCGGACTGAGATGTCAGGAGGAGAAAGCTTGAGATTCGGATTGCCAGCTTTATCACAATCCTTGGACACCACTGATTCATCGCTGATAATATAACACGGGGTGTTTTTAATTGGAAGAAATTCAAAATTGAGCGATGGAGAGTGAAGAAAGAGAAGAGTAAACTCAAAATTGAATTTAAGTTGAGAGAAATATTAAAAATTTAGAGTGATGGAGAAGACATTGGAGAGACTGGAGAAATGTAAAATGGAGAGAGAAATTGGGTGTGGTGGGGAAAATTAAAATAGAGAAATATAAAAAATTGAGTGTGATGGGGAAGAAAGAGGAGAGAATAAAGGAGGAAAACAAAATAATATATTTTATTAAATAAAAGAAATGAAAACTTGAGAATTGAAGAGTGAAGTAAGAGAAGCGTAAACATTTAGAAATATAAAAAATTGAGAGTGATGGGGAGACCGAGGAGAGAATAAAGAAGAAATGTAAAATTGAAATCAAATTGGGTGTGATGCGGGGAAAATTAAAATTGAAGGGGGTGGGTAAATGGAGGGAGAGATATTATGATTTGGAAGAAATTAAAACTTGAGAAACGGAGAGTGAAGAAATAGAAGAGTAATCATTTCAAAATGAGAGAAATATAGAAAATAAGAGTGATGGGGAAGAGGATAGAATAAAGGGGGAAAATAATATAATAATTATACATTTTATTTGGAATAAATTCAAACATGACAAATGGAAAGTGAAGTAAGAGAAGGGAAATATTTTATCTTGAGAGAAATATTAAAAATTGAGAGTGATGGGGGAAAAAAGAAGAGAGAATGAAGGAGAAATGTAAAATGGAGAGAGAAATTAAGTGTGGTGGGAACAATTTAAATGAAGCGGGGTAGACTGAGAAATATATATTATTCATTTGAAGAAATTTAAAACTGAGCAATGGAGAGTAAAATCACAAAATAGTAAACATTTTTAATTGAGAGAGATATTAAAAACCGAGTGATGGGGAATAAAGGAAAACATAAAGGAGAAATATAAAATAATTATACATTTGTATTGGAAGACTTTCAAAACTGAGCAATGGATAGTGAAGTAATTAACAGAAGGGGAGTAATCATTGATCTTGAGTGGAAAGTTATTGGAAAGAGCAGAGGGGAGAATAAAAAACAGAAGAAGATAAGAAAAAACACCAGAATAAAGTTTGTATTGGTGCTCGGCTCTACCTGATGAGATAGTCTTCAGTGAAATCAGAAGCCGTGAGGGATGTTTTCCAGCGTAAAGGCTCGGTGAGGGTGAGGCGAGCCTCGTGAGGGTGTCTGGCGCCGCACTCCTCCGTGAAGCGAGCGATCTCCTTCAGAAGGGCTTTATTCAGCGGGCTGTCCTCCAGCTCAGAGCCGCCAGAGCTCCACTGGACTGCTCTTGATAGTGTCACCCCCATGAAGGACACACGGGACTAACAAAACATTACCACAGTTTACTCACTTACATCAACGTTTTATTCGGAACGTCCAATGAGCTCGTTCAAATTCTAACTTCTGTTATTTAAGATTCGCACTCACCGACAAACTTGAATAAAACTATTCAGCAACAGAGATGGGTCGCTCCTTTGGGGGAACGGTTTAAAATGCGATGTTTACTATCCGGTATGTCTCTTTGGGTTGCCAAGTTACCACAGAGACGCTACAATGCGACGACGTAAAGCGGAAAGGGCCAAACAGCAGGTACGTTAAGCGTTTGAGAAACTTCTCTTTAATTCGGTTCGTTAGGCGTGAAGACGCGGATTCACTACAAATATAGTGCAGAGATGAAAGACGAAAGAGAGATAAACAAAAGTTGCCTGCAAAATTATACGCAAAAAGTACCAAACTATCACATATTTCCAAAACTTCCAAGGACTCCTGAGTCCTGACGAGTGATGCGGAAAAAAGGATCGTCACGGGTTTTTTTTTTCTTTAAACTCTTCTGACAAGATCTTGCGAAAAAACGTTCTTTGCAAAAGTTACTGAGAGACCTAAAGATTAACGTCACAATTTAACACTTTTCTTTACTTAATGGTTGCGGCATTTCCTTTTTCGGAACTAATTGTATTATTTCTAGCAGCCGCCGAGTTTTCACGAGGTATTTAATACTAAATTAAAACCTTCCAAACATTTCCGCACGATTTCAGCTCCATTACACACAGTTAATTAAAGCAGCAGATCGTTCCTCTCGCTTAATCGCGTGAAATATGGGTATTTAAACTTCCACACTAGTAGAAATGTTTCGCGTTTCATTACGGTATTACGACTGCATATTTTCTTTGTGATTCAAATAAGAAAATAAGCAGACAGGAGGTTTAGATCTGGAAAATTACATTCCCTGAAGCGAACTGGTCATTTCCAGCATAAAGACCACAGCGATGATGAACAGAAGCCGAAAAGAAGTGTGTGAGTGTGTGTGAGAGAGCAGTGATTTATACCTATGGCCCAGACATGCTTTTTTTTACCATGTATTTGCTGAAGCTTGGTCTTTCATCTAGGGTTAAATGAATGGGTGCAACTCGATGCCGTCAATCTTCTAATGTGACATTTAGCCGGATCCAGCCACTTCTTGGAAAACAAGGTTAAAAGGGCGAGAAACACTCGTCAGTGGCCTGGGGTCAGTAACATGTGCAAGGAAATGAAACCTTTTGTGACAGCGGTGCCCTAGTGGCTGGGAGATGAACTTGCAGCCAAAGGGTTGTAGGTTCAAGATCCTTGAACACGACACTGACCACAGTCAACTCCCTGGACGCCGCATTCACACTTCATTCACACAAAGCACAGAAAATCTGTCTATTTGAGATTGTCGAGGTTAAATATTTAGTTGTGATGCAGGTTTTAAACCCTCCGACGCTTGAGCTGGGTCTAGCTGTTAACTGAATAGTGGCTTCTAGAATGCTCTAGCGGTGACTCAAGTTGAACTGAATTAGGGACACGGCAGAAAATTTACTTTACTACAAGGTGCAGCTCGGTAGGCCACAACTTAACCTCTGAAACAGCAGAAACCAGGCTCAGCACCAATGTACAGTGGTGTAAATTACTGTAATTGACTGGACTTTGTTACTTTACTTAAGTACTTTTTACTTGCACTATCAAAAATATAAACAACTTTTACTCCGTATCTGGACTCTTAACTCATCCACATTTGAATGGACACTTATCGTTACTCGTTACATTGTGATTGTGCACTATATTCGCATGAAGCCTGGAGGCCTACAGTATATGACTACCTCTCAAAACTCTACGATTGGCAGCAACGAGGCTCGGGACCCACTGTGAGGGTGTCACAGGCCTGTGAGCAGTTTTCCGGGGAGAATCCAGCCCTCAGCGCAGGGGTGGAAGTCAACAGCAGTTCAGGAGCTCCGCGAGCAGTCTGGCTGGAACAGGGATGACTTCGGTCACAGTAATGAACACCTGCAGAATCTGTCAGAAACTCGTAAAAGGCTGGAGGAGAGCGATTGAGACGCGTACGAGCAGTGTCGTACAGCCATCTGCGAGCCATTTGTTTGTCATAAACCTACAAGATCCTTTCCGGAGATCTTAAAGCAACGATTATGAAGAATAAAGCTGTGGAATTGTGAGACTGGCTTGTGAAGGACGAGAGAGTTGATGACCTGTCAGGACTCTTTTTCGAGGCAAATTTTACAGCAACTGCGTCCAAGCCGACAGCTTTCACGCGGTTACGCTCTGAAGATCTCGTGCAAAATCCACTACATCTCATCCCGGGCTTAGATAGAAACGCTACTGTTATTTGCTCATTATGAATAATAGGCCGTTTTT
This sequence comes from Paedocypris micromegethes, assembly GCA_028031935.1. Taxonomy (NCBI): domain Eukaryota; kingdom Metazoa; phylum Chordata; class Actinopteri; order Cypriniformes; genus Paedocypris; species Paedocypris micromegethes. The sequence continues at coordinate 6,171,530 of CM051500.1, read as the reverse complement.
AAAGTTGTTTGCATAGGCGGCTGTACAAGTTTGTGAATGTGTGTTAAAGTGCACAAGTGTGTGAGCCAAAGTAAAATGCTTAAACCCTTACAATGGTTAGATATGCCAGACAGGCGGACACACAGAGAGATGTGCGGGCCAAAAACAACCCTACTTCGTTTTCCGAACCAGACAGCAGAAGACCTTGCCGCATCCGTATGTTCGTGAAGAGCGGCGTGATGAGATTCACGGATGCCGTATGATCACCTCTTCTTAGTTTACTACAATTCTGCTCCAGCGCGGTCAAAGAGACGAGGCTGGGTTGGGCCGAGTAGGTTTAACTGATGACTCCTATTCCTATTGAAATAGCAGGTGAAGCAACAAGCACAGAGTGGGAGCGCAAAAAAACCTTTTAAACGGTCACTTTAAAAATCTGGAAAATGGGATGAAGGCATGCAAATATGTTAGAAATTTAGACCCAGGTGTGTTTTTGGGGCGACATGGGGCCAAAGTGGGTCGTGGTGTTGCCTCGCTTCAAGAAGGAACTGTTCTTGGCTCAGGTTTGAGACCTGGTCCAGGCCTTTATGTGTGGTGTCTGGAAAACTGTCCACGTTTGTGTGTCCTGCTCTATGATTGGCCACCGTTTCAGGGTTTGTCCCACTGGGATTGGCATCAGCTCCCTGTGACAAAATAGATGAAAATTACAAAAATAAAAAGTAAAAAGTCATTTTCAGTTAAACTAAAACGTGTTTAGCTTGTGTAGATTGTAAACAGCATCCAGTAAACACCTTCAGCACCGCAAGTGGCAATATCACCTCATCCACTCAAGAAATAAAAAAAATAAAGGTAAAAAAAGATGCAGACTTGTCGCGCACAATCACAATGTAACCAGTAACGGTACGTGTAGTAGAGTATAGAATATAAATACAATCAATCAAAAATGTAGAAAAGCAGAGAGTAAAAGTTGCTTATTTTTTATACTCAGTACAAGTACAAAGTAGCCAAAACATACTTAAAGTAACAGTAAAAGAGTCAAAGAGTAAAAGACAACAACAATGCACAGAAAAATAATCTAAAAACACCAATAAATATCAATGTGTTAAACAATAAGCAACTTTGTCAAATGTTCTGAAACAGAAGATTAAAATGCTATGTGTTCTGCTATATAAAGCGGCTCTATATCATCTAAAGTTATTCCAGCGTTATAACAACAGTCATAACTTTCATATCATAATGTAACGAAACAAACACAAACTGAGATTGCAAATCCAAGCCAATATTCGAAACAGAGAAATGCAAACAAGTAACAAATCACAGGCCAGGCTGTCAGTAAAGCAACCGCACTGTTAAACAAAGACTATAAACCCAATTATTATTGCATGAAACCTCCTCACTGCCGAGAAAACGCCATCGGACTCGGCAAAACGTTTGCTTTAACAATGAATATCAGCAGTCAGGCCCAGTCCATTTCCCAACCTACAATTGTGGCTTTATTTGATGTGTGTTTATGTCAAGTTGGTGTGTGCCGGTGTTTGCTTTGGAATAAGAGACGGTGCGTCAAATATAGATTCATGAATATATGTGAATTTACAGCAAATAACATTATGGCTTAAATATGACAGTTCGGCACAAGCTTTTCACTCTTGTTTGTTTTCAAACGACCTTCATTGTTCCACAAGAACCTAATTCCGAATACTAAATCAACACGAGACGCGACCAGACGTTGAAGGTATAGAATAAGCTGATCAAGCAAGACCCAAACCTCAATTCATGTCTCTCAAAATATCATATCCTCATTAAAATGAATATTTCTAGCCACTGGGAAAGAGTAATGGACAGAATATTACGCACAAACGCTGATTCCATTTAACACAGAAAGGCAAAGATCTAACAATCTCAAACATGTCACATCAGATGTAAAATGTTCAACAGTGTTGCCAAATCTGGCGATATAAAGACACAAATAGCAGGCTTCCGATGATGGAGCGTAAGCTTCAACATAAAGCGCCGGTGTTTTATGGGTTGGAACTGAATCCTGGCCAAATCATTTCCAACTTTCAAGGAAATGGTTTCCACTAAGATCTCTTTGACCGTTTATTAAACCTTTTTGTTATTTTTTTCCCCCTCTTCGAGAACGTCCCATCCCCCTTCAGCATCCATCTAGCAGTCCAGGCTCTAATCCACACTACATCTGCCGCCGTTCCTCGGCCCTCAAACCACAGACAACTCCCCTGTGTCCGACCCGACACCCACACCTTCCATCTCCTGCTGATAGCTGCTGCGTCTACCATTTCAAAGCCCCTCAACACGGTCGACCCCAAGCACATGGATCTAAATGTTCTTCTCTTTCTCTCCAAAGAGTGCGGTCGAGAACCTGGCACAGTCTGTGGCACGGTGTTTTAAAGCAGTCTCTCCATCGGTCCCCTGTCCTCCTGAACGCACCCAGATGTGCTTCTGCCACGCGGCGATAAGCATCGGGTGGCATGCATGTGTGGTGTCAGGGTGTTTGTTTAACACGGTCAGTGCTAAAGAGTTTAGATTCTAATAGGACTGACACTGACACCATTTATGCAATTTGGCGAGGGAATGGTAGAAAGAAAAAGCACAGAACGAGACCTGGAAGGAATGAGGAACCCATGACACGGAGGAAAAACAGAAGAGTCTGAGTGTGTGTGAGACGAAGGCTTGGTAACGGTGATATCCTGCTAGGGCACCATGGAAAAGCACTTAGAGTCCGGCGGCCGAGCGCTGATGTTTCCTCAGATCACAAACGCTGCCATGCTCACTAACAGCTCAGGTCTGATCAAAGTCAACCGGAGAAATGGCATTCCGTGCCTCAGGAGGCGACCCAAGTCAGGTGAAGTTGAAGGAAGCAAAGATGGAGAACTCAGATCTGCAACAGGAACTGTGAACGTTCTCCATCTATTCATCTGCAAGAAGGCTGGGAAATTCAAGGCCTTTGGTCAGTCCTTCCATTGACAGATGACTAGTAGTAGATACTAGTGGTAGGGAGTTGGTTCGCTGGGTTCCACAACTGAGTGTCCTTAATCGACACCTTGCACTTAAAAGACTCAGAGCACCACGGCTTAAGGCTGCCCACTGCTCCGGGTTTGTGTGTGTGTAACTACACAGTTTCAATACAGTCCATGGTGGCCATATTGACAAATTTATCTTACACATACTCCGCAATAGCTGAATTTAATGCAAAACTTGATCTCGCATTTGATCCAGCATTTCAATCTAGAAAATAATGATTTCACAAGATGACGTCTTTTTGTCGAACGACCTTTGGCGTGGCTGACCCCGTGTTCAGGTCACAGGGGAGCCATTGCACACGACCCTGCAAACCCATTCAACCTCTAATCAAAAGAAACGCAAGAGGAGTGGATCCGCACACTTAAGCAGGATATTAAAATCCAGAAAGTGAAAACACCTCGGTTTGAAAAAGTCCGTACGTTCTTCCCGTCGTCCGGGCCTGCACTGGGTCATGCAAACAACGGGCGGATAATTTTCAAAGTTGATTTAATGGGTGAAAGGGCAGCGAGGAGAGAAGCGAGGGCAAGTTTAAGCAAACAGCGAATGCCTTCCTTCACTAACCTCGACGTTCTCAAGGTTCCGTCTGATTGTTCCACAAACCAACACGCTCGCTGTGATTTCCCTAAACAGTCCATGTGTAGGTGTAAAAGTCCATGTGTTCCATCAACCTGGTCGGCCACTCTCTGGTGAATTTCCTCAAAATTGTCCGTGCATGGCCTCGGTCCTACACGTTTCTTCCTGCTGTCGTTATGCTTTAAGCAGACGGGCTCCTGAACCTTATTTCAACTCTATATGTATCTGCTGGTGATAATCAAATGCGGTATTTTAACCTTTGACCTCGGATCTCCTCAGACCAGGTCTGTTGAGGTACACACGTCCTCTTCATGACATCACCGCTATGTGTTGGAGATTCAGACAACAATCAGAAGACTTGATTGCATGTTCTCACTTTAATTATGAAGTTCTGCTCAAGGTTAGTTGAGCCCACGAGACATCTCAGCTCATTCTTTTGCGCTTTCCTACTCTGTCTGTGATTCCTCAAAAACAGTGGTGTGAAGTACTTGAGTAAATGGACTTTGTGAAGGCACTACTTTGTACTTGTACTGAGAGTTAAAAAATATATAAGCAACTTTTACTCTCTGCATGACTACATTTTAGATTGAGTATAAGTGCTCTATACTCCATTACATTTGAATAGACACTTACCGTTACCAGTTACATTGGGATTGTGCACGACAAGTCAGCATCTTTTTCTACTGCGGTTAATTTCTTGGGGGGGAAGAAGGCAATATCGCCATCTGCAGGATGCTGTAGGTAAAATTATGCAAGCATGTGAATTAAACATAACAAGTCTTTAATTAGTGACATGGCTGTAGCCAGCTATTGTTCTCATTATCTATTTTGTTCTGCCATTTTGAAACATTGAGGTGTTTAACAGTTTCAATATTAGGAAAAAAAACCTTTTTAAATAAAGAGTTTCTTGTTTTTCACATTCATGATGTTCTAACCGAAATTCAGTACTTGATTTCTTTTAAAATTGGATACTTTACAACGTTTACTCAAGTGTTCTTCAAATTAGTGACTTGTCTTAATATAAGTGTGAGAGTGATACATTGAGTAATTTTTACATTAAGGTATCCATACTTTTACTTCAGTGTGGTTTTCAGGTACTCTTTACAACTCTACTGAACAATGCCGTCTTTTGTCACAGACGAGCAAAGCAGACACAGGAAGTCAACAAGAAGCTAACAATCCAGGCAATAAAGATCACAACTTGAGCGTGTAAAGGAAGGAACAGAAAGACAATATATCCGACAAAAATAAGTAAGTGATAATGCTTTAAATGCATTAAGTAGAAGTTTGGATCTTCTGGGAATATGTAATTGAAGTCTGGCGAGAAAGATCACTTTCTCTAGTCTCGTCCTGGAAGAACGTAATTCTTCTGCAGCAGCGAGAAGACTCTTTAACCCCAGTGACCCACCCACGTGTCCACCTACACTCCAGCTCTGCGTAACTCATCCCGTCCAGCGAAGAATAGCCAGACTTGTTGCTTCCACAGCGGGAAAGGGTCAGTATCAAGAAGAAGGGGCCAGACAAGCTCAGACTGCACTTTAAATCAAAATGATTGGAGTGTAGATCAGGAGCCAAGCCTGGCCTTTAATGGCCTACAACAGGGGGACGCAGCGGAAATGTTCAGCGCACCATAATTGGGTGGCTTAGGAGGTTCCTGTGACCAGCTCTGGGCTCAGAACCAATTAGAGTAGGATTGATAAAGAACAAAAAAGCCATCAGGGTAAAGCATTAGGCGTAAACGCAGATTTTTCTTTGTGACGATATATCTGTCTGTCTGTGTATACTGTACATAGCAGGATGTACAGCTATCCTTCCTTATATTGTAGTAGTAAATAACCCAGTGACACCTGATCTTCCATATCGGCTAGCGTGGCTCACTCTTTAATTTCAGCATTTCGTACCGTATCCGAAAGCACCCCCTTTTTTTTCGGACACAAAAATATTGCACTTTCTTGGTGTTCTGACTTTCCAGAAACCTAAAATTCTGACAAAATGATACTTAACAAGACTTTTTACTTATTTTAACAAAACTAACCTGTCTCCCTGTTAGTTGAAGAATAGATACTATTAAAAAACGTGAAATAAAACGAAAAATAGTAACATTAAATATTATTTCTAAATGTAGTAAAGCATATTTCCAGTAGGGGGTGCTATGAATCCTCTTGGCGCATCCATATATGGGCGTGACCTGGTTTTCTGCCAGTGGTAGGTTGCAGACAGAGTTCAGACAGAAAGAGAACAGAGTTCCTCATGTTAATGTATTTAATTCAGTTACCTTTTAGCTCTTCCAGTGTTATTCAGCCACTGCTAAGTGTTGCTGTGTGAATACGGTTTCTTTATTTCTGGTATTCAGGTAAATTTGATATATTCCGCAAAACCTTGAAAGCTTGAAAAAAAGGATGCTTGTAATTGCATAAATACGGTACTTTATTTTGTTATATTAGTCCATTTGAAGCAAAGAATTATGAGTGTGCGCTGCCCCACTCAAATAAAAGATTAGCTTAAAAGACAAAGCCTTAAAATACTTTAAAAGTTCTAAAACAAACACACACAAATGCAACACACAATGTCCTTCTGAATACATTTCCTCAAGAAAACAGAGCGTTATTTATTCACATTTTGCATGACTTAACCAGAAGAGAAAAGCCAACGCCACACCATCGCACAAGGCTCTGGAACTCCTGAGAAGGAAGAAGGAAAACAAACTCTGAAAGAAATCCATTAGGTGAGAGGCCACTAGACGTTTCAGCCGGAGATCAGGAGGTGCGCTAAGTGAAGAAGGCATCAGAACACACTGGTCAAAGTCTCCTAAAGAGCGGCGGCACCAGCGGTGATTGGGTGTAAAGCAGACACCCCGTCCTGCTTTCACTGGCCCGACTCGCTCCCTCAAGGCCTCGTTTCACTTCTGTCAAACATGCTGTGCTTGGTCACGGCTGTAAGAGGTGCTGGCCCGCCGACAACTAGTGACAAAGACAAGTAAAGTGAGTACAGCCCACTAGGGAGTGAAATCATACTCTGCATTTAACCACTGAGTGAAGTTACACACAAATCAGGGGCAGTGGGCACTCTTAAACCATGGTGTAAGGGGGCATGTGGGGGTCATTGTTGCACCCTAGGACACTTCAGAACATTCAGACCTGCAACACTTTGGTGGCGGCTCCAACTCTCAACCGCTGAACCACAACTCCCACTCTGGTAGAACTATGTAATTACCACTGGAAAAGATTGCATAATAGATCTAACACACAAAAAAAGCATCCGAACACAGGTATTACCTCTCAACACTCCAATCCTGACCTCTCAAGACTCACTTCCTGTGCTTGTGTAGAAAGGATTAAAGGAGACAAGGTTCAAACACAAACAAAGACGTGGAAATGTAAGTCCTCAAGTGGATTTTTTTTTAGGTTTCTTTAAAAATACAAATGACAGGCTCTTGAGACCAGGTCTCTCTTTTTTTTTTTTTAAATCTCAGTAAACTTGTAGAGTTAGTCTCCGAGTCAATGCCGCCTTTACCTAATCATGTTGACGCACGTCGCTTCAAACTCCTCAGACGGCAAAGATCAGGCCAACAAAATAAAACATTGGCTCATGTGTCAAGTTCTAAAGCCGTTTACAAGAACTCTTCTCGTAAGACTCTCTCCTTAACCGACATTTTTGCTTTAAGATGAGAATATTTTTAAAAATAAAATTCAAATATTAGAAAAAAATGTCCAGAATTTCCCAAAAGCAATTAATGTGCATTTTAGTAAAAAAGCTGAAATGTCATAGACAAAGTGCGCCTTTTTATCAGTTTTGAAAAACAATGTTACCTCATTCCTGCCAGGTTAACTCGCATCTCATGCATCTTTCCCTCCCTTTCTCTGTCTCTCACCCTCCACTTCCTTTCATCTGTCCATCTCTCTCTCCTCATTATCAGTCCAGTGATGGAGGGAGAGGAGGACGACTGCGGTTTGTGTTGGCTTTCCATCAGACACGGCGATCCTTGCAGAGAGTTGAAGGATGAGTCTTCTCCACAGAACTCACGCGTCTGAAGGCCAGAGACGTCGATGAACTTCTAAGAAAACATTTACTGTTATTAAGGTGAGGACAACAATTTCTGGTAACATGGCCACAAAGTGAAACTGGATGGATTTATACAACATTTAATATCTGTGGGTGAAAATATTCTGTAACACAAAGTCTGTAAATTGCCTCTGACGTTAAAACATCAAAGGCCCATTGGTTGAAACATAAGAAAGCATGTGACGGACAACAGGAAACAGATATGAAGGCACATAACTGATTCACAATAGCCATTTTTGCACATTTCGACCTGAAAAGTTCAATTTGGAGGCGGTTGCTGGTTGGTTATAGCGCTCAAACCGAGCAGGAGTGAATAAAGTGTGTAAGACTAACAGACATCAGGAGACCACTGGTGATGAATGCGCTCATATGGAATGTAGGATTAGAATGTGCGCTAAAATGCTAAAACGTCAAGATAACCAGCAGAGAATATCAGTTTCAGAGTAAAACAATTCACCAAAACTTTAAGGAACCCAGATAAGAACTTCAAATGAAAACATCCTCCTTTTCAACCCAAGCTAAAAGGCTAAAACGGTCTCAAAAATAGCAAAATATATTATTTATTTAAATAAAACCACTTCTTTCTCCTACTAGTGCCTGTGACGCGCCAATATATACAACTCATGATTGTTAAAGTTCATCTGAAGCATCACGCACGTGTTGTTATTCATCAAAATCAAATGAACGTTCTCATCATGTCCCCATGAGGATGTAGAAAGGCTTGTTTGACAATAGACTTCGCCTTTGGTTTCCACGATTTAAAACAATTACAGCAAGAAACTCGCAAGACAGAACAACTTTGTCCGACACTTTCAGCAGCAGAGGAACTGAGATGTTTAGTGAAGTGAACAAAGGGAAATGAAGGCATCACGAAAAGATCATTTTTTTTTCTCTAATCTTCTGGTTCTTTTTGTCCTCTATCTTTCTTTTTCTCTCTCTCTCTCTCTCTCTCTCTCTCTCTCTCTCTCTCTCACAAACACGTTCAGTAATTCACACGCTCTCTCTCCAACACGCACAAACATTTTCACTCAATACACACTCGATCCTTCTCACTCACACACACACACAAACAACTTTCTCTGCGCTCAAAAATACACAACCTACCATCGCTCACACACACACTCACCCCC
>CM051500.1:6120982-6162731 GCA_028031935.1 Paedocypris micromegethes | reverse complement strand
CCCCACCACCAACTTAATTACTCTCTCTCTCTTCTTACAGACACACACTAACAAATATTCTCTCTCACCATTATATCATAGTGGGGTCCCACCATTGACATATATACAAAGCAATACACTACACCCCACCCCGACCATAAATTATTTCTTTTCCCCAATCCCTTTAAATTCAACAGATGTTTCAATTGTAACCTCAACCATAAAATGTCATCTTGACCCTCAGACAGACCTTTAAAATTGTGGGGTTACATATTTCCATAGGGTCACACAATAGTATAAAAACCTAGCATCCGGGGCGCCACTTTGACCTAAATGCCACATACACACACAGAACGGCTGGGGTTGGTATGGTGTTCAAAGGCACTTGGGTTGCGAGTACAGCAGGTGGATGGAAGCTCTACACAGTCTCCCATTAGAGTTCCATCTCTAACCATTAGGCCACAACTGCCGTTTACTCCCAACGGACTTCACACTAGCCTTTCCAGACAGATAAAGCAGTTCCGGTTTAAAACAAGACTATAAAAATGTACAATCGTTGTCCCTGTTTGCGCCTCCAGATGGAAGAGTTTTGTTCCCTTTGTGGTGTGGAGCTCTTCCTCAGGAGTGAGTCCAGCTGATGGGCAGCCAGTGCGTCTCGGTCTCCACACTTCTGAGCGCCTGCTTGAGCTCGCTGAAGGCCGTGGCCAGGTCGTCGTTCACGATGGTTTTTTCGAAGAGGTGGCTGAACTGGTTTTCCATCCTCTGAGAGGCAGCGATCATCTCCTGAAAAGCCTCCTCCTAAACCACAAGCACGATAACAGAAGACCAACGTTAATAAGCGCCAGCGTCACAAATGGACTTTCATTCATTCAGTCTGTTGGATGCCAAAATGTTTTGTGTAAATAACAATGGGCAACATCACTTTATTGTATTTATGTATGTGTTGTTTGTTTAATGGTGTTATTTTGTTTTAGTTTAAATTGAATTATATTGTTCTATCCAAAAGTTTACTTTGATTTTGAAAATAAAAATTTCCCCGTCGTGTAATTAATAAAGTTTCCACTCTACGCCGACGCCACACCTAGTCTACTCCACACCTACTCCTACTGTACTCCACGACCTACAGTATTCCTACAGTTCTTTTAAATATTCCTAAAACAGTTTCCACACAGTGTGTTACTTAATCCTGCTTTTAATAGATACATTTTAGAACTAGGCTCCGTTCACAGTAATACAGTAAAATTTGAGTTTTATGCATTTGACTCCTACATTCACAGATGATGAATGATAAGCCTAAAAAACAAAATGTAATGTAGATTGAAGTCCAACATCTACAAACATCTTCCGATCACAAGTTACATGCATTACACACTGATGCAAAAAAAAACAAAGTTCTGAACCTCTGATTATTGACAATTCCATGTAAAATACATGTCTCCACAATACTACTACGACTACTACTACTAACAACCAAAGATGAAAAATAACAATAGAACAATACTGGAATTTTAGTAACTGTAAATCTCAATAAAACATATATGAAAACTACAAAAAATGATTCAATATTCAGCAAAATTTGGGGATCAAACCCACAACCTTCTCGCAACCACCACACTGGACTACAGAAAAGCCCAGAAGTAATGAGGTTGGTCTTCTGTCTTTCTCCATCACCGGATCAACCAGTTAGAGACTGGAGTCCAAACGCTCTACACAACCACACGATCACAACATTAATCACACGCGGTAATCTGAAGACATTTTGTCACATTTGCTGATTCAAAATAATTTGGCTTTGAAAATTAAAAACAGCAACTTTTTAGATTTGGAACTCAAATTCAAAACTGTTGCATTGGCAAGACTGGTGAGCAGTGGAAATGTCGTAATGTTCTTGGGGTTGGTTCAATCGTAGCTCTGACGGTTACTGCCACGAAGCATCAGAAGCTCCAGCTGATTGACTTGGTCATGGTTTTAATAATGCGTTGGTGGAACAGACGGATTAGTTTAAGTTTGCTCTAAACAGTCACCGGTTTGGCCCAGGTTCTGTACGTCTCTTTCCTTTTGTCATCAAACAAAAACCTCACGCTAATTGATGTATAACATACCCTGTGCCTCCAGAGAAGTGTCATTACCAAATCTGATCAGTTTCAATGCTTCAAATTTGTTTTCCTCTGCACTCTTTCCAAAATGTTGATTTCCTGGAGGCTTTAATAGACTCTTTCGCTCATCTTTCACTTTTCTACTCAAACGAACGTGGAGGGAAAAAAAAGCAGCTTTCTTCAGTAAAAAAAAAAGCTTTTTTCTATCTGCGGTCGACACGAGCTCTGCTTATCTTCCAATCCCAATGGCCCTTGCCGGAAAATCGATTTTTATAGGTCCATATAAAGTGCACCTGCCCTAATCGTTAAAATCTTTTAAAGAAGGACATCTCTGGGTCAACAAGAGGTTCTCCTCGTTTTTATATTCCCAAAGTAATGGCTCTTCATCTGTGGAGCAAGAAGAGACAGACTTGTGTCTCCAATTATGTTTTCGTAAAAGTTATTTTTTGCTCTTCCTGAGAAGACCATGAATGATATTTTAATTTTACCCACACGCTAAAAGATATTAGTGTAATAAGAGAAAATCTTAAAAAAAGTAGAACAATGGGGTGGAGGTCTGGCTCCCCCGAAACAAAGGAATAACTGTTTTCTTGTGCTCCAGCTCATTGCTCTAACAGACGCAGGCTCCAACCTTTTTCTGGGAAAGAAATACAGTAAGTACTGGATAAAATATGTCTGTGACATTTCATCAAACAAGATATTTCTTTCATAGTTACAAAAGGCTAAATCTGGGTGCCTCTAATACTGTCAGGGTCCATATCCCTCACTTTCGGAGCTTTTGACAGCTGTGGAAAGCGTTCGTTTTGTTTGAAGACACACTAAGCCGCTCTTAGACAAATACAACACACTGAAGGTTGTCAAACATAACGCCAGCGTGTTTTTGGTACAGTTATCAGTTTGGTCCTTGATGCCTAATACAAGGGAAACGGAAGCATGAAATATGAAATGTAGTCTTTAAAGCAACAAACAATTTGCTTTACATTTAAAGGATTCGGCAGACGAAGCCACTTCAACAGTAAAAACCAACACAACCCACGGGTGTGAGATCGAGATCATGCTCTTCTGATTGAGCTGCAGGACGCTCACAATGTGATGTTCTTCATTACAGAAGACTGAAGGTATGCAACATAGAGGAAAAAAAAAAACACATTATGATTTTTTTTTAATAAAGATTATTGCTACTGCCATTCTCTGCATTTTGTTTCAAATGTTCTCCCTGGTTTCTTTAAAGTCTAGAATATTTCTCTGATTGCCAGGTCAGCATCTTCATAATCTAGTTGAGCTGTGAAGGGTCAGTTTATATTTTTATGAAATAAAATTACATCCTTATGCAAAAAAATGACCTTTTTTATTTCTATCTATTTCTACCGTGGACAAAGACAGTACTGTACACTGTACACAAACACATCCAAAATGACAATAAAAAGACGGCAATATGTTTTCACAAAACAAAAACTCAATTTTTTCCACAATTTTTTTTTTGTTGTGTAAGTTTTTTGGTATTTTATGATGTCTTTGCTGACCTTTATGGTCTGCTATTAAAAACAAATGTTATACTTGTTAGATAGTTGTTATTTTTTCTCTACGGTGACATTGAAATGCGCCCTAAAAATATGCTCTTATTATATTTTAGAAAATAATAATAAAAAAATACTCTAGTTTTTGTCCTTTGTGTCAAAACCTTCCTGGAGAAACATCCTAACACAAGCGCGCTCATCACGCAGAATAACAGCGAGATGAGATGCACAGGCCAGTGCCGGACTCTGGGAAAGCCATTAAAAACTATGGATACATTCACACCCTATCGCGCACGAACACACACACAGACACACACACACACGGCATGACGTTCTACAAGTCTGCCGTACGTGTTGATTGGCTGCATGTGGTTTTTTTGAGACGAGCTACACAGTCTCATATCAGGTTCCACTCATGGGACGAGTTACACATAAACACATATACACGTGCGCCACACAAATGACCACTAGAAGTGAAGTGAAGAGCCACGTGGGGCAAAAACCAAAAGCAAACCAAACAGCCGACAGAGGAAGAAAAGACATAATAGAAAGAGGCGGATGACAAGTTGATATATGGACGACCTGAAGCTTCAGCTGCGTGTGGTGCGGTGTGTAATACCGAGAAAAGTTTGGATGAGTCCTTATCGTCTTTCCCTGAGATGACTTTAGCATTCCTCCTGGTTTCTCTTAAACGCTCAATGGACGGAGGTTTCACAAACACCACGTAGGGCTTGAACTCCGCTGTGCAGAGATGTTTTAGCGTCTGGAGGGGAGAGAAAGTGTAGAAAAAGAGTGAGAACAATAAAGCGAGGCGGGCGGACCGCACTCATTAAAGCAGCATCACTCATGCCATCGTGATTCAGTTTGACACTGATACGTTTGAACATTATTGCCGTTAGTCGCAGTAACATTTTGACAGAAAACATAGCAGCTGGTTCACACTGAGCTCCACTGATCTGACACGGGGAGCAAAAATAAAGCACTTTTTGTTGGAGGATATTACACTTCAGGTAGTGAAGTCCTCCTGTGCAAAATGTCAGCATCACAGAATGGGCTCCAAAGTATGGTAGGACTTCAATTTAACAGTAATTAGTAAAAAATTGTTTCCTTAAAGAAGTTTAAATGTTATTTTTAGATATACGGTACACACCCGCTTTACCAGAAGGGGAATATTCAGGATTTTGAAGATTTCCAAGACTGCTTAATTCCTACAATTTTTCCACACCGTCTTCTCTCATGAACTACTCTTAGCAGCCTGACAAAATGTCTTGAGAATTACATTGAAAAGAAGTGGTTTACTGTAAACTTGCGCGTGTGTAAAATCTTTTTTGATGGTTTTCACAATCACGTACCTTACTGAATAAGAAATATGATAATTATAATTCTTAGACTTGCCTGAAAAGCAGAACTAGCTGAAGTTAAAATCCAATTCACAGACAAGCATTTCAACTTAATTTATTTCTTTTTTTAAATTAAGACCACTTTTGGTGTGAGAATCTGTTTAAATAGTGAGACCACTCTGTTAGATCACCAGGTTTTTTCAGGTACTTTATTCATTTTTCAATAATGTAAAACCATACTAACATTAAGCACAAAAAACTACCACAACGTTTGAAGTTATTGTGAATAAGTGGAAAAAAAGTTTGGTTTCAATAATGCGTCTTATAATCCAGTGCCCGCATAAAAAAGATTAAAAGAAGAAAATCAAAGTAGGTGTTTGGTTTTGCACCTGATAATTTGGTGCCTCTTATGATTAACCCTCCTGTTATGTTCGTTTCAGAGGAACATCAATAATGGTCGCAGTGCCTTTTAATATGCATATAAGTGTCAGAAACCAAAAAAAAAAAGTTAGTGAAAAAGTTACCCAAAACTGTGTGTGTGTGTGTGTGTGTGTGTGTGTGTGTGTGAGAGAGAGTCTGAGACAGCGGTGTATTATGTCTCATTGTTGCAAAGAAACAAATTATATTTGAACTTTCTTTTTTCTTCCCCCATTTTGTCCGAAAAGTAAAATTGACCCCAACATTATCTTTAACAAAAACATGTAGTGGGCGTTACAAATATGTGAACTGAACCCTTTTTTGTTTATATGTAGATTACACTAAGACAAGCAGAAGCTTCCAATGGAAAAAAAATACTTATTTCTTTTACTTCTAACAAGTCAGTTAGACTCAAACATAATAGGAGGGTTAAAAAATGCGACCCACCATATACAAAATAATAATTAAAAAAAAAAAAAAAACAAGACTGAAAGGCCAAAACTGTGAGATAGTGAGCGTGTAACTGAGCAAAAGGAAGGTGTAAAGAGGAACCATGACACTCACATGTGGCTGTAGATCGAGAAGGCAAACCTTGTTTTTCGACAGTACTGAGCGTACAGAGTCAAAGCTCGTCCCATAGTAGTTTCCCTTGTACTCTCCATGTTCAATGAACCTGGGGGAGGGAGAGAGAGTGAAAAAAAGAGAGAAGGGAGTTTGATGTAATGATTGATGGTCCTGAAAGTAGACAATGCCCTATTAGAGTTAGCGTGATACCACCATAGTACATAAAGAGAAGCCAATGACAGGATAATGGCGGGAAACTTGTAAGGCGTTATTTTCTCTGAGCGTGTCCTGATGCCTTCAGTGCTCACCATCACTCGCTTTCATCCACAAGAGGCAGTTCCAGACAGTCTGACACACACAGCTCTTTTATATAATCTTCTGTGTTACAGTTTAAATCAGTAACACCTGTTTCCCCGCAGCCAATGCCAAAGACTCAAGTAATACTCACTTCCTGAATAAGAAAGTAACCAAACAAATACTTTTCTGCAATTAAACAAAATTAATTTAAACTGATCAGTCTCCCTGTGAGATCCCTTTCTCCAAAGACATTTTTCAACAAATCAAAAAAAACGAGAGGAAAAAAGGAACTAAAAAAAATACAGCAGAAAATAGAAAATGTTTTCCTTATAACCAATAGTTTAAATTAACTTTTCATAATATTGCAGCCAAACTTCGCTGTCCTGTGATTTTTATTTTTAAATATATATAGAATATTAGTATTATTATATATTAATTCTATTAATTAGATTATATATTTTAATCTAATATAATATACTAAACAAATAATTAATTTTTATATATATCTTCGAAAGTTGTGTTCATTTAGATTCCAAGCATTCTTTCCAAACAACTCAATAGAAGCCATTACCTTTCCTTCACAGTCTTGTAATTGTGATGAAGGTGAACCATTGAGCAACAGTCAGATCAACACACTCACTCACTTGCTCAAACAACAAACTGTAAACTCAAACTATCCTGGGTACGTCCTGTACCCGAGAGTAATATTCACGGCCCACCACCTAAGCAAATGAAGGCCAGAAATTACTCAACCCTGTTTGTCAAAAAAATGTATTGCTTGTACATTTGACGTTTGACTGGATGAAATTCAATATACAAATGCCTAAAAACTGCCATTTTGAGGAAAAAATTTGAATTGGGTGTAGTGTGAATGTAGTGGTCACTTGCTTAAACTAAAAAAAATGAAACATCTCTCATTGTTAATATAGTTCAGAAAGGAATAACCATACACATACAAACGTAAAGTACAATATAAAGCATGAATTGGGAGACACAGTAAACAAAACACCGTTGTATTGAATCAGCTTTGCCAATGAAACTAAAAAGAAGAAAATTACAAGTTTACAAACGTGCTGTACAGTATCCTCCTACATACGCTGTTATATAACGCATGCATAATTTTCCCAAACAGTCCCAAAGAATGCATTTATAATGACAACATGTCATGGAATGTGCTGCTTTCTAAGATCCTTGCATTTGGCTTTGAAGGAGATTTCCCAAATTATGCTTTGAAACAATTCAATGGAATTTCAGTAAACAGGGCAGACCGTACATAAAACAAAAATTTCGAATGAGGTTTTCACTTACGTCATACTCTGGCTCTAAGAGCAATAGATTTCTTTAACTTTGATTTTGCATTTGTTCGAGGGTTCGCAGACGTGTGGGCGTGGCTAATCTGAAGACCCGCCTCTCCCAGTTAAACACGCACAAACCTCTCAGGTTCATTTTGCGCACTTGAGCTCAAGCAACACCCTGAAATCAAACCCGGAGTCTTCTTGTCGAGCAGCAACATGTGGGGCCACTGCATTCAAACTACGTGTTCTATTTTCTCCGCAGAACAAACCCCGGAGTGTATTTTCCACCACATGGCAGCTCCAGAAGGCTCGTCTCCTGGTGAAGTTACCTTCTATATGCGCTCGCGTCGTGTTGTTTTATCCACTGATGAGAGACTGTAGAAAAACATCCATCAGCAAGTCATTCATTCAAGTCGGAGCTTATAAACCACTGGGTATAAGGAGCTCAATCCCTCCACACACACGCTGAAGCAGCCCACCTGTCAACACCCTCTCACTCTCGCTTACAGCCCAGGGATCCCAGCCCATATCATGCTGCGGCACAGGCAGCAAACACTTGCGCACACAATTTGCTCGCAGGAAACGCAGTGGAAAAATGACAGCATAGTGGGCAGCGCTTGCCATACTGTCTGAGCGAGATGGCATCAGCGAGGCTGTTGTGCAGTGTTTTGACTGCCGTGCTGATTTACTCGAGTTCAGTCAGGGCTCGGGACGATGTGTTGAATTCTAACTGGCCACGCAGGCTCCATCGCTCAGATTTATATCGCTCCCACTGTGGAGGGCTTGTGTCAGGAATACGCTTGAAATAATTACAACCCTGAGAGCAAAGGAAGCGGCCCACTAAACTACAATGATTGATACTGACGTCTGATCTCAACTGTAAATGTTCACATTCTCGGCTCATAACTAACCCATTGATGCTATCACTCAATGTGATACGCAGTGTTTTAACAGACGTGAGACGATGGAAGTGGGACTTACTTGTTGCTGTGAATGCCGGTCTCGAAAAGGTGCTTGGATATGAAATGATACTCCACTCCATCGCTCTCCTGATTCCTCTTGGATCGCGAGGTGTCTGGAATGTAAGGAAAACCACTGTTGAATTTTTTTTTGCTTTTACTTTCTTTTTTCATTTTTGCACAATTCATTTCACTGCCTATGTTTAATTGTCGTTGTTTCATTTATCTGTTGGTATTTCTTCTGTATTTACCATCTTTGTCGTGCTTCTTATTTTTGTTTTCTGCTGTAAAACAAAAATTTCCTCTTGTAAAATTAACAAAGTCAATCTAATGTAATTTTTAATCTAATATAATCCAATTTCAATCCAACTCATTTGTAACTCCAAAATTGAGATGTCATGTGAGTGGCGTAGTGGGTTGCGTTGTCGCCTGTGTCGTTGTCGTTGTGACAATTCAATCAAACACATTGCAGACTCAAGTGGCCCGGTTGTGGTCATTCTGAGTGAAGTTTGCTTGTTCTCAACGTGCTTGCGTGGGTTTCCTCCAGCTCTCCAGTCCCTCCCCCCACAGTTGAATAATGTGAGTTATATACGGACTGGAAATGTTATGCACGACGTGATATATAGTGTAAGTTCACAAACCTCAGGGCTCAAAGTCATTACCTTATCACAGGCAAGAGAAATGTAATCAATTCCATGAAAAGTTCTTTCTACAGCTCTCGTTCAGATTGTGCTATTGGTGGCACAGATCCAAAGCCAAACACAAAAACCCACTTGAGACGATGTGCGGACGTTTTGATCTGAAATATTTCTGCAGGATGCAATTAGAAGAGCGTACGACCTTGATGTCGCATTTTTGAGTGCGAGTTTGTATTACGTGTGTAGAGCAAGTGTCGTTTTTATAGATTTTGGTCTTTGCAATGATAACAAACCAGTAGAAATGTTATATTTGGACAGTAAACTGGCCAATAACAATAAAACTGAACGATCACAAAAAACAATTCAGTTTCAAGTTAAAATGTCTCTTTTTATTGATATAGTATTGTAAAACCAAACATCCTATGATATTTCACAGACTAACTCATTAAATCAAGACACGTAAAGGTGAAAAGAAAATGGGATAAAAGTGATCTGAAAAACGAATTAATCAATAAAAACAAAACTTTCCAGGTTAATGTGCTTAAAACACAATGAAACACGTATGTAGAGTAAGTGTCATTTTCATAGATTTTGGTCTTTGCAATGATAACAAACCAGTAGGAATTTTACATTTGGACAGTAAACTGGCCAATAACAATAAAACTGAACGATCACAAAGAACAATTCAGTTTCAAGTTAAAGTGTCTTTTTTATCGATTTAGAATTGTAACGACAATCGTCCCATGATATTTCACAGACTAACTCATTAAATCCAGAAACGTAAAGGTAAAAAGAAAATTGGATAAAAGTGATTTGAAAAATTATTTAATCAATAAAAACAATGTTCAAGTTTAATGTGTTTAAAACACATATATAATCTTATTTCGATCTCTGTTCAATCTCTGCTGCCACACACTCACTGATTTCTGCTTATTCCCACCACAAGGCTCCTGCAGGGCAGTGTGACAACAAACCACTCTAGTCCTCATTAAGGCTGATCTCGCTTTTTGCTGCTTATAAAGTGGTGTCTTTAAACCAGACGACGTGTGCCAGTCCAGCCAGTACGGCTCCAGTGAGCACAGCCAGGGTCAGAGTTTGCCGTGTGTAGGCACACAGCGCTGTGTTTTACGAGTGTCGAGAATGTCAAAGGTTCCTGTAGAACACACCTCTGACAAATTGTCTGCAAGCTGCCAGCAGCTCCAAAACAAACTATTAAACTTTATCGTCATTCCAGCTCTCCTGGCTCAAGACTTTTTCTCATCCTTTTTTGCTGTGGCTTTACTTGAGATCTTTCTCTCTCTCTACCACGTGTGCTATCTCTCCACTGACTTTTTTACAGATATTCCTTTCATTCTGATCATTTGTCATATAGCTAATAGACCAGAAACGTCTATTCTCATGTGCAGGAAAAGAGGCTGTTTATTAAAATAAAGCATAATGAACAGAAAGACATTTTAGTTAGGATAAAAGTAAAATATTAGTTATCCGTTACATATTTGTTATAGAGGCATCCCCATTTACCGAGGGGGCTGACAGACCACCACAAATATAAGATAACATGTCATTATACCTCCAACTGATGACTGGTTAAAAACAAGAAAGAGGGGGGAAAAAATGACCTAAAGAACATATTTCATCTGGCATTAGCTCTGTGGCATAGGAAATGTTTTTGGTGAGGCGAAAAAAAAAAAATAAAAAATATGAATTTGATCATAAGATCATGGAAAATACAAGTAACAGCTGGAGAGACGTCTACATTTTCGAGGGCTCTCAAACTAATCTTATTTTACAATCTTGCTAGTGTTGCTGCAATGGCTGGCTTGTATTTTACAAGAGCTGATTAATGGCTATGTAAACTAATCACTCAATGTTGAATTAGAAAAATAATAATAATTAGGAAAGTATCTGAAATGACGTGACAGGCTGAAGAGGTGCGCACGTAATTGAAAAGAGCAAAGACGACTCCGGTGCACTTTCAGAGGAGACGCTTTCCAAGAATCCATCCGTTTAATAGAAATCCTCTGTAAGGTTTGAGGAAAGCGAGGATACATAATCCAGACTAATGCAGCGGCAATATTTGTGAGCAATTAGGCTGTATTACGACAAAAATCTTTGGATGGGATTTTAATACCAGTGGCATTTCAAAGTGTCAGAGCCTGAATCAGACACATTTTTTAAAAGCAAACTAAATTCTAACAAATGTCCCACCATTATATCAACATTCGGAGGATTTCTGGCCACCGTTTAACTTCTTTAAACTCCTTTTCCCCTTTCATTCCTCTAAATATGCCATTTCTCTAAAGTGTCAGCCGGTTAAAAAACATTAATCTCGAGCCAATTCATCGCAAAGTATCTGCTGTAGTGTCTTTCTCCGAATCGTTTGAGACAATCATAAGAGATAACAAATAGAACGACTGACGGGGTGAGAAAGTCATCCTCACCGTTCCAAGTCCCAGTGACGTTCTTTATTTCTGTCTGTTTGTAAAGTACAGATCATTATGTACCTCGAAAAATGTGAGGGCCACTAAAAACGCCGCGGAAATATTTTCTTTACTGAATCAACAGTCTTGCTGGAGAGACTTACGTGGAATGGTGACCCCGAAATGCTGCGGGTCAGATATCAACAGCTTCTTCTTCAGCTCATTCAAACCAACACCAGTGGGACCTACATGTGGGAGAACAAAGATTTATTAATAAGCTGCTAAAAGAAAAGGTAATTTAAACCCAAATTCATATCCAGCAAATAATACTGGTTAAACCACACTACTTGGAGGAACCTCAAGGAACCAAGTTTGAGGCCCACTGGATCTTTCTGTGTGGAGTTTGCAAACTCTCTCCATGGTTATTTGGGTTTCCTCTGGGTTTCACTTTTTCTCCCATAGTCCCAAAACCAGCGTTCAGAATAAGTTTGAAAAAACTGTTCAAAGGCGTGAGGTGTGAATGTGTGCCTGCGTTCAGGAAAATAACACCCAGTACCTTCAGCATCCTGCAGATGGCAATATCTTAACCGCGGTGGAAAAAGATGCAGACTTTTTGCACACAATCCCAAAGTAACAAGTAACAGTAAGTGTCCATTCAAATGTAGAAGTAAAGAGTACTAATACTCAATCAAAATGTAGTTAAATAGTACTAAATTGTCAAAAATACTCAAGAAAACTATTTTACTCAATTTTACTACAACATTTACGCAAGTACTTTGCACCACTGGGCCCAGAGTTGTTGGGATTGGCTCTAGCTCCAATTGAGCCAGAAAATTAATAGGCGGTTCAGAAAATGGATGGCAGGAAGGACACAAGTCTTGTAGAAATAAAAAAAAAATGGAAGAGACCACCAGAAAAATCCAACTTGAGTTGTTTGCAAAACTTTGTGTAGTCTGACCTTTCCATCCGATGGGCCACATACTCATACGCACAACAGACAAAAAGAGAGATTTGATCCTCTTGAGCAATGTCAAGGCTCCATTAAACGCAGGCCAGGAATCGCAATGTATAATGTGGAGAGTCAAGCGTGCTTCATGTATTAGCCTTTAATGATTGCTATGAGACATGCACAAATCAAAAACTATATGTAGGAAAACAGAAAACAGATGGTTTTCCTACTCACTGGGGGGAGACGCAGTTTTGATGAAGAGCATCACATGCCTTCCAACACATACACAAGAAGCTCATTGCTAAAAACGTGTTAGACTTATCCCACAGTGACACAGAGCGAGAGAAAGAGAAACGCTGATTTATGAACGTGAGGAAACAGGAGTTTATTTCATGGGCTTTAGGGTCATTGAAAAATGTGCAGCTCCCGCTTAAGGACCATGTGTAAAAAATGTGCATTTACGCATTTACAAGTGTTCACACGTTGGGTGGAAAGAGGAAGGGGGAAAAAAAAAAGATACATTATAACGCATGTTTCCCATTAGTCATATTTTATCCTCAATCCGTCAACCTTTTCCTAAGGACACTGAAACTCAAAAGGCCTTTAACTGGTGTGAATGTTAATCTCCAGAACCTGTTTGCTTGCTTCTGGGCCCGTAGTGAAACCTTCAGTGGATGACGGATGACCAGCAGACCCCTGGACATTCTCGTCACTCATCGGGTGTTGCAGATGAATTTAAAGCCTTCACCCGATCTCTGATGCATGACACCCGTGTCCCAGAAGCCACGGAAAGCATTGAAACCTGCAGTCAGAATCCAGGACCAGAAACGCCTGCACATTTCCAACAGTCTAAACAACCTTCAACTGGGTTTTTGTGCATTACTCATGGTGATTCCTCTACATTTGGTTTCTGGGAATACGGTGTCCGGCACTTTGGACAGTCGTGGCCTAGTGGTTAAGAAGTTTGACTTGCATCCAAAGGGTCGCAGGTTTGAACCAATAAGTACCAAAACTGAAATGTCCTTGAGCAAGACATCGAAATCGGGCCACCACAGTGTGTGGGTGTGTGTGTGTGCGCGTGCTTTCACTTTGATGTGTTTAAACACACCACTGGTTGGATGAGTAAATGCAGAGCTCTGTAAATGTCTCCACTTATTATTCAAGTGTTATAAATTCATCTTTTATATTTCAAAAGATGTCCACTTATACTTTATGAAACACACTATGTTTCCATAGCAAAACAGGTGATTTTTGGAGATAAAATAAATGCAGTGTTTTACATTCATCATTCACATTTAAGTATTCATATTTTGTTAATGATGTTGTATATTTATATACATTTGTATTTTATGCATATAAATATGAATTTGTATTCGTATGAATACATTTGGAAAAGTTCATTAATGAAGATGAGATTTTTTCAAAATAGCATTAGAAAAAAAACAATAAGTAACAAAATAATGTTTTAGATTTTCTTCAGATTAACAATGATTGTTTTCCTGTATCATTGATTACCACACATTACTATGTCAAGTGAAATCTCTTCAATCTCAAATCAGACATGTTAAAAAACAAAAAAACAGATCGTTTGGCTGTCTCAACACTCAGATTTCAGTTAAAGCACTGTGGCGGATCACACATGTGTAAAAAGTGTTGATTTTGGCCTGCTGAATACAATGTATCCAAACAGATAAGATCTTGATTTGTCTGGAAAGGCTTTTGAAACCGATCTCCAGTCCGTGGGTCATTCGTGTAAGAGAAAGCAATGGGGAATCGTGCAAATTAGTTAAAGGGCAACTTATCTTGACCTTCTTGTCTTGTCACAGAGAATAACTGAGCGAGTGTGAAAGTTTAATGCTTCAAAAAAATAACTGCTAAATCACTACTGTAGAAGGAATTGTAATAAAACAAACATCTACTAAAGCCATTATCATTTCATGAAAATGAAAGGCAAAAAAACAATCAGGAAAAATTGACCAGAAAAAACTTTGACGAAAAAAATTGAAGACGAGGATAATATATGACTAAAAATTCATATGGAAAGAAAATGCCGAAATAAAATGCAGAACACTGATTTTTATCAACAGCTGCGGAAAAGTTTGCTTTAGCCTGACCGAAGAAAAACCTCAACATTTTTAAGCAGAGCTGCACTATCGCTCATGTTTTAATTATGATAACAGAACATGTGCCTCTAAATATTAAATAATAATCATTGCAAAATCAATATCAAAACCAAGAAGAAAACTGCTGAGAGTTTGTCGCTGTGAGAAGTCAGAGTTAAAGAAAGTAACTCCGTCGCATGTCTGACATGACAAGTATAAAATACCGGTATTTAAAATTGCTAGACATTCTGTCAGAAAGTCTGATGCAGTCGCTGTCAGTGTTTTTCTGGTCTATTTTCATTTTCCACTTTAAGAAACATGCCGTTTACACACCTCAATATTTACAATGATGATGTTTTTGTGATAAAGAACTACAGTGTTTTCCATTCATTGTTTACATTGTTTAGTTAAAATATTTATTAATGTAATATATTTATTTAAACTTGTATATACAATGCATACACTTACATATACGTGTGTGTGTGTGTGTGTGTGTGTGTGTGTGTGTGTGTGTAAAATTATTATTTATAATCATTGTTGTTTTATTAAACAATTCTACTAAATCTGTCTCCACATGGCCCAATCGTTTTTCAAGAGTAGTATAAAAATGACACTGAATTCATTTAAATATGAAATTAATATTTAGATTAAGCTCTTGGGGAAAGTAAAGTAAACCCGCTTACTGTAGGTATCGATCCTAAATCACTAAATCTTAATCTTACAGATGAAAAAATACAAACAAACTTAAATACATATAATTAATAGAATCCCTATGTCATGCAGTTTATTTGTGGATTAGTGTCATATTAGCAGTTAAAAAAAGACAAGAAAAAGAAAAAAAGAAAGAAAAAAAAAGTCAGAGTCTGAAGAAAAGAGTCTGACCTTGCACTATTTCATCAAAATATTTCAAAATTGTCATTGGAAAAATGAAGGCCTCAAGGTCACACGCCATTAAATGAGGCCTCACTAAAGGAATAAACAACACACCTGCCCTACAGACCACGAGCATGATGTGAAGCCTAAACACCTAAAACCTGACTGTCAAGATTATTTTTTATGCTTTAATGAAACACTTAAATTTACTGCTCAGCCCTCTGTATAGTCAAGACCATTTTTCATTAACATTTTAAGATTTCTTCACTTTGTAAAGTCGAAATCTCACAAGAGTTTCACTCTCGTCATTCCCTTAAAAACAAGTGTTAACAATTCTTCAGTGGAAAACATTAGGAGTAATAAAATATTATAACAGAACACCAGCCCTTGAGATGAAGTGCCACGAAGATGAATTCCTCTTGTCAGCTTCAAGCTCCTTGAGCGGCTGTGAAGAGTGAGATTTCCGGGCCGGGTCGAAAAAATGTGTTGAAAAAGAGCAAAAAAAAACCCACTAACAAACACTTACCAACTAACACGACCAGTCTGTGTCGGTCTCCGTGCTTTCTGCGGTACGACGTCACTTCCTCATAAGTCGGCACATCGGCCGTGTCGTACTGTTCGCTCCTCTTGCATTCATACATGGACTTGTTGGTTTTCTTTTCCCTTTTGCTAAGACGAAAGCTCCTCCGAAGGCCAGCTAGAAGGAAGAAGAGACAAATTAGTCTGGTGAACGTTTGATGAAATGATGCAGTCCATTAGCATAACCCTAGGAAAGCACATCTACTGTAAATTCATTCACCAGATCTCCCTTAAACCCACCCAAAAGTCCATCACTTCAGTCTAGTCAGGATCATAAAGGACTTATATTGTGTGCAGCATCTTCTTATGAACCGGATGAGGTGCTTTCATCTTCATCCAGGTGGCAACACAACCAACAGTCTCCTCTCAGGACACGTTTCCCTACATCAAGTGGTTTTCCATGCCCAGGAGGTTTAGAACGCCACAAAACTTCCTGTCTGATTGTTCTGGACAGCACCAGCCATTTTTTAATGATCCCAGACTATATCAAAACTAAAAAGCGTACCCCTCATTTAACCAGCATGGTTTTATGTTCATGACAGACGCTAGTTAGTCAAGCAACCAGAGACACCCAATACCCCATCCCTGCGCAACGCATTTCTCCCTCCTGCCTTTTCAGATCATGATTAATGGACACACAAATGTGATGCAAGATGCCTAAGAAAGATTACTGTACAAAAATTATGGACTGAAGAGGAAAAAAAAAAAACAGGCCTGCTCCCATTTTAATACTTTCCACAGCAAAGGGAGACCACAGAGCGCAGATGTACAGCCATGAAGAGATCCTACATTCTTTACAGCTTGTTCTTTTCCACAGAGTCACCTAATAACAGTTGGTGGGGATCTATGCGGGATAAAAATGAAACACACCGTACGTCAAATGCTTGCTGCACCATAATACATACACGTTTGTGTAATTCCACCACGGTTTTTTTTTTGGTTACAAGCATGTAGAAAAGAACATGTGGTCACCTCGGGCCAAAAAACGAACGGATAATAACGTTCGATGCAGCAAAAATGAACCTTTCCACCAATCTGGCTGGAATAACATAAGTGATAGTGATTTCTGGTAACCTGCTGCACTAAATCCCCGTTTCGATTTCATTTCCATGTCATAGAGCTCTGTCAAATCTTTCCTGAGCACAGAGCAGGTGCGAAGCTAGTGTTACGCTGCTTGGCCACGGCCAGTCGACACAAATCGCTGTTCTCCATCTTAAGTCGCTTGGTAATCCCGACTCACGTAAAGCCAGATAAACGTCTCCATGCTAAACAGCCAATTGACGACCTTCCATCCCAATGAGAATAAACGACAAAAAAAACAAGCCGTGTACCTTACTTCTCTGAAATAAAAATGCGGTTTTCATTGACAAATCATTACGTGGGGTGACAGAGGACAACGTGCAGCTTGAATATATTAGAACGTTTAAAAGAAAAAGTCTAGCCGGTTAAAGAAATAGGAACATAAAATAGGGGCGCCAACTAGTCAAGGACAGTCGTGAAATTACTTCTATTTCCAAGCAAATTTTTCGGAACCAAATAAGACAGTACAGACTAAAACAGTGACACACGCCCATTTTCACCTCCTAATGGCATGAACTGCAGCGTGACCAGTTAATTGGACCTCAGAGCTGTGGAACCTTCTCACCATCTAGCACTTCACAAATCAATCCTGGCTTGCAATGGAGACATGGAGGAAAAACAATGAGAAGGCCCAAATGCAGTGAAAACACTGAGCGACACGCGCTGCTGCCGCACACAAAGTTGCCCAAGAGCCCATTTTCCAGAGTCATAATATCTTACAGCCGTGGCAGAAATGTAGTGCATGTGAGAGCTGAACGCCCTGAAGGATTCATAAACACAGACGACAACAAGGAGTAATAAATCCCCAACACATAACGAGATGATTTCAAGCCGAGTGACAAAGGCTCCTCATTCAAGCGTGATGGATTCAAATGCTTTAGGTTTACCACAGGCACGTCTCCCCTCCATTGAGCTCCAGTAATTAGCTCTTTGTAATTATTATGTCGTTCTTTGGTTGTTAACTAGTCCTCAAAGGTTTGTTGTAGATCCGCCGCTCAACTTCGGAAACTTGTGTCCTCATATCAATGTCTGGGCTATCATCTAATTATCTTCTGAACTTTTATACTTTTCCTCAAAAATACTTTTTTTTTTTAATACGTGCCAACGGTCCATTCGTTTGGCGGGAGTTTCTTTAGCTGAGCCGCATTTTACATATAATTAGTGTAATCCATGCCATGACATTGTGAATTCATATCCTATAGCAA
The DNA here is from genome assembly GCA_028031935.1 of Paedocypris micromegethes. NCBI lineage: Eukaryota > Metazoa > Chordata > Actinopteri > Cypriniformes > Paedocypris > Paedocypris micromegethes. Next base: position 6,144,421 of record CM051500.1, on the reverse strand, counting down.
ATTTTGGGATAATAATTTGGTGGCGTTGCATTCAGTTGCGCGGGTTTTTCGTTAAAAAGAACATTTTTGAGTCGGGGGTGTGACCAGCTCAGATTTCATCATTTCATCATCTAATTCCTCCATGTGTGAATTATTGCATTATTACTGATCTACCAAAGCGTCTAGAAAAGTGGGAGTGAACGATTTTTTGTGCGTGATAATTTAATGCTTCCTGAATGACATTTTCACGTACACTTTCTGCCTACACCTTCCACGTGAAATAACGTTGAGGAAGGGCTTGTGAATGCTCCATTCAGATGCATTGACAGATGGTCTTCAGAAACAGCAAGCCGTCTTTTATAGTCATCTGTGGAACGCTTTAGTGGTACTGTACAAGCCCCTGGGGTGGTGTCAGCGAGAGACCCCCAGCATTAAATATTCAAAAGTTTCCGGCAAAACTCTTAGGCTCTCTCACGTACCAAATCCTTCTGATCCCATCTCATGTGCACACTAACTATTATCCCTGTCAAATACATCTTGTGCATAAGAAACCTGGCAAAATAATGGAAAGCATTCCCACAGACTAGGCATGACCTGGATGTAATACCTGTACTACACCAGCACAGAAAATGATCCAGAAAAACAAGTAGTTAGAAAGTCTTGTTGAAATACGTCTTTGTCACTGGCTTAAATCATACAAACTCAATATTATTATCTTGGGCAACACGAGTGGAAAGTCAAGTTTTACCTATGTGCAACGTGATTTAGCAAAATAACCTTTCTTTCTCCTTGCCATTTAGAGAGCTTTTATTTTTTATGCACAAAAGTGTTTCATTCATGGCATGTGTGTATACGCAGTCACAGATAAATGAATATTACCCTCTAAGCATTTTAGAAAAAAATAAAAATAAACAAAAATGACCTCAAAAGCGTCGTACGCAATTCAAAAAAATGTGGAATCAAGCGGAGTGTGAAAACCGCCTGTAAGTTCATATGCATCGTATTAATCACTTTACCGTTTCACTTCAGTCTTCCATGTTTGCCTACAGATTACCTGAAGTCAATGGAGCCTAAAGTCTAGAGCACATCTGGTGCAGATTTCCGACGTTAGTGGTTGGATGTCAGCTTCCAAAGGGGCGACTGAAAGACAGGAACACTGCTTGATGGATCTGCGAGACACGTACAAACTCCAACAAAGTGGGCTGCAGGTCAGGCCAGTGCAGTCATGCAAGCTGCTTTAGTAACTATCTGAACACTGAGAATCCAAGAGGCAAGCTGGAGGACACGGTTCTCCTGTTAGTCTCATCAATCAGCTGGTCCTCGCATCACCAACCCACACATAACCATCATCAACAGATGCACAAGCCCATTTCAGGATCTCTGGAAAGTCTGGCATTTACTCCCTGTGACCAATACACAGACCAAAGGCTTGTCTTAATCGAAAAGATTCATCCATTTTCAAGATTAATGAAACCTAAAGCACTTATCAAGAATAAACTCTCCAAGTTAACATCACTGTGATGTCAACCATTTATTGTAGTGCATCATCCTGAGCTAGGAAAAGTGTGGTAATGAAAAGCACTGCGGGCTGTGGAGCTCAGGGATTCTTGCTCCTGTGCTCCTCATCCAGCAGTGAACCTGCGGACAGATGAGATAAACTCATTTTGGAAATGGAGCGTTTTTTATTTCAGTCTAAAACATGTCTCCATTTTTCCACAACTCCGTCCTTAATTGGGATCTGGGGGCTAATGGGTTTCCCAGCTTTGTAGACTCTTTCTCTCATCCTTTCCCTTGCTTTCTTCTGAATATTGTGACCTTTACTTTCATAATCGTCCATGTTAGTCTTAGGTTTAACAATTAAAATCCAGACCTGATTATCCAAGGTTAGTGAAACGCTTGTTCCATAGGATTTTTCGTCTAAATTTGGAAACTCAAAAATTCATGGCTCAAAATCTTCAGTTCTACACTGTGTCTATATCCATATTGTCCATCCATCCATCCATCCACTTTTTAAAATCCCAGCAATTCTGGGCGTGAGGGCAAGAGACACACACCCTTCATTAGTGCCCAACCAATCACAGAGCAGGACACACAGACACACCTACTTTTCCATACTTGTGTTTCTTTACTGTGGGAGACCAGATGAGAACCAAAGGAGAACAAAGTTCATGCAGAACAGCCTCAATGGTTCCTTATCTCAGTGAGACAACAGCGCCACCCACGACGCCTCATGGCTGCCCATGCCTTTACACCGGAGATACACTCCATCAGAACAATCTAGAATGAAAATAGCGCTCAATATTGCTAACACACCACCTTTAAATCACAGCTGCAATTTAGACAGTAAGCAATAGTACAATGATGCAACTCATAACGCAGCCACCCCCTAACATACTCTCCTGTTACATGGGATGTGTAATGCTGAGCAGGGCACGGAAGCTGAAGGAAGCTGTCCTGGGACCAGCGATGGAGGTGCTTCGGCCATTGAGAGGAAGGGAAGGAAACGGTAATGAAATCAGAGGAAGAATGGGAGCAACAAGAGGTCCTGCCCTGAAAATGTGATCCCTAGATTTTAACAGTCGAATGAAAAAGCTTGAAAGATGGAACTAAACTGTATTTGCTTTTCGCCAAATTGGATTTTCTGTTAAATCTATTTAACGCATTTCTGGCCAATGATAAGGTAAAGCTTAATCACATGAACAAAACAATGACCCAGGTTTTAAAGAAAAATACACCTTATTACTCATAAAAGATGATGAAAGGGGGAGAGAGAGAGAGAGAGAGAGAGAGAGAGAGGAGGAGAGAGAGAGAGAGAGAGAGAGAGAGAGAGAGAGAGAGAGAGAGAGAGAGAAAAGAGAGAGAGAGAGAGAGAGGTTTAAAGGAGGGGGGTTGCAAAGAGAATGAACGAAGTATGACTGAGAATGAATAGAAAGAGAGAAAGAAAAAGAAAGTTGGAGAAAGCTACAAAGATTACACGTTTGTCTGTAAATAAAAGTTACAGAAACAAAGAATGCAAGAAGAGAGATAAAGAGCAAGAGAAAGATAGAGAGGGAGAGAGAAATAGATACAAATAATAGAGACAGAGGGAGAGCAAAAGAGAGACACAGAAAAAAGTGAGAGAGAAGACGGAAAATGAAAGAAAGACAGAGAGGGTGACATAGGAAGAGAAATAACAAGGGGAGAGAAATAGAGGGAGGCAAAGAGAGAGTAATAATTAGTCAGTCTTTTTTGAGGCGGCTCGTGGCTGTACTCCGCAGGCAGGTATGCCCCATTACACGATGATGCTGTGCGGTGACAGATAATGGCAACGCTACGACACACTCATTTTCCACACACTACAGTTCAAGATGGAAAACAGACTAAGGCCTGACGGAGGACTAGCCGTCCAGCAGTCAAGTGTCCAACACGCACCACATCAGAGTCTGTCGGACACACCACAAGGCCGGGAAATGAACCAGCTCTTTTAACTGCAATATGTTTAACATTTACAAAGCGCTATTTAAACCAAAAACACTGCCAAAACACAGGAAAACCAGAAAGTGCAGCTGCTGAGGACGGCTGAGAGAGGCTCTTTATAGAGACATACAACCAGGAAGACACTTGCACCAAAAATATCTGCCGTTTAATGCCAGTACCAGGGCAATTCCTAGTCTACCCTGTGGTTAATCTACACGTTATGTAGGAACTAATGTCCGTTGCAGGAAGAAGTGATAATGACTGTCTGAATCTGTTTCAACTGTTCGAGTTTTACAGCAGTGGAATTTAACAGTCGGAGTAATAAATCAGCAAAGGAACAACATTTTTGGTGACCACTAGACACATCATTTATGTATTGCATTTCAGGAAAACAAGGAAAACACTAGACCAGACTAACAGAATCAGCAAGCCATTGACTTTACCACAATATTAAAAGGAAACATGTACAGTTACAGTAGGGGGAGGGAAGGACAACAATGCTTGGAAAACCAACACATTCTGTCTGCAAACCAACAAAACCACGTTCTTAAAAAAAAACTACGGGAAGGATCAAACACAACTGCACGTGATTTACATACTCGAACAATAAAAGATACCGACAGACAGGATATACAGGATAGACACAAGACACAATACAGTAAAACAGCTCACCGATATGGAGTCTCCTTCAAATTACTGTACGTACAAGGAAAAAGAAAAAGCAACTCACAGAAAGTTAATTGTACACTTAAAAAAAAACAGCTGAAAGAAAAGGAAAAGCGATAAAGAAAAAGACATTAGTTGGACATTGAACTGACATCACATTATCAACAATCAGAACAATCGCATTTCTTCACAGATTTCTAAAGCTGATCCAGACTAGCAAAGCTCACAGCTAAATTGAGCCATAAACCTTCAGATTTCTTTCTGTCCATCACACACAACACGTAACACGTTCAATATGGAGCTGAATGACAGAAATGGAAGAGCTACATTGTGCCGGCCAAAAACTATAGCCTCTGTCCAGACATGCGACTGAAACTAAATACTGTATACCAAAACTAAATACCGTATGTACACGATAATAAGCATCCTGCGAATAGAAGCACCCCAATGATTTTCCAGACTCAAAAAAAAAATGAAAAGAAAATTATTTAATTCAACTTAAAAATACTTTTTTCTTTATTTACAAACCTAACCTGACTCCTGTCACTTTGATGTCGCTTTACTTGAACATTAGATACAAAACAGTCTATTCTAGCGATCGGAACTACAGCTCCCATAATTCGGTTTGTGTGTGTTTACTGTGTGTATGTACACTTCACTGGATGGGTTAAAAGAAGAGCCCCTACTTCGACATGTCTTGCCATATTGACAATATCACTCACTTTTCTCTTCTTCATTCAGGATCCAAAGACCCTTTTCACTCCAGTCAGTGGATACACAGAGCACTGAGAGCATCTCAAGCTGCCATTACCCAACTCTTCCTGCGATTGGACTATTGGACTCCGTTTGTAGCCGTTAGCGCTAAACTACCTGGATGTGGTTTGTAGTCTTTATTTGTAGTCATTTTAATGATTTTATTTCGTTTAATCTCACTTCGACCAGTGTTATATTGTTCCTGTTAAGTGTTGCAGTGTGACTAATGTTTCTTTATTTATAATAATGAGCCAATAAAAGCTTAGATGCTTAATCAGCGATTATAAGCACCTCAAAAATGTGAAAAAGGAGTGCTTATATTCGCGTAAATACGGTACTGACAATTCACGTACGGTCCGTCATGTTTCTGGGGGCAGGAGGGCATGTTGTGCGTGTGAGATGCTGTAGGGAAGTGAACCCGTGGCCCTTTCACACACTCTGCTCTGCTCCATTAAGATGCTACGCTCCGATGAACACTAATCAAGCGTGGCTTCATTGTTTAGGTAGAGTTACCACATACGGCGGTCCGCAGGCAGAAATGTAATAACTTTGACATCTAATCCAGATTTAAACCAGAGTTAATCTGAAAGGTGTACCTTCAGGACGCCCCACTGGGAAAGCAAAGAAGAAAAACACAGAATGTGAAAAACAACGGTGTTAAGAACAGATTGCAAACATGGAACTAGAAGAAACCTACCAATGAATTTAAAAGGAGAGGAAACCCACCATATTTATTCTGATTAGGAACGAAGCGAGGGTCAACTCAAGTTACTCAACCACATTTACTATACTATTGTAATCTAAATTCAATCTACTGGATTTTCATCACTGGTTTATGAATGTAAATACGTGCTTACCTTAAAGGAACATGTAGCTATAGAACATCTGTCTGTTTATACGTTAAGAAAATGCTTTTAAGTTAGGATTTCGGTTCATAGAGCTGAAGATATTTGAAATCACTTTACTTCTTTGGTTCACATGCTTAGACATCTATTGGATTTCTAAACCGCTTTTTAAATTTCTGGGTCACATGGAGCTGGAGCAACTCTGGGCTTTAATGTGGAACCCAAAAAATAGCTAAGCAGGTCACACAGATGAACTATTTTGTTGTACTTTTTGTTTTGTTTACTTGTATATTTTTTCAAAAAAGAAAAACTTAAAAATTCGGAATTCAGGAATCGGCAAAACTTAACCCTCTCTCGTGCGCACACACACACACACACACACACACACACACAGACACAGACACAGACACACACAGAAACGTGCAGAATACCATGAAAGAAACTTTGTGTCATCATCACTGAAGTATATCCACAATCATAATTAACTCCCAAAAATGAGAAAAAAGCTCCAAGGCATGATACAGATTCCAGTCAAGAGAATCAGTAAAAGGTTTCTTGATATACACGACATGTCATTACTGACATTGTTTAGACTCGCAGCTGTTTCTGTGCAAAAGCAGTTTAACTGAATCAAGCTGCACATCACGGTGCACGGAGAGGTGAAGTTTACCACCACTACAAGCCTTTTACTGTATTAAACTCTATTCTAACATTAATTTAATATTCACGTTGGTATATCCTGAGGGATATAAAAAAAAATGTGGTTCTTGTTTTATTTCGGACGACTATGATTCATCAGGATTTCTGCACAATTTGAGAATCAGTCAAGTCACTGCACTTGAAAAAACAAACCAAAAAGGCTTTTAGTACTTGTTTTTATTTATATCTTGTGACCTCTGACCAGGCAGGTTTTGAACGTTAATCCACAGCTAACTAGCTCTCAGCTAAACACTCAGCTAACCTGGAGTCCAATTAGTGAGACGGCATTGAAATTGCTGCTCATCTGTGTCACCCTGACCTATGAAAAACACAGATTTAAAAGCAGTTTTTAGATTTTGTTGTGACTGGGGAATCATTCGTGGAAAAAAAAAGAAAAAAAAAAAACTCAAATAAAGAGTCAGCAAAATCCGTTTGCTAGAAAGAAGGTCGACCAAATTCCGAGCAATTGCAAACACAAAAGTGATACAAAAGAACCCGAAAGTCTGGCTTTTAGATAAAGCTATGAACAATTCCAAGATGCTTTTTCCTCCCAATAAGAATACAAATCTGAAAGAGTGAGGGACGGCAGACGGTTATTACTAGTAAGTGGGGAAAGTGGCTTCAGATTAAAGGCCTGCTTAAATTGTTTCCATAGCTTCAACGATGACAGAACAATTGGAGTGAAAGCATATCTGGTCAAACAAACATTCAGAAGGGCATAAACCAGAGCATGAGATAGAGGATGGAAATCTTCAGTCGATGACTCATGCCCCTCGTGCTGTTTACATACAGATTTTTATCAGTCCCACATGCACTATTTATTTACACTCTACGAGATGAAAATGTTTACATGTGCATCGCATACACTTCAAACAAAACTACTGCTTGCCCAGGAAACTGCCACATTTTAAGTTGCGATAAAACTGTGAAGTTGTGCCCTCGCACTCCTTTAAAACCATTTGCCTTGTCTGTTATGATTTAGGGAATAAGATTGCAAAAAAAGTGTCTAATCAAGTTCATGAAAAAGGAATTTCAAGCCTATGAAATGTTTTGGAAGGGAAAATTTTAAAAGGCCTTGATATTTTCCAGTGTTTCCATGGCCATGAACGATTCGCCTGCGTTCGTCCGGCAGTTAGAGTCTGGAAATTGGTGTGATATATAGACTCGGCTTGTGATGGTGTTGTTCTGATAAGAAAGAACTTTATATGAGCACACGGTCCGAGTAAAGAAGCGGTGTGTTAAGTCATCCAGAGAAAGCCCCTCACTGCGGCTCTTTGAAATATGGGATGATGTCATCACACTGCGGGCCAGTAGACAGATGGTCGTCCTCTTAAACACACACACACACATGCACAGGTCCAAAATAAACTCGTCCACAGGTCCAGGCTCGTGGTTTTCGACATCTATATGCATCGACATCTCTATTGTACACGCTCTTTCTTGGTCAGATTGGACACAGACACGGACCCCTGAGGTTTCAGGCCGCACCACAAAAGTTTGATTTTTTTTTGTCTGAAAAACTGCTCACAGCTTTCCTGCACATGGCACAATTATTGTAAATGCATCTTTTCGTAAATATGGTACATTTAAGGTAAAGGTTTAAATTGCATTCATTTAATTATCAGACTTTTTTTTTTTTTTAGAATCTATACACAATAACATTTTCCCTGCACAATTTACACAATAAAACTGAATTGGATTTGTTTTGTGTTATGAACTACATTATATTATGAATTACGTTATATTATATTATATTATATTATATTATATTATATTATATTATATTATATTATATTATATTATATTATATTATGATAAACTATACTAACATCCTACTAACGTATACTAACATAACTTTCTTAGATGTTAACAGGTGGGAAACTCCATGCTGCATTAATCATGATGCTATTGAAAGATTAAACTAATAAAATAATGTTTATATAAAAGAGCGTGGTTTCACGGGTGGTCCCTGCAAACTCATTGATGCCACCCCCCCTCGACTTTGACTTTTCCTTTTTCTTTTTGTTGAGGACGGCTAAAGTGACTGGCTCTAAGTGGAAAAGGTGAGAGGTCAAGCGAGGGAGAGATTTCTTCAGAACTGCTGTATTATTCAATCCAGTGTGTGTGTAGTTGTACCGACGATGGCAGCATGTCAAGAGTGTTACCGTGGCCCTGTCTTGTGGTCAGATTTAAGTGCACACACATGTGCGACTGTCTGGGCATTGAGAAGCCCTGCACACACTTCTTAAGTACATGCACACATTTACACACACGAATATCCACACATTCTGACAAGAGAGATTGATAGGAAACATGCGATGAAGTGTCTGTGCATTTCTGCATCAGATTGGGAATAATCTATCTGTGCTCTCCATCTGCTTGACATCACCTAGGCCGTTCAGAAATTCACTTCTCTACTTCTAATCAAATATTTTCTGATCCTGGTTATTGATCACTTTAGAGTATTAAAACCCAAAGCAAAATGAAAACCATGCCTCTGATTGGCATCATGTTTATTTGGTGGTCACACAAAATTGTGGAGAATATTCGAGTTGTGTGAGTGTTAAAGCATTTGATGTTACTTACATAATCTTTTGCTCGGGGTCTTCTGGGGCTGTGTGACTGGCACGGGACTCCAGACCGAAAATCTTCTGGAGAGGGTGAAAAAGTACGAGAGAAAGAAAAAAGGTTCATGAGGCAGACAAGCTAATCTTAACCAGTCACGGTTAAAGCACAAGGACTGCGTTTAGTACCAGATGTGAATTAAACTCAATTTCATAAGGTTTACAGGAGCATCTTCTAGTCTGTATAAACACATTAAAAAATCCAAAATTGCATTGATTATGCACTGACAAAAAACTGACAAAATAGTAGCAGTTCCAAACTTACCTGATAACGTTTATTAAATGATAACGCAAAGTAACAAAAGAAACAAATTTGATTTCATGATCACCAAGCTAGTCGACCAGGAACCATATAGAAACGTGGAATGTAAAGTAACAATTTTACATATTTTTTTCAAATCAAAACACTTTTTTCAGTACACACGTCCATGCATGAAAGAGCCCACTTTGTATGGACGCCACTAATGTGCTATTTTCCATGCGTGAACGTCCAAAGTGGATGTGAACCAGTGCTATCACTGTCCATCATTACTCATTCCAGGCCAGACAGCCACGGAAATCCAAAGTATTTTGGCTGCACCCTCTTTCATAAAGAGGGGAAAAAAATGTCACGGAAGACAAAAAAGTCAGAGAAGTCATTCTTTTCATAGTAGGGAGTGAAAGTCAGGTTGTAATAGAGTGGAATAAGTTAGGAATGATCAAGAACGAGAGAGAGAGAGAGAGAGAGAGAGAGAGAGAGAGAGAGAGAGAGAGAGATGGATTCAAGACAGGATAATATGATACAGGAGGGGGCGGGACCGAAGGCGGACAAGATGATGGAGTCATCAAGCACTGCTGATAGTGGGAGAAAAACCAGTCAGAGAAACGCACTGGCTTACCTTTCCTGAAAATGTTTGGAAGGAATGAGGCCAGCACGCGGGTTGCCATCGCCCTCGATTTTGGCCTGCCACCAAGTGGCATCGTCCTGGCTTATTATTTGCAAGACATCTCCCTTCCTGAACGCTAACCCTGCCTCCCGGCAAGGAATCGCCTTGTCCTCCGCTGGATTGTAGTCAAAGAGCGCCTTGACAAAAATCTAGAACCAGAAATTTATGGTATAAGAACAAAACGGGGTCAACCATAAAAAAGGCAATTAAATGAGGACAAGTACTGCACGATTCAGATCACATCTGCTTTATCATCCATGGCCATAACAAGGTCCATATTGTGGTTGATTAGTGTTGATTTGGAAAGTTGTGTGCACCATACGGAAAAATGAGAGAACATTTCCCACAAACACACAATCACATCACCATGAAAAGGCTTGATTTCCCTGACCTGCTCTGTATCTGTATCATTTTGCGTTAATCTAACACACGTGCAGCCAATTAGAAGAACTTCCACATATTCCTCACATGTGTGTAGGACAGTAAACTTTACTCACTGGACAACACACAGGGGGTTAAGACTGACAGACTACAGCGTGTAGAACATCTGATAAGACATGAAAAGAATCCAACCTTAAAAAAAAAAGTAACTGCAGCAATATTGACACAAAAAGCTATTAACATAAAAGAACAATTTAAGAAATGTTCTGAAAACACGAAAGAACCAAATAGTTCCAGATGTGTTTACATATAAATGTATGGGATCCACATCCTATGTGTTTAGGATCCACATCCTATGTGTTTATCGATATAAATCAAAGAACCATAAACCTTCAAAACCTTTCCAGTGATGTCAACTATGTTTAGACAGTCCTACATAATAGACAGTAGGAGTCGAGGGACCCACCGAATAAAAGGAACGTTGGAGATTGACAGGTGATGAAAAGTGTTGGGGAAAAAAACCTGTCAAAGATGGATGGGAACAAAAGCTCATCCATCAAACAAGGAGCTTCTGGTCCACATAAAGGGAAAATCTCCCCCAGATTGTTAGAGAACTACCCCATAATCCTTCTTTTTCTCTTCACTTGTTTGTCAGATCTGATTACGGAGAGAATAAATTATACCTTGGGCTCCTTGCTTGGCGCTTCCTCTTTTATTGCTGGTACTACTTTAAACGTGATGGCACCTTGTGACTGGGCCTGTAGTAAAACACACAGTAAATGGGAACAAAAGTTCAGCTCAACATAACAGGTCTTTTACATAAACTTCAAGTTCCTCGTTTTGTTCATACTGTATTTTTTGGACTATGTGCACAAATATTAAACGTCTATTCCCTAATCTTTATACACACAAAAAGCACAAAATTATAAAGAACATAAAACAAAGTTTTTGAAAACAAACTTTAACAAACTCATTCACAATAACCCAAAACTCTTCCAAAGTAGCACAAAATAAACAAAATAATACAAGCACATTTTCTTTTATTTCATTTCAGTCATCATAACCAGAGTCAGAGTTTATTCCCTGTAAGTACAGCAAAAGTTACCACAAAAAGCACCCTGGCAAAAAAAAAAGTCTTAAAACATAATATCAGCGTGATTTTTTAAATAACTAATAATACTTTACTATAAATGAATTATTAATTATTATTTTTAAATACATTATAATATAATTTTATACATTATAATATAATTGTATATGTTATATAAATATTAAACATGTTTTATTGATGGTGATAATTTTCCTTGTTTTAAAAAAGCTTATTAAATTAACCTTTTTACAGACACACGTACCAATATACGGATTATTTCCTCAGGTTTTTTATCTTCTACAGGAATTCCATTCACCTCCTTCAGCTCATCTCCAACATGAATCAGCCCTGTACACAGCACAAGGGTCACCACAATGCAAACGCGGCCCAAAGTTACCACAAGTGTGGCCCTCACCGCTTCGATCGGCTGCACCGCCCTTCATGATACGGGCCACTAGGACTGCTCCCGTCTTTTCATCCTTCTTGATGGTGGCACCCTGCAAAATAAGAAGTTTGTATATTTTGTATCATTCTATGCGATTCATCTATCCATTTTCAAAAAAAACATGGAGCTGGAATCAATCACAGCAACTCTGGACCTGAAGGTGGGACGCACTTCCTGAAAAAGTGATCAACCAATCAGAGAGCGACACCTCCCTGCAGATAATCCAGAGACGCACGCAGTCAGACGCTCACAGCACGGCCACAATCAGCTGAGGTTTCTCACTCTGGGTCTTTCACACACAGACAAACATTTAGAGAGCTTACAATTCATATTTCTCCCCCTCTGTTTTCTGCATCAACCGTCTCGCGGGACGCTATTTTTATAGCATCTGTTATTGTGGCTAAAAGCAGATAAAAAGCCTTCAGGGGTCAATAATTTGGCTTACGTACTTTTATCAGGAGGTTAAAGAGTTTGAAGTGGAAAATTAATGGATTTATCTGATTTTGATTCAATTCAATACAATTCAAAAAGCTTTATTCATCGCCGGGGTGGAAATTGTGTTTTCGGTCACACTTGCTCTCAAGAAAAAGAAAAACATATAGAAGAGAAATAATACATAACGTATACATAACAATAACATAAAAACAAAATAAAAATGGACATCTGCAGTACATTTACAGTATAAATGCAAATTGTTAAATAAAGTGAATCAAAATGGATGGGTAAGCAAAAACCGATTGATGAAAGACTGTACAGGAATAAAGTGCTAACAAAAGTGAAAAGTGTTAACAATGATTAAACATGCAATAGTTGTAAATAATTACCAGCAACAGTTATAAATAATTAATACAACAAAAACAATTACCATGTATTGCAAATAGTTGCAAATCAACAAATGAGATGAACATATATTGCCCATGAAAAAGTGCAAAATTCCCAGCACTTTTTGGGAAGGAGTTTTACAGCCTGATGCCCACAGGTATAAAGGATCTTCTGAAGCGTTCTGTGGACTTCACAAGCGGACATAACAACAATTCACTTATCTTTGAGAATTGATCACCTGGGTGTCAGTTTGATGCCTCAAGTTGCCTGTAATGGTTTTGTGGCGTCACTCTAGAGTAATATCTTAAATGACGAGTGTAAAGGTCAGTCTCTGATGCGTTAAACACAGATTCTGTGGTAGGGAGTGTGGACCCGAGAAGACATTCCCTTCAGAAGTCTATGGAGATTTCCCGAAGATCCAAAAATTGGCCCAAATTGGGTGACGTGGAAGAACACGGCCTGCCCAGACGTTCATGACAGAAACCAGTAATGCTCCTCTGTTGCACTTTCACATGAGACAAAACAGACAGAGAAAAGGATATATAAGGTTTCAAGAAAGTGAATACATCTAAAGTTAAACCTCTCGGTGTCGTTCAGAATTACTGGACGCATCAGACGCCAACGTTAATAGCCACACAAGATTCTCCAAACACATTTATTCGATCAAACGACACTCGACTAGCCAACTAAACCATCACAATCAGAAACAAAAACAACACGTGTCAGTTAATCCACATGTACTAGGTATTTTTTGATCAAGCATTTTGTCGATTTTCCTATTTCCTCTCCACGGGATCTCAACGCGATTCAATAAACAGAGAGGCCTGTGAAAAATGAGAAATGGAGAGTCAGATGAGAGAGAAAGCAGAAACCGAGAAACAAGAGGAAGGAAAAATTAAGCAAGTTGGAATCAGAGGCCACGGCCTCCTAAATTACTCATCAGTAATGTGACCTGTGACGGCCAGTGTGGACGTGATCAGCTCCATATGTTGAGACTCTAATCACATAAATGTTTATGACTGTTATTATAAGCCTGGCCAAAAGTGCATGGCTTAATCTGCACAGCGCGGCGAGACAGTACATCACCTGACAGTCACAGGAGAGATATTTCCACAGCTAATAGTTTGTATATTACATGTGTGTGATTCTTTTTAAGTGCACAAAACGAACTTGTTTTTTCCTTTGACATACTAACAGCTACTTTGATCCACCGTGACGGTTTTTATTACAGATTGTCCTGGTTAGTATTTCTCACAAAATGTTAGTTTTCACTGTACGTATTTGGTATTTCTAGCTGTGGTCTATGTATAAGGGCTACAAAAAGCAAACATTTTTGAAGCTATCTGGAAATAAAAATGTTTTAACAGTCAGTTGAATCATTTCAATAAGAATTAAACGTTTCATAGTAGAGAAATCTACAATGCTCTGCGTTCGAACACTTCACACTTGAAGTACAGATTTGCAGTGTGAAGAAAACGCACACACACACACACACACACACACACACACACCAACACAAGACTAGAGTGGTGTGTGTTCAGTGTCGTGCTCAAAGACTCTTCAGCTGTGGAACCTACTGGTCAGAGACTCAAACCTAAAACCTTTCGTCCACAAGACCAACTCTCTCAATACATATCGTACCAACCTCTAATAGAACACCACTCTTATTTATGCATTTATTCATGTGCTGGGCCCCACTGGGAATAATAATGTATTTATAATGTGGGAATCTCAGTCAGTCCGTATTTAACTATACATATATAAGATAAATATATATCTATCCATCAATATAGGCCCATATACATTATTGTTCCCGGACCAAGAATTGAACCCGGTGCCGTGGAGGTAAAACTGCCACTACAACATGAAATTTACACAATAGAAAATTGCAAATCTAAAGGGCAGCAGATAAAGAAATAAGGACAAACTACTGAAAAAGCCATTGAAACTAGTGTACACACTTAAATGTGAGTTTAACATTTTGTAACTGATTGTTAATGCTGTACTAGGTTAAGACGGAAAGAAAAGCTCACTGTATAGTAAAGCAATACGCAACGTGAGACCCAGAAAGCAAAAATCATCTATTAAATAGAGAGATTAGCCTTTCAGATGGAAATACATAGACAATAGCACTACACAAACATCGAGCGTGTGGAATATCCTCTACACATTACTCCACAGTGAATGTAAAAGCATTGGCAAAGCTATACTGACCCGTCAATGACCTACTCGCCAAATGCTCAAAATGTTGCTTTAACCCCGCTAAACCTCGATTCCATCATTAACGGGGAAAATTGGGTCTCATTTAGTTAATAACAGTTGAGATATTCCAGGATGTACTGAAAAGTGAACAGACCTGACACGAATGAAAATAACAAAGGCAGAAAGTTAAATGGTATTGGGTGGAGGTAAATAATGAATGAGTGCGAGAGAAAAGCCCGGAATTAAAAAAAAAATAACACACTTTCAATGACAATCTACAGTCCAACCCTGACCACGAGACACACAATCATTAGAAATAATAAGAGAAAATAACATTACTAAACAATCCAACGTAATGTCTTTGCTCTAAACCAACAAAAAAAAGAGCAAAGTTGAGATTGGAATAACTTCTGGATGTTTGCTCCTGACATTTACTAATTATTTGTACAACTCAACTGGCCGTTTGAATTATGCAGATTAAAATGAAGATATATATAGTGTAGTGTTTACATTTCCAAAGCCTATGTGTCTGCGTGTAGGAGCGTAGAATGACTGTGGTTTCATGAATCAAACTGCTGAAAATCAGTCTCTTACAAGATGCTCGCGTTCACTGTAATTATCCGACCAAGAAAACATTGCTTTAAGAAGCCGAATCCTTCAGCAACACAAGGAAATGCCTTCCCAAGACAAGCAGAGAGCTCTGCTGCACAAAGAGCGCAGTGTTTTCTGACGCGGGTGCTGGTGCGCCTCCTATGTGCTTTGTAACGGGATCCAGAAAGGTAGAAACATGGATGTGCGCAGGGGAAAAACAATCTGAGCGCCGCGTGTAGAGGAAGGAATCAAAGTTCAGCAAAACAGCAAAAGGTGAAGAAAGAGACTCTCCGAGAAACACACTTACACGCCGCATTGCTTAGCTAGTACATACATACACTACATAATTAGATATGGTATGAATTCAAGATTCTGTCCAAAAGACTGAAGAGAACTTTATCGTTTGGAGATATTTGTAGTATGTGTTCTCGACTGTACCTCAATGGTTTCCCAATTCATTTTTTGCAAGGATTTGTTTAAATGTGGTATACCACATGTTAACGCGCACAATGGAAATCTGTAAATGACACAATGGAAATATCTTTATTTTTGAGTTTTACAAACTTTACCCCAAAATCCCAACATAAAAGTCCCTGATTTACACAGAATAATATAATTGCGTATAACAATGATCAGAAACTGAAGAACTGTGTTTCATCCTCAGACTAATACTACAGACACGTTTACTTTACAGAAATTTGGCAAAAGATTTTCAGCAAAGCGACATTTCATTCGCATTATACCAAAGAAATTTGTCACAAAAAGAAAGAATAAATGTTTTTGCTTTATTTCTAGTAATAAATGGTACAGTTTAATTAAAATGTTTTATTATTTTATTATTATTTTTTATTTAATTATATATAAAAGTTTTATTATTATTATTATTATTATTATTATTAATATTATCATTTGAACATGTAAAAAATTATAATTAACTACTTCAGCTTTACTATTAAGTGCTATTTACTACAGCTTTACTATTAAAAGCTGATATTAAGATTTGTATTTACAGTGTTACTGATCAAAACAGTAGCGTTTCCTGGAAACATGTTCCCCTGCCCGGCACACACACACACAGTGAACACACACAAACCCGGAGCAGTGGGCAGCCCAGATGTAGAACCCACAGAACCAACCCTTGGGTGGTGGGTCTCAACCGCAGCCACATATCGATGAAGACTCGGGGAATGTGTACGCTATATACATAAAACATATGCTAAAAAACACAATAAAGATTGCAACCGTCATCAAGCCATTTCCAAACAGCTTGAGAGGAAACCTTAATAAAGACTGGTGCCATCAAGCAGTGAAAGGTCACAGAGGAAATGAAACGGTGTGAAGTATTGCAGAACAGAAAGTCTCCTGGCTGCACTTGTGCTCCAAGACTCAACATGACAAATCTAACAGCACACCTCAAAAAAATCTGCTATTTTTTTCCCCAAAGTAGCTTGTCTCATTTTGGCTCCAGAAAAATCAAGAAAAGAAAGAAATCTGTTTTATTGAGGCTGTATGATATAGGCATTAAATTGGTGTATGCACGCACAAATGTGTGTGTGTGTGTGTGTGTGTGTGTGTGTGAGCGCGCACAAATTATAGCTAATAAAATATTAAATACAACAAAATACAGTATTTCAAAATGCACAACAACCAATATGTTTTTCATCAATTATATAGCATGCATAATGTTGCTATACAACATCTAGAGCAACACATATACCATCATTTTATTTTTATCACACAAAAATACATATGATTAAAATAGTTTGGTTATACTGTAATTTGTAAACTGAATTTTAGAGATATATGCATCTACTCTCTCTCTTCTCTTTCGGCTTTTCCCTTATCAGGGGTCGCCACAGCGAGTCATCCCTTTCCACCTCATTCTATGCTGAGTATCTTCTACTCTGACCCCAGCCAACCATCTACAAACATATCAATTCAATAATTTAGTTAAAAATAAAGAACACACTTAAACTCCTATGAATTTTTTTAAACTTCAATTTACATACAAGAAGTTATTCTTAAGACAACGACTGTTTAAAAGAAAAAAAACAAGGATTTTCATGATGAGCTACCAAGAGAGCGACTGGGTTTTATACTGTGAAGCCGCAAGATAAACTGTAAAGATAAGCCTTATGATTTGGAAGACTGAACTTTTGAGAAAGCTCCTTTTAATGTGAAGCACCAAGACGAGGAGAGGTTTGCCAACCAACACAAGCCATGAGAGGAAATGGACACGCATACACACAAAAGTCAAACCATTTTGTTGGCAAATGTCTGTTTGGTCTACTGTTTTCCAATTACTCAGTCTGAAAATCTGGGTAGAACATACACTTTATCTACTCAACAAACACACCTATACACACGGTCTTAAGCCGTCCTATAATCTTATCCAAATCAGCACTCTCCTTCAATGAAATCCACATGTACGCAATCCCAAACCTATTATTTCCGTATCCAGCAATTTTTGTTAATAAATCAGCTGGTTGAATTCAGCAAACAGAGAAGAGAGCATCTGAGGATTTCGGGGCACATCCATTACCATCTAATCCTTGCTCCTCCTTTACCTCTACTAGATGATGACATGGCCTCCAAATTGTAGAGCAATAAATCAAGACTACTGAATCCTACCCATTTTGGCTAATGAAAATATTAAAATACATAAACTATTTTCAGGGCCAGAGGCTTTGCTAACTATCACAGACCAAACAGTGCCAGAGAAAGGGAAATGAAAGTTAAACTGCGAACCTTTTGTCAAAGTGATTACACTGGCTGTTTGTACAAGATGTATAAAATTACAAGTTCAAATCAGAAACAACGGTGAATTAAATCAGCAGTGTAATGCAGCAAATAGCTTTAAGAATAAATATTAAACGCTCATTAGTGCTTCAGTTGAGAAATGTACAGTGGCCTGGATTTAACCCATCCCAACGGTGAAGTGAACACACACACACAGTGGACAGAAGATTTTTCGGCTTAATCCTAATATCGATAAAATCGTTTCTTTATCAAAAAATGTTTCTAAATTAATCTACGTATATCAAGAAAACTTGTTAACAAATTGAAGTTATCATCTTTTTCATTGCATAATTCATTCAACGATCTAAATATGTATTTTGACTAAATGATTGATATTTTGTTATATGTTTACTATAGATAAAATTAAAGTAATTTCCAAGCAGAGGGTTGAAGTGAGGGCGTTTTTCTGAGCCACGGCTTGTTTGGCAGCTGTGGTCCAGTGGTAGATGTTCAGATGGTCCGGTGGGTTTCACAACAGTGTTTTTGAGCAAAACACTGACCCCTACATGCTCCCCGGGTGCCAGGGCTTAATGCTGCCCACTGCTCTGGGGTTTGAGTGAATTCAGTCAAACTGAATGTTTCAATAACAGAGCACAATTTCAATATGGTCCCTATTGGCTATATTTTACTTTATTTTACTTTAAAAATGACTCTTGGCAAAGTGGCCAACTCTGTGTTCGGACAAATCAATATTTAAAGTTATTTTTTGGAAAAGTACAACATCATGTCATCAGGACTAAAGAGTACAAGCCAAGTGTTATCAGCGCTCAGTTCATAAACCATGAGTGCTTGTGGCAGAGGAAACGTACACATCTGGCAAAGGCGAGATCAACGCTGAAAGGTAAATGCAACTTCTAGATCAACACGTGCTCCCGGCCAGATGTCAACTCTTTCACAGAAGACATTGATCTTTTCCCCTCAGTCAATATTAACGTGGGATCCATTACAAATGCATGGATGAATAGAATAAGTCTAGAAGTTTAGAACAGAAAACAGTTTACGCATCATAATGATAAAGAAGATCTAAGACAGTGGAGCTATTAGAAGCTTGTATTACACATGGGACAACATTCCTTAGCCTAAACTTGAGGAACTCGTCTCCTAACCCATAGAAGAGGGAATTCCACACACTGGTAAACATGGCCTAACGTTCTTAATGCATTCATGCATTCAAAATTATTTCTCACTCAAATTAATACATTTCCACTTTGATGATTTAAACATTTAATACGCATTTCATTTATGTGGTATTCAGAGTTAAACTGGACTAACATAAATGTGTTTTGAATGATTTCCCAACATTTTTGGAAAAGGGTTTGTAATACACAATCACTAGGAGACCTGGAGATCTGGTTCTTTCAAAGCCAAATGAACAACCTAAGACATAAGGTCAAAGTAGTTCAATACCAAGTAGAGGTTACTAACATGGTAGAGTAAAGGGTCAAAAAAACACACTCAGTCAAAAAAAAAGAGAAAGAAAAAGGTACTAAAATCAAACTGGTCTGTCCAAAAAAAAAAAATGGTCTGCCAATAATCACAGTAAGCCATGAACAGCACGCAAGGGAACAAAGAAGATGCACGTAGATCTATAAGGCAGACGGGAAAAATGTTGAGCTCGGGAGACTGTAAGGTGATGTGGAATGTGGCTTGTGTCATGTTTAGCTGGAGAATATGTGCTCACACAGGAGCTGGAGGATATAGGTGAATGAGGAGCAGAAGCCAAGCATGTTACTCACACACAAGTGCAAGAGCGTGCTAAACCGTTTCATGTTCGCAAGAGTATTTTGCAATGCATGCTTGAATTATGGCCGTGTTTGCGTGTCTGGCTTTGCGAGCTGACAGTGTGTGGAATTCAACAAGTTGTAGAGCTCTTACCAAAGGCTCTTTATTCTTGACCAGTCGAATGATCTTGACAGAATCTTCTTCATCATCTATGTCATCTGGCAGCGGAGGAAGCTCTGGATCATAACTCTTCCTGGCTACAGTATCGTGTACAGACAACAAACTCTGCAAGTGAAGGAGAAAGCTGGCATAAATAAAAAGTTATAGAGACAGAGAGTAAGACAAACAGTAGTCACATCGACTCTTGTTTTTATGCAGCTACTTGAGCTGGCTAATCGCTGCAGTCCACAGCGTCCAAGCATCTGCCTGAAGCGCACAGAATAAATCACGGAACTTTAGAGGTCTGCTTTAGATTACTACCTCCTACTGACAAATAAAGCTGCTTTTGAATTGATTATTTCTACTATTTCATTTCATCTCTGGCAATGGTGTCCTGTTGCAGCAGTGCCAGCAGTAAAAATCGAAAGTGAAAAGCGCACGTTTAAACCCGTCATCTTTGGCTTGATTGGAATTGGATTGTTCGAAAGATTTAAAATAGTTTTATAATAGATTTGTCGGCGCACAGTGCAATATGTGCTTAAAAAATTCAAGATGCTAAAAAACAATTTCAAAGTGCAAGAATACAACTTAAACAATCTCATAATTCTAAGGTAATAAAGCATTTTGCATTTCACACAGACCCATCCAAAAGCTCTTAGCATTCCAGGTTTATTACTTATAAGAAACAAAATGCAAAAGTGTTGCACATACAGAAGGCACAATGTTCAACTAGACTTAAAAATACTCCACTTATGAGCCACTGATAATAAATAAATTAGTGAGGAAGGAAAAAAAACAAGAACAGACAAGACACAGAGGGAAAAAGTGTCTGTTTAATGACACGGGATCAAGCTACAGAACAGCACTCAACATGTGGCTGAAGCCGAACAGATGTGAAGGAGGAAGGGCGAGAGAAAGAGAAAGCGAGAGAAAGGCATGTGTCTAGGAACTCCAATTCATCAAGACAAAGTTGTATTGGAAAGTGATGCCGATCTCGGAAAATTAATTTGGAAAAAATAACACTTACATTTTAAAATCTAGAATTTGGCACTTGTGCCAAAGTTCTTTCTCACACACATTAAAACAAACCAATTTTTTTTAGCTTATAATAATAAAATAAAGACATTGAATACTACCATGGTTTATGGGGTGATTGAAAATAATGTTCTTTATAACATAAAAAGAAAATACAAATCACAAATGAAAAAAAAAAAACAAAAAACAAAAGGTGCTTAAGAAATTTAATTAAAAAAATTGAAAAAAATATATGCTGGCAAAACGAAAAATGACTGAAACAACAAAATTTGACTAATAATAAAAAATGATTTCAAATCTGGATCCGAGCACCAATGTTTGTCTCTTGTGCGGGTCAGCTTCAGGCCAGAGAGGATTGTGGGTCAGAAGTTGTAATCATCTCTTCAGTACTTTTACCATGCATGTCTGCGTGCTAATTAGTTCAAACCAGGCCTCAAAAGAAATACATTGCTGAACCTTTTCAAATAAAGTCTGGGAAACATAGCTGGGCATGTAGCTCTCCTTAGGAAAAAGTTAGTCACACTCAATATTCAACCAAATACCTATACACACGTCTGCTTCAAATTAAAACACGTGCACACAGAGGAAAGTGGTCTGTGCGATCAAACGCAAAATATAAATATATTAAAATAGGAAAAAAAAATAAAACTTTATCACATTTTATCATAAAAACAAAACAAGGTTCACCGCTGCTAAACTCTTAACTGGTAGGCGCAAATACAATCATGTTACTCCAATCTTACGCATCTTACATTGGCTAACTGTAAAATACCGGATTAATTTTAAACTTTTCCTATTTGTTTTTTAAGCATTATAAGGCCAAGCTCCTCACTATCTGGCTGAACTGTTATCTCTGCAAACCTCTGTAAGAACCTTACGATCCTTTGGCCAAGAGCTTCTAAAAACCCCAAGGTCTCAACTTAAAACTCGCGGCAATCGTTCCTTCGTTGTCGTTGGTCCAAAATTGTGGAATACTCTCTCCCTCCCCACATCAAGTCTGCTCCCACTGTCACCATCTACAAATCCAAACTCAAAACACATTGTTCTCACTGGCTTTAGATGTGCAATTTTAACCGTTGTCTTTAAATGTACTTGTGTTTTTTCTATGTTTTTCTTATATTACGTTTTCTTCTTTTAAACCTGTGAAGCACTTTGTTCCACCTTGCTGGTGTTTCAAATGTGCTATATAAATACACCTTGACTTGATTTGACTACCATTTTAATTTTAAACTAATCTATATTAAAGTTTCGATAATATGTAAGAAATAAAAGACGAAAATAAACAAAAAAAAAAAAAAAACAAGCACTATTACTTGAACAGACAGGGATATTCTGCCAGTTTGAACATTTGGGAATATTCACATATCATTTCACATTTTCAAACGTGTTAAGAATTAAAATCTCTCCACATGCCGTCACCATTATCCAGCCAAACGGCGTTTACCGTCTTACCTTCACATGTGGTTTGGTCAGGAGTAGAACAAGCTCTCTGATATCGTTGCTCGCAGCCCTTCCTTCAAGTTCGTCAGACAACTGATGAGAAAAGACAATGAGCGAGAGGATAAACCCCCAGACAATGGAGCCCATGACATCAGTGAACCCATAAACACTTCACACCGACAAGAATGCACATATATTATGAGTAATTGGAGTATAAATGTGTCCCGTGAGGCAGGTAGCAGGTGGAGTGTGTGTGTGCGCGTGTATGAAAGATTTGTAGATTTATGGCCAGTCAAGCAGCACAGATGCGGACTAAATGAGCCACAAAGACCCGCTGCCGAGTTTCTGTGCTGCAAGAGAGATGGTCTTGTTCCCTAGATCCATTTGAAGCCTTACTCCTGGGCCTCAACCTTGTTGCTGACCCCACTTGTGTGTGCACGTGTGGAGTGAGACTGCTGAAATTCAGCAATGAGCCTTTAAAAGATCGCTCCCTTAGGAAGTCAGTAGACTTTAAGTAACCAGACAAACAGGAGGTGATGTTCAGGTGATTAATAGTGACAAGGATCCACAGTGACACTCATAAACACTCTCAAGTGCTACTCGCACCAAGGTCACAACAGATTCGGGGTCGGTTTGGTGGTTATAAATGTGTCGTTTCTGCTGCGAACAACAAGTTATACTAGAATATAAAAGTGCAATCGCTTTCAGACAGTGAAGTTGGTGTTTTTATTTAACACCAAATGTTCTGAGAGTTCTATACTGCTTGAAAAGGTTGCAGGTTCAAACCCTGGATTTGGAGATTACA
>CM051500.1:6099841-6120972 GCA_028031935.1 Paedocypris micromegethes | reverse complement strand
TGTGTGTGTGTGTGTTCACTTCATTGGTTGATTGAGTAGTAAATGTCTCCAGTGTGTGATGACGAGAAGTTTAATACCAATTATGTACTTTACTAACTATTTACTATACATTTATAATCTTAAACATTTTTTTTAATTGACTGTACTAAAAAAAGAGGAAAATATTTTTTTATAACAAAAATAGATGCTTATTATGGATTACCTCATAATCCAGTGCGCTTTATAACTAATGTAATAAGATCTGGATAGTGTTGATTCTGACAACTTTCTACATAGTAAAGAAATAAAAGAATTCTTGCAAATGGAAGAAACCCACAGATATAAGACCCATAAACCATTCAGAGACTCTACGTGATTTCAAACCCATACGTCAGTCTTGTATAGAGCCTGACTACAGGCCGATCATCTGAATAAACACTACAAGCAGTTCTAGCTGATCAATCAGGAGTCTGATGATGCCACTGTGGTGTAATGTGACATGGCTAATGCGCACGTGTCTCTAGCATCAGTGAGATACACACTGCACAGACCAGCATCAGCAGGTCCTGGCAGACTGTTTTTCCAGTCTGAGTGAAGATGAGAAGTGTAGGTTGGCAAAAGTTTTGAGACTGTGGGTTTTATTAAAATGATAAAGTCATCACTCTTTGCTGCCCACCTGTGGTCGGAATCAGAACTGCACACCTGTGTAAACTTTCGCTTGCGTATCCACGGTTGTTTTGAGTGGAAACGTGAGTGCACGAGTGGAGGCTGCCTGCTGCGGCGGTGCTAGACAGCACATAGGGCCAGACGGAGGTTAAAATGGTATTTTATGTTAAACTATAAATTAAAGCTCCATTAGCGAAACTTAACACTCAAATGAATTGTGGCATAACGCCACGACGCCGCTCGAAACAGCAGCGCGCCGTATATTCCACACAGTATAGGGTGCAAACGATACGTCTGAAGAAACACAGGAGCGCTCTGAGTGATTGGGTTGCCTTGGCTGTTTAAAACATCTGATGGACCAAACCAACACACACACACACACACAATAACATATCGTATTATCTGCGTGTGGGCACTTTAGGGGCATTGAATGAAAGGGCAATTTTGAGCTCTTCAGGCACAGCATTGAACAGGATCTCCAGTTAGAAGGTGAGAAGTTCTGTACAATTCAGAAAGCGTGAACAATTGAAGAAAGCTTATAAAACAGAGCATCTTACTAATGCAAAAATCTGAAGCTTTTTCAACCATTTGTCCCGGGTAATCTTTGTGTTCTTTTCTTCTGCCTTTCGGTGATGCTTCAGTTCGGTGTGTGTGTGTGTGTGTGTGTGTGTGTGTGTGTGTGTGTAGCCATGTTGATATAGTAGTCAGTTTACGTTATTCAAGCCATTGAAAGTCTAAACGTTGAGAGTTTTATAATACTGATGACTAATGTTTTATACAGACACACACACACACTGCCTCATATGTGTTCTCAGCCCCAGACATCCATCCATCATTTTATTTTCCTTAAATGACACGTTGGTACTGGATTCGCTCTCTCGCTACATGTGGGTCTTTGTTTTATTTTCCCCCACATTGTGCATTGCTTTGAAGTGTGCGTCTGCGAGCGTAACCGTTGGTGTTTAACAGGAAGTGTGTGCATGTGGATCACTCACATCTTGGGCCAGAGAGCCAGCGCTGTCCAGTACTGGAGTTGGTGAACGTTCCTCATAACATTGTAACTTTTCATGGATCTAATAAAGAGAAACAGGAAGCAAATTTTGTAAACACTGGAATCCTAAACTCAGCATTTTTTTCGCTCTTAATGCACATTCCTCGTCTCGCTGTAAACACACCATCGGTATAATTGCTAAAAGCAGAACAAACAAGTATTTGCATTTCATCTTACTTCATTGCAAGACCGTTAGCCGATAGCCAAATAACTATTTAGAGACGTTTCGTCCGGCTCCATTCTGGTATGTAGTGGATACTTGTTGAATACAAATCAATTGCTAATGGAAGACAATGATTTAGAGCCTCGGCCTTCACGCTTCCAGCCATTTACTGTACTTGAGAAATATAGAAATTTACAGTGGTGTTTTCCCTTAGAAGCAGAAGCAAATTAATCCACATTACCGAATACAAAAAAGCAATGCCAAGCTGAAACAGGTAAATCACTGTGAGAAATCACAGTTTAAAAAAAAACTGTTAAATGTATACCAAAAAAAAGTAATACTATATTATTGTGACACGTTTTCTTTTTTTTCTTTTTTTTTTTTTTTTGTTTAAATGAATTTAAAAACTCATTGAAGCCTGAAGACCTACACTTCCTATTACAGTAACCAGAAATTGTATGAAAAACAATAAAATGTTAATAAAACAATGTTAATAAACAATAATTGGAGGGGATAATCAAAAACATGTGAATCCAAAAACCTTCAACCCTAGAAGCCCTGTTGCAACATACTGTATCAACTAAGTAATAAAGGAAGAATGTCGGCACTGGTAATTGACAACATGGAGCAAATGGTCTTGACCCTTTTAAGCATATTTCCAAACACAGCATCCCTAATATTATTTGTTACTTATGTTGTTACAACAAATCAAAAACCCTTTTAAACCCAAATGTCTTCCAAACATTTAGTCTAATATTTTCCACTTAAAAACTATAGTCTTTCCCATGTTTTATACAAATATTGACAGTTCACAAATTCATATGAAACGCATTTTACTTTTTGTTCGGTTTTGAGCCGACGTCATTTTGACCAAAAGCTCAACAAGTTGACCGAAATAGAAATACGAATAGGACTTTTTTTGCATTTTGCAAACTCGTATGTACCAGTCACATCTCCAAAGACACAGAAACAAACAACATGTTAACACATTTAGTTTTTCGCACTAAATCAAAACTCCGTCCAGAACGATTGCACAAACTGAGCAGATACAACATGGCTTCTAGTCCTTCAGACTAAAAACTCTTTCTTCATAGCTCCAACACAGAAACCATATGCCTCACATGTCGCTGAATAATTGAAGGAGCTACTCTCAGATCGCATCCACGATCTCAGCATCAGACTCCATGTCACTTTCTCCTGTGCCTTCATCAGTTTATAGCTTGTATATAACATTCAAGCTTTCTGTTCGTTTGGCTGGATGGTTCCCTGGACTCCAGCGCAGTTCACTTGTAGTGTGAGTGCAAACTGATCCAGCATAAATCAGGGTGCGTGACGTCACGTTTGACACGCTCCAAAATGAGAAAATGCGTGAGCCTCCTCACACGAGCAGCACATTTTCGCACAACAAAAGCAACCGATCTATTAAACAACCGAATTTGTGAGACTGTGGAGCTCTGCAGACCAAACGATTCAAATGATAAGCCACAAACTAATTAGAGCGACAGAATCCATTGCATCAGTGAGTGCTCTTCCCATTTTTCATGAAACTGTTGCACCAGAATAATGAATGTAATGTCCGCATCAATACGCCTAATAACTAGTGCTGTCAGAGTTAACCGTGTGATTTATTTTAAGTGCTTAATCGTGTAAAATTTTTTAACGCCATTAATTACAGTTGCATTTTGTTTTACTTTCGGTTTGGCAACATGCAAGAGCTCATGGTGAGGCTCATCATAGTCATAGAGTTCAGGTGATGCCACTTAGGCGCAAAGTGACACTTAACGATTTTTCCCCTCTCAGAGACACAGACACAGTTCTTTTTCATCTGCAAATAACTTTGTTCAAAAAGACAAAGCTTTAGAGTCATACGGATTAGATAAACAGACAAGACTGTATTTACTTACACTCATTTTTAACAACAGAAATTCTAAGCTTTATGTAGACATGTGTTTCATGTTAGAGCGATAAGTAATTATTAAGTTACAGTTAGTTTTCAGCTGACAAAGAGAAAGCAAAACTTCTTAGTTTTATTATTATTATTATTTTTACAACGTCCTGCTTTTATTAAGAGTGTAACCTAAAAAATATGTACTTCAAACTTTCAGTTGATGGATAACACTTATATGTAAGACCAAAATTGACCTTTTTAGTGTGTTTTATCTTGAAAAAAATGTGACTCGGAGGGCTAAAAAACAAGGACAATACATTGCAAATTGAAAAAAAATTCTACTAAATTATTTCACGGTATTTAAACGAGTGTTAATTTAGTGTTGAGTTTACATTAATTTACATATTACAACTCAATATTACAAGCTTCAGTCATTTAATCACGATTAATTGCAATTAATTTGGTCAGGGAAGTGTGATTAACTAGATAAAAAAAATCAATCGTTTGACAGCCCTACTAATAACATTTACTGTACATTTCAACTCATTTGGATTCCAAAAAAACGCACAAATCTGTTTTTTATTTTGTTAGTATTTTTACCAACTTTTCCAACATTAAATCAGTGACAAAGTATCATGAAAACCTACGCCATCTACCATAGCACAGATCGCCTAAAGGGAGTACAACCCTAAACCTCTGAAAAGACCAGGAGATGCAACTTCATGATAAACGTCCCAGCTATTTTGAAACGCAAAGCAGACAACTGTTTCCGGTATTCAGGATGTATATAAAAACACCTTTTTCTGTTTTGGTGTCTTGCTTGTTTCACCATATGCTACATCCCGATTCCTAATCTACGGCCACACGAGAGCTCGTCCAGACTGGAATCCTTCTAGTGAAATATTACGTAACATCAAACAACACCAAATGAATAATCCACTGCTCCCGAGGGGACTAAATATTTATCTGTGCCTTCTCAAGTGAAGACAAATGACTCTGCAACTAGACAGGTTGTCATAGTGATGTGATGAAGTGCAAAGAGAAGGGAAGGCAGAGTTTGGATTGGCCGGGGATTGAGTGAACAGAAGACGCCATTTTTCTGGTTGGGCAGCCGGCTGCTATGTGGTGATGCGTGCCTGTGTTGAGAAATGTCGCCAAAGCCCATGACGAACAGAATGTGCTTTGCTCTCTTCCTGCTCGCAACCCTCGAAACCTACTGAACTCTGAGGCGGTTCATCGTCTGTAACTACAGCAAGACACTCACAGCTGAAGAAGAGAGACATAAATATTTCTTATCCACGCAGACGCATACACAATCGGCAGAGGTGGAATGGAATGTGGGATTCGATGAAGGATGGAACGTAACCGTCCGGGTCCTGCTGCATTCCGAAGCGCGACATGTGTTTAGGCCATCTGAGCCGCGGCGGAGCGTTTCGTTCTGAGATTCAATGCTTTTATTTACAGCCCAGGCCTCCTTCCAGATACCTGCATGTCCACACAGGAGCGCCAGAGAGCAGTCATTTAAAATCCATTACCGCGTTCTTACAATGATCACGGCTCTCGCTCCGCACTAAAGTAACCGGGAGCAAAAACAGAAAGGAACTTAAAAAAAAAGAAAATCAGGAAATGAGTGCGATGAATCAAAGTAATGCCAGCGAGCATTAGAGAACCTTTATTCCACACAATCACAAATGCCTTTCAAAGTGATAAACCACTTCATATTCCCAGCTCTAAATTTTTCTAGAAGACGGAGAACAATGTGAACTGGTCATGATGATTCTTTTCACCACTCAATTTATTTCCAAGTTGTTTCGAAAGAATGCTAAACTTTTTTCAAGCTCGGTCTTTTTAGGGCTCTATTCCAATGACAACAAAACTGGATGTTGTAGTGAACCAACCGTTGTGTATTTTAACGCCTAATCCGGTTTAACAGAGCGCCACTTGCTAACATCGTAATTAGCATGAACCGTGGCAAAAAAGTGATGGTTGGTGAACATACCGTAATATACGCTAAACGTTTTCAATTAAGAACACGTGCAACAACAGACCACTGTCTAGTTCCTCTCGGGTCAGACGACAAAAACCCACAGGCCCCTGACAAAACACGAGTGAAGAACATAAGCAGGTGAGAAAATCGGCAGCCAGTCGGTCCTCAAGCTCTTCCAAGAGCATTCTGCAGCCAAACAAACAGCTTTAATCCCAATTTCACTGAACGCTGACAGACAGCACAGAAGGAAACCATGTTAAATTTGAGGAATATGACAAGTAAGGCCCTCGGACAAGTACAAAAAACACGAAGACAAATGCATGTTTTTAGTATTTGAGCCAGGAACAATGCATTTTGGGATTATTAAATGTCAGAATTTATTGTGTTGGTTTGATAGCACAAACTGTTTTAGCAATTTATACAATATTAAGGTGGTTTTTTTTTTTTACTACGTCTACACATCAATTCCCTCACGTTGACCATTTTCCGACACTGTACATGTTGAGTGCATTCTCAGATAGGAAGCAGATTGTTTGTGTGGTTACTCCAGCCTTCCATTATCTCATCAGCCTTTCCATTTCTGGGTCACGGGGAGCTTTAGCCAGTCCCAGAAAGTCTGTGCATGAAGGTGCGATGAACGCCCTGGATTGGTTGTCAACCAGTCAAAGCTGGACACATTTTTGAATGGTGTGAGGAAAAAGTGAATGAACACGCACAGTGAATGAATGCAAACTCTAAACAGGAAGGCCTCCACCAATCACTACACAAGTAATTCCGTCATCGTGTCGCTTTTAATGTGCTCAATCACAAAAACATCAAGTGACCAATCAGAGCTCACGCACAAATAGCGTTTGAAACGAGAAAAAAAAAAAAAAAAAAAAAGAAACGTAAACAAATTGTAATTGTACGAATTGTAAAAATTCATAAAAATTTTCAACCACAAATTTGGTACCATTGTCATATTTCAATCCCAACTGAAAGACAAAAAAAACGGCCTGCAAACCACTGAAGGCAGAAAGTGAGTGAGCTGTTAGCTAACATTAGTATGTCGTAGCGGTTTAATATTTCTCTTCTAGGCTCCTGCTAACATCCACTTGTGCAGCAATCGTGACCTCTTCAATTCCGCTTGTCCTGCATAGAGGAGCACAGCTGGATCAAGTAACCGTCGGTGTGTGGAGATCCGGCAGCCATCACCTCACACTCGCCATGAGGGGGCAACACAGGAAGGGTCTGCAGACAGACGCCTTTGACTTTGAGCTATTTGTCAGAGAGGGATGTTTAGACAGACCGCACCAAACAGGAAGAATACCACTGCATTTTTTTCCCCAAATCATCTTAATGACTAGCTGCAAAAACAGGTTCAATATTTAACATTTAGGCATTTACATACTATAGATGATAACGGTTCAATTTATGAATCCTTTTCTGAAAAAAATATAAACCTCTGATATTCAGACTTGCCATTCAACGAAGAAATAAACAAAAAATAAAATAAAAAAAAAAAAAACGTACTTATTCACAGAAGATGAACAAGAAAGCCTCCATAATGAAGCATTTTTTTTTTAAAAGAAGTTGGGTTTAGGGCAGGGGTGGCCAACCCGTGACTCTTGAGCCTCATGCGGCTCTTTAACTAGTTCCATGCAACTCTTCAGGAGCTTTCTTATGACATGAGTCAAATATGCACATGTTAACTGTTGAAAAATAACAAATACTATCATGTTGGTGTGATTACTTTAATTAAACCTGGCTGAGTAGAGGTCTGTGTGTGTGTGCGTGCATACAAGATAAATGAATAGGATGATGTTTATGTGTATAATGTGGTTCTTTGCGGCTCTAACACAGAAAAAAAGTGGCTCTTAGTTTCTGACTGGTTGGCCACCCCTGGTTTGGGGAAAATGGTTCCAAAGTGTTAATGTGTGTCTGTATGTCCCACTCTGTAATTGGTTGGCCACCAATGGATGGATGGGTAGATAGTTGAACGGGACGGCAAAGAAAGGACGCCACGCCGCAACCAAAGAATGGTTTCGTTTCAGACATGGCTTCCTTCTTGGTCCAGCCCTTCATTACATCTTCAACCGAAGGGAGTTTAGATTGTAACTAGTACTATGATTTAAATAAAGAACACCACATTCCATTGAATCGGCAAGAGTCATTTACTTCCCGACAAACACAGCGGTGCAAACACATAATAAATACACAGCATTTGCGTGAGATGTGCATGTGTTGACTCTGGAGCGAGCGGAGACCAGACATTGAATGAAAAGAGCTTGTATTACTTGCGGATTTATTTTGGATGCAGGATATGGATTATAAAGACTTGGAATTTGACACCAACGTCTCTTTACGAGACTTTGCAAACATTAATATGGTGGCTCAGGCCTGAGTAAAGGAAAAACATATACCTGTAACTGCCAAGCGAGAGGATTCCAACATATACATGATAAGATCCAAACAGACGGGCAGATTTACCTCTGCTATGCCTGTGCAATTAACTGATAAGTCACTCTCCGAGATCGGATCTGACTGCGTGAGCTATGCAATAATGTATTAAGGGGTAAAACTGCATTTTTATTATAGCTCTCACAACCAAGTTTGTAAAGAAAATAAAAGAAAAATAGGCTGAAGCTATTACAGTAAGATCGAATGATATTTCAACAGACTGTACAAGTACTGCAGATTACCTTCACTTACAAATATGCCGCATTACATTCTTTGGTTCAGTGCAGACGTCTAAATGCCATTTATTCCTTCACTTTGTGCAGTTTCTTTTCAGAGACAGGTTGAAAAAAAATATGGGTGCACAGAAACCAAACCAGTGGAATAAGATAAAGTCAGATATAGGATCATCATGCCAATACAGAATAAAGTTTATTGTTGGCGGCTTTAAACTCCAAATGCCGCAGGAGTTAAACAAGTAAAAAGTTGTAAGTTGTTTACTTTGACACAGTTTTTTTCATTTAGTTTAGTATGCAAATATTGTAGCCCGTAGTTTTTCATTTGTAGTCAGCTTCTCTACTCTACTTCATAATATTATATCATACACCTTATGTTTGATGTAGAGCAAAATATATTAATCATACACACAAAAAGTGTTCCCAAGGCTTAACGCAGATTTCCAACTTAACAATATATTGAGAATGTATGTACTTTATATCTATTGAATAAACAAAGATTTAATTGAGAAAGGTAAAAATATTTATAGCCAACATCTAAAATTTAGAATTTCTACAATAATTTCTAGAGATTTCTACAACATCTTCCTCTAGTTCACTCAGGGACTGTATCAGGACCATAATAAGTGAGGTGAAAACGGCAGATTGAGTCAGATTTCCGTTAGGGCTTTTTGGAGTGGCACCTTGGCAGAAGAACAGAGCAGAGCAGGATGTATGTGAAACCCTACTTTAATTGCCCAGAGAAAAGAGAGCAGAGGCCTTTGGCTGAGTTTGGTCTGATGTCCTGCCTGTCAGATGTCTTCTACATGCTCTTTTCAGCATGGCAGATTAATAAGGTATGACGGAATGTGGTCAGCGTAGAAAAAATTAAGACACTTTGGGCTTCCAAAAAAATGCTATCAGACGACAAACATTCTGAAAAAGAGTGAACTTTATCTTTAGTAATCATGGGCAAAGAGTTCTTAAAAAGTTACGTAACAGAATAAAACAAAATAGAACATTTCTTGTTACGCTTGTGTAACAGGTACACAATAAAACTACTAGAGACATGTTTTATTTTTGTAAAAAAAAATGTAATAAATAATAATTTAATTATGAATAACTAATTGTAGCTATTAATTATAATTTATATATTTATTACATATACATTTATAAACATTTTTTATTATATTATAATATTTATTGACGTAAAAAAAAGTCATTGATCAAAAGTCAAAACATTGATGGCACATTTTTACTTACAGTAAAGCAAAAAAACAAGACCTACTTTCAAAGACAGTTTGCAAAGTGTATTAATTTTGGACATGACACGTTTAATTCAAATGTAAATTAATTATGGGAAATATATTTCAATATAATAATTAATTTGACACAGAAACATTTCCAGGCCTGATTCATTCCAGTCCAAATAAAATAAAGACGCAGCATCTCGGGGCCTGTGGGCAGAACTGGCGCCTCGTGGTAAAACAACCTTGGGCCTGATCCTAAATGCTCCTGAACAGAGGTGAATATTCCCATAGAGTTTGATGTTAACCAGATTAATGCATTCCGATATGTTTTTCTAACCCAAGGAAACTATATCTCCTCTTTACTTCTTAAATTGACCAGAAGAGTTGCTGCCTCTGTCATGTTAAACATTTTGCAAGCATGTACTCACCTTGAACAATGAATGTAGACTTCTCTCTCCGAACATAGCGTGAAGAAACGTTCGGTCATCTAAGCTCTCAAAGTGAGGCTGGAGCTGAGAAGGTAGAACAGCCAACAGCTCATACAAACCTGCAGAACAAAATACAGTACACACTTTACAAACACACAGAGAAAAAAATAATGTGTGCCTCACTAACATCTGCAAACCTACCGAAACAAAAAGAAACGGGTGACCAACAGCAAATAATCACATACACGTGTTCTCTTTTTCACACGGACCACAGGGACGCTAGAGGACAAGTGCAAACAGTCCTCACCCTGGCTACACCTCAAATCCTGCCTTTGTGAGAGCGCTTCCTGTTTTTCTAGAGAGCCGTACAGGAGCTGTGATTTCAAAACCCTAATGTTTCATCGAATGGGCTACGAGGCGATTCAATGAACAGTCACATGGAAGAATAGATGCGTCTATTCACATCAACGGAGTTTAGCTTTTCAAAAGGTTCTAAATACATTATGGGGTTGTAGTATAAATGACAATAAAGTTGAATGTAATATAATAATAAATAGCAGCTTTCTAAATTAAACTATAACAAATATAGAATAATCTTTTAGTATGTGATGTATATTCAAATATTAACACGTGTATAATCTTTCGTCTATATTCTTATACCAGAAATATAAAATATGTTAGATATTACTTGGTAACAAATAGTAAAATTCATAAGTGTACAAAAAAAAGGTAGTATGTATATAAATTTTTTTAACTAAAAAAATAAAAAATGACCAAAACAGGGTTTGTATTTAACATTAGAATACACTTGAATAACACTCTGTGGGTTTTTTTTTAAGGCTTTCAAGATGGAACACAAGCACGTACTTAATCTAATAATTTTAGCCATTATTTTAGACTCTTAATCAGTTTCACTCCATCTCATCTCGAACATACACATAGCATAAATTGTACAGAAAATGCTAAATGGTGAATAGTTTGGGCATTCTGAAACAAATGTTTTAGCACTTTGACACAACCCTTCTGAAAAGACCTGAATAAGTGAGGTTTGCACAGCTGTGTTGTGACACTCAGTAATACATCACCACTGTATTACTCTCTCTCTCTCTTTCTTTTTTTTTTTTTTTTTAAGCAGCAGGTTACTGGAAAAACGGCACTGTTTTGCAAACAGCTGAGCTACTGCCATGCTACATAGAAATGTTAGTAGCGTCGCCACTTTTATTAAGTTATTCCCCAAAACTGTTGTGACTGGAAGCCATCTGGGCCCAAGATGGGCTCAAAAGTCAAAATCTAACCTTATATTTTCAAAGCCTATAAAAAGAACAGAATAAACGGACCCTTACTGACTGCCGGGCCAAATATATCAAGCAGGATGTGAAAGAATGCCGTGCCAAGCAGTGTTTCCCTTTCACACGCCTACACTTCCCAATGGCCCCTAGAAAATAACAGCGTTCCGAGGACATCAATGGCGGCGCTGGAGTAAGGCAGGGAGGAGCACGGCGTGGAAGGCCTCGCTTCTCAAATTCACAGCACTATGGGTCAACGGAGTGGGATACGGAGAGCAGCTTTAATTACACAGCCTGTTAGGAAGGCAAAGAGTTCATACGTCTGGAGCAAACAACACCCCAAAACAAGCACATGCAAACATACATATTTTTCTGGAAAAACACAAGAAGAGAATTTTAGGATATTTTAGGTGCTCAAACACGGTCCTAAATAAGAAACACAGGGAAACATACAAACATTCACCCAAACAAATGCCACAAATGAGGCTGCCCGCATGGGAAAAATGTCCCGCTGGCTTCTTCTCCAGCCACTGTAATGGCCTCGATGCCCCTTGAGTCAAGAACAACAGCCAGAAAGGAGAAGTGAACGTTTTTTGTTTTCAGATGGAGATCAACACTTAGCACTTGAGATAACGTTGTTTCTTTGAATGACTGAAAGATGTAAAAAAAATTACCAAGAAAAAAGGAAAACAAATCAGTTTTTTTAAGTGCAAAACATGTATTGTTAAGTGTATGGAGAATGAATAACATGTTGCTACAATATCAAACATGTGCTCCGCTTAAGGCTGCCCACTGCTCTGGATTGGCTAATAGCTGGCAGCTGATCATCAAGACTGCTGATGACTGTGGTGGGTCGAAACGACAAGAACAAATGTTCAGGAAGCTGGATCTTGGCTTCTTTTTGCAAACCAAACCGTCTCTCAATGCTTGAAATATGAAAGAGATGATTGCTGGCTTGAGGAGATCACAGAGCACCAAGCCTGAGTGGAGATAGTCAAGTATCAAGCATCGAAATAATTGGCGTTCATCTGGCGGAGAACCTCAGATGGTCACTCAACACCAGCTTCAACACCTAAGAAAGTTGAAAAAAGTCTTCACCACCCATCCTGAGCATCTTCTACAGAGGAACCTTAGAGTGTAGGCATCACAGCCTGGCTCTGAAACTGCCCTGCAGATGACAGGGAGGACAGCTGAGAAGACCACCAGGGTTTGTCGTCCATCCATCATGAACATCCACGAGGGGAACAGCATCGTAGTTGACCAGACACACCAACAGCATTTTCTGTCCCTTGCCATCAACGTCGAGGTACTGAAGCATTCGGACCAGTCACGACTAAACACTGCAAACGTTATCTGGCCTTATCTTCTGCTTGTGTCTGTTCTCATTAGTCTGCCTCATGGACCATGAAGAGCATCAGACTCCTTTTCATTGGGTGACGCTGAGGAAAGACATGAGCAGAAGATGGTGTGAAGCCCATCTAGACGTAGGAGACCATTACATGACGTGCATCTCGTCAGTGTTTGTCCTCTTCTTGGTGTCTTGTCTTTTCACTTGTTTCTGACCTCCCCATTTATTATTTATACCCCCCCCCCCATTTGTTGTACGTATCCTGAAGAAACGGCGACTCATTTCACTGTGTATTACTCCTACAATAAAGCTTCTTTGACTTTGACTTCAGCATTAACTACAGCCGACAAACATCGCCCCCTAGTGGAAGCGTCCTGATGTCAAGAAACACTAAAATTTTACAAGAACACAAGGGAATGTGATTTGTTTTCACTCATTAACAAAATCTGTGTAATCGCATAAATTTTCCATGTCCAAACATCTTGTCTGAACATAAAAGCACTTTTACACTTATTTTATCTGTCTGACAGTCGCTGTTCCAACCGTAATTTCCATTTCAAGCAACCCAACAGCACAGCCAAACACAACACGGCGTTTACCAAGCAAACTTTTTCCTACAAAAAAAAAAAATGCATTAAAATCAAACACAAATAAATGAAATTCTTCTCCCTCTACTTCTGTCCCGTTTCTTTCCCCTGCATTTGGTAAAATGAAATGGAAATTTTCATCTGATGTAATTGGAAACAGGGAGCTTTTCCAATGGCAACAAATCCTTGTGTTACAGTCCTGTATCCCAGTGGCAGTAGAAAGAAACAGAAAGGGGAGAAAGATGGAAAAGAGGAGAATAAATGGCTGGAAATCGATAAAGTGCTCCCAAAGCGTCTGCTCCTGCGGCTGCTAACGTTCCTCCCTCTTTCTCTCTCTCTCTCTCTCTCTCCGTCCATCTACCCTCTGCTACCAGATGCTCCACATTCTTGACATCAGAATGGAAAAATTTACTGTTAGCAGAGAAGAAATTTAATATGTCCATTCCTGTCATAACCCTCATTGCAGCCATATTCAGTGGGTGCTCTGCTGAAGCCATAAGAGCGACTCCGCACCTGAGCGATAAACAATATGGAGTTCAATATGGATGTCATTACAGACAACAGCACCATTAGGCCGTACACTTGTTTCTGAGAAGGAACAACGGGACCATCCACACACACGTTTGTCCAAAAATCTCAACCAATGGGAAAGGAAACGTCATTCTAGTTGCCTACAGGGATTGCTCGAGCTGAAATCGCATCACAAACATGCATATACGTCTTCATTAGGCCTCACTGTTAAAGAAATTCAAGGCTTAAGATTTCCCCAGATGTCCTTCCTTTGACTCAGTCACCTTCTTGGATCTCTTATCTTTTTAGCGACACCTTGGGGCAAGTTTAGATTGATCGTCGGAGCAGGCTTGCCTAGAAAAACAGTGTAAAACTTTATAGCTCTCATAAAACTAAGTAGGGGGCTAAGATGCGCCAATCCAAGGGCAGATTCGACTGATCTGCTCAACTGACTTTACAGACAGCGAGTGGCAGCTCTGCAAACTGGCTTAGTGGTAAAGAGTAAAGGGTTGCAGGTTCAAATCAAAGACTAGATGTGCCAAATGAAGCAAGTCCTTGAGCCAGACTGTGATCCTGATCTCACTTTTGCGAAGAAAAAAAAAAAAAAAAAAAAAAAAAAAAAGCTATAGAAAGAAAAAAAAAAAAGAATATAATTTTACTAGTGAAAACCTTCAAAACGTGACATCCAAATTTCGAAATAGTAAAAAAAAAAAAAAAAATCATTCAATTCCAATGTATTGAACTGGCAACATGTCATCTCTATTGCTGAAGCTCATCACATACACTAGTGACTCACACACTGGGACACTAAACAGAAGCAGGTTGAAACGTGGCTGCATCATAGTGTTTCTCCCCTTATTGAAAACTCACAAATTCTGGAGGCGCAGTTATAAAAAAAAGAAAAGAATTGCAACCACACATAAATATTTCTGCGCACACACTGTATCCTGCTTCTCACAGAGAACTAAATGTTCTAAGTACTGAATTATGCAAGTAAAATAAACCCCCAAACTGCTTGGCATTTAATTTTATAAATGAAATGCCCATTGAAAAGCAGAACAAAAGATCTTCATAAAATTATGTGCAAAACAAAGGGTAAAAAGAAAAAGAAAATAAAGTAAAATAAAAGGAAAAGATATAAAAATAATGTAAAAAAGGAAGAGAAAACTGATAAAAAGTTACAAAGAAAAAGTAATGCAAAAATAAGGAAAGAGATAATTTAAGTGCAATACAAAATGAAGAAAGAAAGCAAGAAAGAAAGCAAGAAAGAAAATATTTTTTGGGAAACAAAATGAAAAAAAGAAAGAGAAATGAACAAATAATAAAAAATGCAAGTGAAAAGAATGAAAGAAGAAAAACGAGAAAGGAGTTTTTCCTCCTACTCTCTAAACTCAAGTTAAGTTAAGTTTAAGCTTGATTAGCTGGGAATTAAAACAATTCATCACAGGACACCAACAGGCGACCTCTCGTAGTCTGGCATGCAGGTCGTGGGTGGACAAGGACACACAAGGGTAGTGAAACTAAAAGCCGGTAGGAAGCACAACTCCTCCACAAAAAAAACACTACACTAAACGGCCTTTTAACAGGAACACTGAGCAGATCCGAGCAGGAAAGAAGGGCCGGAAACGAGCTAACAATATGACAGCCATCAGCCAACAATTTGAGGTTTGTTGTTTTTGTGATTAAATCTATATTTCCTGCCCTTGTGCCTGAAATGAGTGTGACTGCGAGTCTGGGGTGACGGTGTAATAGCATTGGAAGCTCAAAAAAAAAGAGGAAAACCATTTAAGGCAGGATTGCTTTATAAAGAGCCCGATCCATCAAAACCGGTCGCTAAAGTGCTATTCAAAGTGTTCCCGGGGTCAGAGGGGATTCGAAACGGAGACGTACCCCAACCACGCCACGTCACCCTACAATCTGAACGTCATCCATCACTTTTTTATATTCTCCAACCAGGCGTTGTTTCCTAATAGATTATATTGACTTTGTGATGCTTTTATAAAGGAAATGAGGCCAAATGAGGAATGTGAGCTGAGAAATACAATCATATAAGAAAGCAGCAGCAGCCACAGAGAAATCTTTCATTAGACATTTTCTTTTTAAACACACATGATATGGAGCCTTGACATAGTTGAGCATTTAAATGACTGTACATTAAATAAGAGTGTAATTATACACTTAATCCACGATAAAAAAAAATATAGGTACTTATATTAAATTGTGCGTAAATATGGAGCTGAATGTATTGCACTGTGAACTTTACTTTGTTCTTTTCTTTAGTTTTATTTCTTTTGGGTTTGAGCAGTTTTGCTCATTGTGCTTATTAAGTTTTCTTATGGCAGCATGCAAAATCATATGGTCAAATAAAATGACAAAAAGTGACTAGAAGGGGAAAAAAGAAGAGTTTTGTAGTTTTTCCATACACTTGGAGACTGATTTGAATCACTGCTCGCATAGCAAGATTCAATTTTGAACCCAATTCAAGTTTTACAATTAATTTTTAATTTTGATTCATAAAAAAATATGACACTCAAGTTGCAAATGCATGTCTGAATTTTGTAGAAGCAGCATTGATCTTACGTCCATGCTGCCATCATCTATGACAAAGGTTTCACAACATCCTCTACAAAAGGAAATTTACAAAAAGAACACACCTGTCTTCGACAAATGAAACCCGAGAGTTAATTAGAGCAAGGTCTGGTCTAAATTAATTTTAATTTTCATGTTTATAACATTGACCTGTTATTGCACACATACTTTGAAGCAAACTGGTCATGGCCCTTAAACTAAATTTTTTTTTTTTGTTTTTTTTTTTTTAAATAATTTGCGTCAGACCCAAAACAAACTAGTTTTGGATTTTTCATCTAATTAAACCAAACTGGTTTCATATGAACCTAGAGATTCTCCTTAATCAATCAACAAAGTTGATATTTTACTTTAAGTTGAAACAATAAATCAAAACCACACATCACTGACTGATACTGTTACTACACAGACTATAACAGACTATAACATTTTAAATATAATTGCTTTATAAAGAGCCTGATCCATCAAAACTGGTCGCTAAAGTGCTACTCAAAGTGTTCCCGGGTTCTGAGGGGATTCGAAATGGAGACGTACCCCAACCACGTCACGTCATCCTACAATATGAACGTCATCCATTACTTTATTTTTTACATGAGCACTTTGTCATTAGTTCATTGATTGGCCACTTGGAGGTGCTATAAACAAAAAATATCAATGTGGTTGGATGAACGCAAAACAGCCAATATATTGAGGAAATGTTAAGCTAAAAAAAAAACCTTGGTGGCTCTAACGAAATACAAACTAAATTGTACAAGCATGTTTGTCTAGTGTGACTTAATTTGTAAAAAAAAAAAAAAAAAAAAAAAAAAAAAAAAAAAATCGGACACAATGGAAACAAAAATGGAGAGAGTATCTGTTAGAACAATGTTTATTTTTACTTGATAGCAGTGTTGTGAATTGATTGATGGCGTGAATTTGTTTTTTTACCGTATGCAAACTATAATGAATCTTTGGGTGTTTTGTACATATTCGATTAAATCGATTAAGTAATTCCTTTTAAAAAGCGGACGATGCTTCCTCTACTTTTTCTCCCATTTGCTCGACATAATGCCAGCTGGAACTACATTTAGTACGAGAAAATTAAACGTTTATTAATCCATGGCTGGGCAATTTTCACCAACCCACACTAAACTGAAAAACAGAACATTATCAATACACAGAGGTGTCAACTTAAGTAGCATTGTGGCTTACGTATACTTTACTTGAGTGATTATTTTTACGCCTACTTTGTACTTCTACTTCTTATGGGGGGGAAAATCCTGTACTTTCTATTTGTTACTCTAGTAATTATATAGTAATTATACTTCTACTTAAGTAACAAATATGAGTACTTTGTACAGCAATGTCAGGCATGAGTTGACTTTAACGGGACGTGGTAAAGAGGAAGATGAGTTACCCATGTCACTGCCGCTTCTGGTGGAGAGGGCCGGCATGACGACTGGAGACTCGGATTTCAACGTCACGTTATCAGACCGGTCCTGCAGAGCTGAAGCAGGGCCACTCGACTCCGGGCAGAGTCTGCCAGCCGTTGGTTATGTCATTGGCAAACCTAAGAATGCAAAAACAAAATGATTTGAAAACTGCTGCAAAAGCCCATCATCTAAAATTTGACATGAGATTTTTGTCAGCTTCTTCTGCAGTACCAATAAGTTTAATGATGAATGATGAGAGAGAAAAGAACCAAAGAATGATCACCAGACAATAAGAAACAGACACTGATGAATTCGCTCCAAATGTTTCCTGAATCACTTCCAATTCCGACTTTTTCCATCCAGATCCCTTGCCTGGATCCGCGCTGTGGCACTGAAAGCTCCTGAAATCTCAACGTCACCCCAAAGACCTCTAACAACTACTTCTAAAGATTAAATGACAAAACTCAGAAATGTAGAAAAGAGAGCGAAGCAATCAGCATTGCTCTGCATAATGTCGATCA
Organism: Paedocypris micromegethes; assembly: GCA_028031935.1. Lineage (NCBI taxonomy): Eukaryota > Metazoa > Chordata > Actinopteri > Cypriniformes > Paedocypris > Paedocypris micromegethes. Next base: position 6,102,659 of record CM051500.1, on the reverse strand, counting down.
CAGTTTTGAGTTTTCAAAAGCAAGTCTAGAGGGAAAAAATATATACTAGATTGGCTTGTTCCATGTTATTAGCCAGAAATTTCTTATGAATTTGAGATCACAAAAGTACACTGCTGCCATCTAGTGGTTTTGTGTAGAACGTCCTCATTTAAAACCCAATTGTCAAGAATTCAAAAGCAAAGCAAGGACTGGAATACAGGAAAAAATAAGAAAACAAATTCTTTCTAATTGTGTCAAGTCCAAGCAGACGGTTTCAAAACATATAAAATTTCACACATGTTGGCATTAGAGTCAGCAGAAAATTACAAAAGTGCTGTAAATGATAAAAAATTCCATGGATTTATGTGCTTATTCTACACAAACGTGGTCAATACCCCCCCACCACAATCTACGCCTGTGATGTTATTAAATGCACAGCGTGTAATTGGCGTGCTCGTGCTGTTTTAAGAGCTTATGCAATGTGATTCTTGTGTGTGCAAGTGCGTTTATACGTCTATAAAATCCACATGGCGAGAAAATCCAGTTTATAAAACGCGAGGCCAAATAATCGCTATTATGCCGCTACTGGAACATGCAGACAAACATGCAGGCACCTTCTAACTAACCAGAACAAGTCTCCATTCGATGAAGTTTCCTTTTAAGACATTTTCCTCTTGAAATTCTCCATAAATTAAAAAAAAAAATTTGATACATTTAGATGTTCAAAAAAGTTTGTATAATAAAATTTATTTTTTAAAACACATCTTTAGGAAAAAAAAACATACAAATTGATAAATGCACTAATATAATAATAATAATAATAATAATAATAATAATAACTAAAGCTATATACCCATTTTATTAATGTACTTATATTTTTGGAACTCCTATTTTAATTATTCAATTTCTAAAATTCGTTCAATAACAATAAAATAACCTTGTCTTTTTTTTGGTCCACTTTTCCACTAGTACGGTAACACTCGGTTGAGTTATTATTTCACAGTCTTTTTCAAGTTTTAAACAATCTAACTAGCTGTTGTGTGGCAGTTGTGGCCTAATGTTAGAAAGTTAATCTTGTGACTAAAAGGTTGCTGGTTCGAATACCAGACTGTCTGACAAAAACATGGAACCCAATCAGCTCATTCTGTAGGTCGCTTTAAAGTAGTTGCCAAATAAATTAAAATCACAAAGGTTTCGAAATGGTTAACATTTGTGTTCTGGCCGACCCGCTCATGCAAACCACAGTCGGCCCTTCGTAACTAAAAAAAGAAAACGTCAAGAAGACGTGAGCGCCACTGAATCTTAATGAAGACTGGATCAAGGTCATCATCTCGCTGAATCATCTTCTGGAGAACATTAAATGCCGCAGCTCTGTAAATCAGTAGGATTGCAGTGCGACCCTTCCTGACAAGCTGCTGTATTAAAACATGAATTATGACAAATGGCAGACGTGTGGCTCACCTCTAGCGTAATCACAGCAGGAAGTGGCTTCCTTCCTTTGAGTCCAAATTGAGGTTTTTTTTGAATGAACAGATTTTTGGACGTCAAACTGATCTTGAAACTTTTTGGACTTTGAAACGCAAGACCGTGTAATTAAACATAAAATGAACAGATTTTTGGACTCGGAACGCATCTGCAGGTCAATTCGGGATTTTATTGGCACGAAGAACCTGAAACTATAAAGCAAATAGATGATTTATATGGAAAACTAAAAAACAGTTCCCTGACTTCATCCAATAAAACATCAATTCAAACAGTAGACGCTCATGTTAGAATGACCCGACATCACAGTGTTTGATGGTTATAGGAAACGACACAGAATATACAGAGTAAATCCAAGTCTGGGATCACAATGTCAAAAAAATAAGCAATACAATCCAGGATTTTGTATTTTTGTTTTTAACCTTCTATATTTTGATTTATTCTTATTTTAGTGACACTATTCCATCTGCTATTTTGTCCCATTTAATATTTCAAAGCATGAACATACTGGTGTTGTCAAATATATTTTTCAATAAGTATTGATAGTCTTGCCCAACAATATTTATACTAGCCACGCTTCCTGGTCATCTCTCTCTTCTCCGACAGGCTGGGACCAAAAGGCTGTTAATACATTTTTGAGAAGAAATTTGTTTTATTTTAAAGAACGTATAGAACTATAAAAACTAAATACATTAAAATAAATATTACACCTGAAGAATTTTTTTTTTAAGCACCAAAAGGAAGCAGAAGACCAACAGTCTACAGTGGAAACTCACTCACATTCTTCTACCACACTATCAGCTTTTTTGACAAGAATATTGTACTATTTAACTTGTACATATGTTTTTGGCTTGAAATAGAGAGCTTCGACCAAACAAAACATTTGTTTTTAATTTATTCTTTTGAAAAGCTTTTAAAGTTATTCTAGAAAACCTAAAATATTTATTTTTGCTCTTTATGCAACCCGTGACACCACTGTCACGCTATGTTTAATGATTTTTTAATAGATTTTCAAAAAAAAAATTTTTTCAAAATTTTTTCCCATATTTTTACTTTTAGATGTAATTTGATGCTGGAACACCAGGTGGCGCCAATTTACTGCTTAATTAGGCTTCCAGAGCAGTTTGTATTGTCCAATGTCCAAAAATTTGGGATCAATACCATTTTTTCCCAGATATCAAAAATCTTATCTACCGGGGGCGGGGCAATATTTTTACCAGAAAGTTGTGTCTGGTGGTATTCTTGAATATGCCCGGAAACATGTCAATGTTTTGATTTTTGTTTTCATTCTATTAATTTGTATTGCATTATTTAAAAAAATTTTTTTTTTTCATATTTAAAAATGTTTAAAATTTTT
>CM051500.1:6013941-6094628 GCA_028031935.1 Paedocypris micromegethes | reverse complement strand
TTTTTTTTTTTGCCTCAATAGACATGCAAAGCATATTCTGCAAAGCAATCCATATGTTTGAGGCTTGAAGTATTCAGAATAAGCTACTTTTGAATCCAAACTCTTTGTGAAGGTTTTTGGACAGTGGAAGAAAACAAAAACCATTGGAACCATAAAGAGAACATGCAAAGTTCAGTCCAAACTTAAAGTACTTCATCTCAGTTGAAAATGTAATACAGACAGAAAAATTAATTACCATACCTTGCCGTTAGTGCAGATTTACAGAAATACGAGTACCGTATTTATGCGAATATAAGAACCCTTAATTTACGTTATTTTCTCATAAAAAAGAAAATTTTAAACGCAACATACCATATTGTGTTAGATAGATCCGCGCTAATGGCTAGCGCCTGAAAACTAAATCATTAGAACGCAAAAGCTTCAGAGCAGAAAGAAAACAGTTCCAAACGAAGAACACCGGAGCCAAACACAATCAAATCGCTCTGTCTGCTACACAGCAAAACAATACCGTTCTGATATTTACGTCCAACAAAAACAGAGATCAGCTTTATTCTGCCGTGCAAAGGCTCATGGGAGCCTAAAGCCTCAATGGAGAATTATGGTAGGTGGAGTTTAAGTGAAACGTGTCACAAGTTAGGTTTGTTAAATAAAGAAAAAAACAACAACTGTATTTTAAGGGACAATGAACGTAATTTAACCAGAAATGCAAAAAAATTATATAAATTTTGTGCCTGAAAACCCAGGGAGGTCCTTATATTCACATACATACGAGGTTTCTTGGCTCATGGATTGTTTCTCGCACGAGAGCAAAGCTTAACGCAACAACGTCACCCTGTACCGAGAAGATCCTGAGAAAGGACTTGTACCTGGAGAGTGACTGTGCTGCTGGTGGGCCAAAAAAGCCCTAATGAGATTACACGATCAACGAAAGTCTGACGGAACACCAGGCCGGGACTTCCTTCACACCATAAACCAGGCATTCATACTGTCGGCTACTACATATCTCAAAAAGGTTATTACATTATAATAAGTCTTGGAATCTGGTTTTACAACGCTAATAATATTGATAGTTGAATAGCTGTAACCTATTTTAAGCTGAAAAAAAGCATGTCTTCAAACACCCAACATTGAAAAATGTATCATCTGAAATTATCATAGAAGATTAAAAACACATAAATAGACCCCAAAGACTAATCCAAGTCAGGACGCACATAAGAGCAGAAGTGGAATTAGCAGGATCAGTTAGCAGGTTCTTACAAAGACTTGGAAAGCAGCGAAGGGCACCACAACAATCCATCAAGCAGATCAATAAAAGATATTTAACTCTTCGCACCCATTAACGTTTGGTCTTACTAGATTTACCCCATAATGGAGAAAAAAAAATGACAGGAAACATGTTATTTATGGATGCACTTAGAGGAATTAAGAAGAATGTCATCACTTTTTCAACAGTTAAAGAACGACTGAGTTTTTACACAATTTTTGTTTTTTTGATATAGCAAGCCTGACATTACGAAGACCTAAGCGAACACACAGTGCTCGAGCTTCATTAGCCTAAAGAAAATGTAAAACATAAGCATAAGTTCCTCCAAATAATAATTCATCCACTTGTTAGGATGAAAGTTCCACTTTTCCGAAAAAATAAAATGTATATTTATATTTTCTAGAAGCTTTTTTGAAAAGTGTGTTACAACATCAAAAGTCTATGAACATTTTCCATTATTTAAAAAAGGTTGACCCTTGAAAACATTGGAAAACATCCACCCATGGTGGATGGTGTGAATTTGAATATTGTACGATTTAAAAAAACCTCTGTTTTCAGTGCATATAGTGTGTGTAGTTAATTTAAAAAAATGCATTTTTACAAAATCATGCAGCCTCAAAAAGTGCAGTTTTAAACTGTTTTGTTTTTAAATTTGAACAGACATTTTACAGAAATTAAAAAGAATAGCCAATATCTACGATGAGTTTCTGTAATAAATGTCGTATTTACGCAAATATAAGCACACGTTTTTTCCCCACAATTCTAGCGGATCAAAAATTGGGGGGTGCTTATAATTACCGATTTCAAATATGTACGTAAATACACGCTTATTTCTTTAAATAATGGTTCTGGAAGCAGTCCTGCATATGAGTTTTTATTAACTCAATAATAGAAATTGAGCACTTAACAGGGAAAAAATAACACTGGAATAAATCAGATTAAACTAAATACAATCAAAAATACCTGCACAGACAGACCACAATACTATGAGCATAAGAATGAGTTGAGAGCATAAGAACGCAAAAGCTTTGGAGCAAACAGAAAACAGTTCAAAACGAAGAACACCGTAGTCAAACACAATCAAATCGCTCTGTCTGCTACACAGAGAAAAACATGACTGTTCTAATATTTACTTCTAACAAAAATTACTCTTTGCTCTTCTAGTGCAAAGACTTATGGGAACCAGTGAGCAAAGCGAAGCATTGTGGGGGATGTAGTTCCGATCGCTAAAATAGATTTAAATTTTATATTATACAATTCACGTAATTTAGCCAGAAATGAAAAAAAAAAAAAAAAAATATATTATATATATATATATATATATATATATATATATTTACATATTTTCAAATTTGTATATTTTACTTCATGGAAAATGATAAGAGTGTTAAGATTCATGATGTGTAATAATGGTAATTGTATTTGAGTAGAATCTTATAAGCATGCTTAACATCACTTAACATGAAGAGACAGACTTGCTGGTGAGAATGATCGTTCTGGCCTTCTGAGCAAATAATTCACTAGTTTCCATGTCTGCTAATTCAGATCAAGAAAAAAAAAAACATTTGTGAAAGAATGGCTCGCTCTCAGGAGTTCAGTATGATGGGATGCCACCGGTGCAACTAAACCAGTAGTGAAATTTTATTTACACCTAAATATTTCAGTCAACGGTCAGCTTTCAGCCCAATAGAACAGCTTTGGGAAGAATTGAGAGCCAGGCCTTCTCGTCCACAGTCACCACCTCACAAATGTGCTTCCGGACAAATGGTCAAAAATTCCTCCTAAACTTTGAGGACAGCTTTCCAAGAAGAGTTGAAGCTGATAGCGCTGCAAAGGCTGGCCAGACATCATATTGATCCCTATAGATTAGGAATGGGATGTCACTTAATATTCAAACGCAAGTCAAGCTAGGTCATCAATACTTTTGGCCATTCAGTGTGCGCAAAGAAAACATTTTCAGTATTGAACGATAGGATGAAAAAGATAATAGATAATTTTTCAATAAAAATGTGAAAAAAAAAAAATTGTTGACTTATCTAACAAACATGATGTGACGTAATATATCAGTTTATGTGTGTAAAAACAGACACTTGGCTGCACTGCCGATGGTGGTGGTTCACGGCTTGAGATGAGCTTCTGTTGGACTCAAACCTTGGGGTCTAGAATGGGGTCTGGAGTGAGGCCCGGTGTTTTGAATAAGATCTCAAAGAGCAGCGTGGAGAGCCAAGAATAAAGAGAGGGTTACCCACTGGCAGGCAGGAACACACCAATTACATTCACACACCAACAAACAAAGACAGACATGCTGACAGCATTTATAAAAAAAAAACTCTGAACAGAGGAACCAATGGTCCACAAACACGGGAAAAAAAGAATAAAATGCCCCATGAAGAGCTGCTAGAATGATCTGCGGTATTCCGAAAATGCCCACCAGAAGGAAAAGCCTCGGCGAATAACGGCTTAATCAAAATCTCTCAGCGGAGACTTTTCTTCTTTTCTTTTAGATGTTCACTGGTGGAACAACCTAGAAGTTCAACTTAATTTGCAAGTGCCATCACGTCATATATAGACTTAAAGAGAGAAGAAAAAAAAAAAAAAAAAAAAAACACTGACTACAAATAAATTAATTAATTAATAAAAAAAAAATACTGACTACATTCACTGAAGTTTTTCCAAAAAAGGGATTCACATAAATTAAATGTCTAGTATAAACTTAGGTTAAAATAAAGGTTAAAATAAATGTCAAAGCACGGTAAATAAGATAATACTACTGTAATAAACACACAGACACACACACGTTCGCACACACACACACACACACACACACACACAAAAAGCACTGAAGAACTGATTCCTGGCTTGCTCTCAAACACCAATGTCATTTTCCACAGAGATCCTTCCGTCTACACCAAGGTATTAATAAATTATTAAAAGGAGTTCTGAGTGAAAGGAAGGCTGGTTATGATGCATGAAGGAAGCCATGGGAACACTCATCAATAAAACAAACTGAAATTCAACCATTTAAGACCTTTTCTTTACAGCGTCGGTATAGCGGAAAGAGAAAGAAAGAATCTATAAATCTTATCTGAATATGAAAAAAAGTTGTTAGAAACAGAACCTGAAACGGGTTGGTTTTTAAGACACAAAGCTTCAGAAACTGTACATGAAGTGAAACAAATAAAAATCAAAGATCAATAACTAAGTGGCACAATATCAAGTTCTCTGACCATGCACAGTAAAAAGACAATTTCCACCCGTCAATTTGCCCGTTGACTTTAGACTGAAAAGACGCTGAAACTCAATTCACTGCAAAAGACCAGATATGGCGACATCCTTTTCTGATTGGGAAGTATTAGTGTACAATGAATAGCACAAACACTGGCTGGTCACATGGGAAAAGCATAATAGGACCAGTGAATAATCCACGTCAGCAGGACAGAACCACTGATTCAGATGCTGTATAGACAGAAAAAAAGCAGACTTCTCTGAAACCCACACCTGTACTAGTGCGAAATACAGTAGTGATGGAAAACCATTTGCTTACAGTGCAAGACTTCACTTCACTTCAGATCATTTAAAAAAATTAAGATCCAAGGTCACCTTGGAAAATTAGAAAAAAATAACTCAACCAAGTGCTTGAATTAAAGAGAATTTTTAACATACTGCAATATTATAGCACACCAGTGAGATGCTAGTTTATCACTTAATTACAGGTATAAAATAAATATAAAAATTATAAAAAGGAATATAAAAATATATACCGTATATAAAGAGAGAGAGAGAGAAAGAGAGAGTGTGGGAAGAGGTGCATTTAACTGCAACACAAGGGACAAGTTAAGAACTTCTACCATCTTAAAGCTAAACTTACAGAGGCCCTTAAAAACTAAATTAGTAAAAATGCAAATTTAGCCACGATAAAGTCACACTATAATCTCTGTCTGATATACATTACATTATTATTAAGAAATAGCAAAAACAAGTACATGCATTGAAAAGGCAAAACCTACATGTGCTGTATGTAAAGTACATAATACACAACTGTATTAAAAGGTCAAATTACAGGGACAAACACCCATTTATTAAACAGGAAAGTAATGAAATGAGCAGAAGAAAATAAGGGGAAAACAAACCACTACCTCAGTTCACAAGTTTCAGTAACATTGGAGGGAATGTTTCTTACCGTCTTTTATATCCAACTAATCCTCAGGACCCGTTAAAAAAAAACAAAAAACAAAAAAAACACAGGGGCACAAGAACGTTATGAATTCTGAGCATTCTAATTTGATCTTCTGAGTTAGAATCGCCAAACCACTGCTTCCTTTTACTTTAATGCCTTGAACTCTAAAGGTTACAGTCGTCAAACGAGCGAATGGTCCGGCGCATATCGCCAAGTCAGCCTGTCAACCGACACTTGGAGACGATGAGCGAGAGCAAGTGTTAGACAAGGGGTCATGAAGAGGGGAGTCAGGAAAAGTGCAGACGGAGCACTTCTCAGCGGCTCTATCTGACACAGCAGATAGCAGGCCTCAAAACAAACTACCGTCTCCAGCCTTTCCCACTGGACGGCTGGAGTGAGAAAACTTGCTGCTGCTGTTTCAACACTGCAAAATCCAGTCATTATCAAAATCTTTCTGATGTCGAAACAACCAGGTGGCCTGTTACTAAGGAAGACTTCAGTGTGTAAACTTCCCAGGGACAAAATTATTCTATAAAGATGAAAATATAAACTAATACTCTCTGTAACGGTTTTACTGTATCTACATGGGCTTTATCCATAAACAACCAAGCAATGAAAACTCCAATGAAGAGTCCAATAAACATAAGGCATGTTTCTGATTTACAACACACACACAAAATTTGAACTAAATTTGACTTTCTTTTCAAATGAACAATGAAAATCAAGTTGTAAAACTAACTGTTGACTGTCCACATTATTAAAAAAAAAAAAAGAAAAGAAAAAAAACATGCAAAAGCTTAACTTTAAAAACCGGGTGAATTTTCTTTGCACAAGCGTGACAAAATTGTATATTATGAGTAGGATTACAGTTGATGCAGCACTGATCATGAATGATCAACTCTACCAGGTTCTAGGACATTACTGTGCGTTTGACATCAAACATTTATAGACTGACAGAGTGTGTGTCAGCTACAGTTTAAGCAAAGCGCAGGAATCGAGTGAACACACTTTTAAAGGCCAAGAAACAGTCTCATTCACTTTCAAATGAAATATTTGAAACCCTAAAGTGAGTGAGTGAGATTGACAATATGACGAGTAAGGACAGTATAAAAAATTTGCTATACATTTCACCATCCAGTGAAGTTACACGCACAGTGAACTGACAAAATGCAAGTCGCTCTGGATAAATTACTGTATTTCATGTCTTATGTCATAGGTTTTTCATTTTTTACTATAAAATGTAAAAATCAAATTGGTGGCAGCAACAAAGTAAAAATCAATTTCCAAGTAAATTAATGACCAATCTTTAATTATCCTAATATCGCGATATGATCTCAATATCCTAAATTGTGAAAGTACCGCGACAATCATTTTACCCAGTATTGCCAACTGGCCGTACATAATGACGATTCCATGTAATCATATATGGAAGGAAAAAAACTCCCGAGACCTGAGGAGGCACTTTACCCGTGTAAGTGGTCTTCAAAGATGACAGGACTAAACCAGCACAAGTAACCTACGAGACTTTTAAATGTGATGCAAATTCAGCGAGCACTGCTAGTTAAGCCCTGCGGTCAAGCGCTCATGACAACATTATTTGCCCTGTTGCTCAAGACTAACCAAACCGGTGATGTCAGTGTCAAGCTCCGCGTCGACACACTGAAATAAAGCCGATCCTTCCCCTGAATCGAGACATCGAACGACTGGTTTAAACGTTGTGTTCGTTTTCGAGTCTAAGTCAATAGTCAAGTGCACTTGACCAAACCACGCGCGCGCTTAGATTCCCTCAAACGTGAGAGCGGAATTAAAAACGCAAGCTTTCGAATGAACTTACTTCGACAAAGCATCCGTGTATAAACGCGTATAATTAACTTTTAAGCGTCCGAACACGTTGTTATCGGTTATAAACAACAAGCAAGTTGGTATTACTCACTCGCGATGCGTGTTGTATTTGGGAGGTCCAGTCAAGACGACTTGGGCTTCTTTAAAGACTGTTGGACGTTCACTTTCGAAGAAAAACTTGAATTTCTCTATTTAAAAGACCCAAACTGTCGAGAGCGCCAAGGAAAACGGATAATATTTCTCGTTTAAATGTATTTAGTTGAAGAAGAAATGCTTACTATAAACGGACTGCAACGAGGAAAGCGGGCGGAAGTAATCTAATTCTTGATTGGACGATGTACTAAAAAAGGCGGTGCCAAAGTAAATCCTTGCATAACGATTGGCTTGTTGCGACTCAATCAAACGCCACACCTGCCCTTATATACTCTCTGTATATTGTTACTTTACTCTAAGTTATTTTGTTCATTGAACTGTTGTTTTAAAGCACGTTAACGTTACACGCGTGGTATTCTGGTTTGAAGGCATATGAGACCTAGAGCTTTTATATTCATGGGATTCTATCTAGTAATTATTGATTCATCATGATTCATCTCGACAAGCTAGTCATCGTTATTTAGATTTAGTGTTTATATAGTTGTATGTAAGACTGGTTTGACAAGTTTGTTCAGTGAGAGAGAGAGAGAGAGAGAGAGAGAGAGAGAGAGAGAGAGAGAGAGAGAGAGAGAGAGAGAGAGAGAGAGAGAGAGAGACTCCTTTATTTGCAAATAAGACTTTAGCATTCCCTGGTGGTCGACATGCGTTACTGTATGTCAAGTATCTTTTATCTTTTATCTAAAGATGTTCCGTTTCTGAATTAAATGCATTTAATATTGCAAATATTAATTAGTACAATTATTGTTTTAGAAAGCTATAGACATAAATTAAATATCTAATAAGACCAGACTAAAAGGTATTTATTACACATGGCAAAATGTTAGGAATACTGTGTTCAACTATCTATTTGCTGGGCTGCTTTTCTATTTCTAGGTCACAGGAAGCTGAAACTAATTGCAGCAAATGCAAGCCAACTACCGTGCCAACCTAAATGAGAAGTGGTCTGAATTAATTTTAACTTTGCGTTAATTTGCAAAAAAATGTATAGTTGATATGGTTGTACATTGCTTGTATATTATTATTATTTTTTTTTTCTTAGATCATTTGTTAAGAATATCCAGAATTATTTTTATTCACTTGTCACCTTTCTGTTCTATACAGAATCACTACTCATTAACATTGAATAGGTTCTAGAAATGTATTTGCAAAAAGGCCCAAGCAGAGGTGACAGGACTTTGATTGTTGAGGCGGATACAATCACTGTGCTGATGCTCTGACTTCTATTGTGTCTTCAATAAGTTCAAACTGAGGGTAGATTCTAGGAAGTATAGAGTTAAACAATTTTATTTAATCATGTCTATATGTACTATGTGTGTAAACATTTTACTATTTTTTTAAATATTTGATTTGTCATATTTCTTTTAGTCTGAGCCACTGATAAGTTTACAAAAAATACGAAAAAATAAATTAAAAAAAAACTCTGAAGCAATGAAATAAGAAAATCCATGACCATCCATGGCAAATCTTGTTCCAGAAAATTCTTGTTCTTAGTCTAGCCATGTAGGTTCGTATTTTGTTATGAAGAAATTACTGCCTTGAAGAAGAAGACTTGAATTAAGTGTTGAGGATTTTTTTTTTTTTGCTCTCATAGTCTGCTCATCAGTCTTTATTATACATTACTTCCGACTCCACTCTCTCCACTCAAGTCCTGGATAGACTCAAATGGTCTGATTTTCACAACCTTTACTATTCCCTAATTTCAAAGTGAGATGAAACTCCTTTCTCTGCTCTACTTACACGAGACCAAGGGGTTTTTCTGATTTTCTTGTCAAGAAGCTCTCAACGGTGCTCTCCATTGAAGCTCTCATTTTTGTGCCTTCTTGTCCAGTCATGGTTTTACTGTATACGTCCATCCGAGGTCCACAAAAGCTGCTCACCCTCTCCAGGCCTGATGAACAATGACCAATGAGGTCTTCTTCTTCTTCTTCCTCATGTTCACTATCATCTCTTTCATCTTGTCGGTATGGAGGGTGCGATTGTCTTCACACACATGTCACCAGACTGGCCACCGACTCACCACACCTCTCTCCTGTAAGGTTTCATCACCAGCAGTGATTCTTGTGATCACTGCAGTGTCGTCCACAATCTTCAGGAATGTTGTCTCTGTGGGAGGTGAAGCAGGACACACCCCTGTGGAGGGCCAGTGTTCATTGTGGTAGTGTCTGACATCCTGTTTCCAATCTTTACAGACTGAGGCCTGTCAGGAAGTCCCGGTACCAGTCGCAGTGTGTATGGGGCTGACAAAGTGTTCAAAGCAGAGCTAAAGTCAATGTTGTGTTTCTGTTTAATGTATACATCTCGTTTCAATAATAACAAATTCTAAAAAAAAAAAAAAACAGCTATAAGAGCAACAATAAAACTGTTCTGCTTTAATTTGTTCACATATATATGTACTACCTAAATATTTACTGCAGATGTCACTATTTAGTTTCAATTGTACAACGCTTCACATTTAAACGACTGGATTTTGTTAAACTTAGTAAACACTGTTTAAAAAGCATATCCACTACAAAGTGTTATGCCCCCTGACTGATTCAACTCTATGACAAGGATGGTGCCTTATAAAAATCAAATTGCCAGTCAAATCAAATTGCCTGGATTTTGTTAAACTTAGTAAACACTGTTTAAAAAGCATATCCACTACTAAAGTGTTATGCCCCCTGACTGATTCAACTCTATGACAAGGATGGTGCCTTATAAACATCAAATTGCCAGTTCAATCACCAATTAAAATATTTAACAATATTTTATTACAAGCATTTCATTTTCTCCCAACGTATTGATATAACATCCACATACCGGTATGCACATATACGCCTTTAGAAATGTGATAAAAAAATAAAATAAGTAATTAGTTTTTAACTAAGTTAAAAAATACTTTACGTTTTTCCAGGTTACCGGAATTTGTATTTACAGAAAATTGTTCAGAATATGTTGTTGTTATTATTTTTTATTTGACATTGTCAGACAAATGCGTCTATTTCTGATGTCAGCGAGTTTCCGAGCGACCTCATACTTTCACATAGCGACGTGGACGCGTCGATAAACCGGTGACGGCGTTGTAAAGCAGCGCGTTAAGAACCTCATATTTCGCTTGGTGTGTATACGGATCTCGCTCGGGTAAGTTTGGCTGGTACACGGTGAGAGGTCTGGTTTAGAGACTGTTCATACAATAAGTCTGAACACGTCTTTTGTACAATCGCCTGTTAAAATGCAAGCCCCAAACTTTTCAAAACATTCACGACATGTTGCGGGATTTTAAAATATATTTAATATAGTTTAATACAGACTTAATCAGGCACTATATATGACAAACATACAAAAAAAACGAAACAGGCAGCTGTTAATAATAGCAAGTAGTTAATAATAGCGATTAAAGTAAAGGTTTTCCACCCCATGTTAAATAGCGCAGTCAGTGCCAGCTTCCTCAAACCACGCCTTGTCGACACTCTCGGGTGTGGTTTAAACGACGAGCCCCGCCCACTTCGTTATGCTGCTTGCTGCTACAGAAGTAACCCGGATTGAGGTGGGCTGGGCTTCTCTGGTCTGTAGATAGGGGCGGAGTTTCGCTGTGTGCGCGTCTGCGCGAGTGGGAGATGGACCGAGGGCGCTCTACTGACTAGCACAGCCTAAACTAGTGAAATAATATACGCGATATATCCCACTGTAAAAGCAACATTAGTCGCCCATCTTTCACCTCTACTTCACACACACTAACACGGCATTGATGGTAATGTATGCAAGGAAACAACCGAGACTCGGCGATGGGTAAAGACCTCTGTTTTATACTCCGATTCTCCGTCTCCGCTTTGACAATCCGCCATTTTTAACCAAACCAAAATAAGTGCAAACTTACGGAAGCGAATTCAGCTGTTGAAATTTCTGGATCTTAATGGCGTGCTATTTAACCGATTTTATTTATTTTCTCTTCACAGGTGCACCGACCGAAGGGATTCTCAGTCGTATCAGGTAGATTTGAAACAAATAAGATTAAAACTGAGTAAATTTAGTTCAGGCTTTTGAAGCAGTTTAGGCCCCTGTGCGTATAACGCGTATAAAAAGTGCACATATATCCCTGGATGGGACCTAAAATGGCGCACGATTTCATATTTTCATGAAGTCAAATGTTTGTTGTAGTATAGCTCGCCTGTCCGTCGAATTAATAATATTTTGAGTTTAGTGTAAGCTCTATCCGCTGCTAAGTAGCTAACATTAGCCCGCTAGCAGCTACAACACTCGGCCTTAGTCACAGTATTTTTCTTCTTAAACACGTTTATAATGGGGTAAATAGTGGATAAACGACCCCTGTGACGTAATGTTTAATTTAAACAAGTAGCCGTTCTTAACGAATAACCGACATCACGGTTGCTAGGGACTGCTAGTGTCCAAAATGTGAAAACTAACGTAATTACAGTGTAAATTTTTAGAGGGTGATGATTATTCAAAACTGTGTTTGTGTTGCTTGTGGTTCTTACTTTTCTTCAATCGTGTAGAGAAAGACGTTTGGTTGTTTTCCAAAACATTAACTGTGCACCCTACAGTTATTTACAAGTGTTAATAATCCAGTAAAGCTTTATTTTGGTTACTGCGTGTATTATCGTGTTGGATCAACGTGAAAGATGTTGTTTTGACAGACCCTTAAATACTCATCTAAGAGTCACTCTGATCACCGACATGAGAAGATGCATGACAACAACGATGCCACGCCACCTTGCAAGATGCTGCGTCGGTCAGACAGTCCAGAGAATAAACACACAGACAGCACTGGCAGAACAAAAGCCATTCACCCGCACCGAGGACGAGATCGAGATGGAGGTAGGAGACCAGATTAGGAACATTATTGATCATGATCGCAGTCACAGGTCAGAGATTGATTCAGATGCCCAGGTCCGTTCGGTAACAACAAGAAACACAATAAATTGTGCATAGAGATTTGTGCATTCTGTAACTGAACAGTGCATTGAGGTGTTTGTGTTAATTTATTTCGCAACAATCAGGTTTTGTCTGTTAAAGGTGTTTATTTTGGAAGCAGAAGAACATTCCTGCGGCATAAACCTGCAGCAGTTTTTGAAAATCAATCAAATCAATCTGTAAATGTCTGATGTGCTGATTTAAATTGTATAGTTTTCAAAGCAAGTCAAGATTGAGGATGAATGAGTTTGTTCTTTGTTTTGACTAGATTTGATTTGGTTTGGTTCAATTGTGTGAAAAATTTAGTTTTTGTATATGCATAATAATAATAATACAGTGATGCCCTGTAACTGTATTTTTTCATTTTTTTGTTGAATGAAAAGTTTGTTCAGCTCTGTTTTGTAATGCTCTATATCAGGGGTGGCCAACCCGTGGCTCTTGAGCCTCATGCGGCTCTTTAACAAGTTTCTTGCGGCTCTTCAGGAGCTTTCACATGACATGAGTCAAATATGCACACAATGACAACTGTTGAAAAATAGCTAATATTATCATGTTGGTGTGATTATTATCATTAAATCTGGCTGAGCAGAGGTGTGTGTGTGCGTCCGTGCGTGCATACATACAAGATTAAGGAATGGGATGATGTTTTTGTGTGACCATGTGTATGATGTTGCTCTTTGCAGTAACACGGATAAACAGTGGCTCCTAGTCTCTAACTAGTTGGCCACCCCTGCTCTATATTAATACATATTAAGGGAGACACATTACATCTATTTAAACTTTAAATTTTGACTTGTTTAAGCATACATATTGGGACAATTATGATTTGTAACCAGATTTACAAGTTAAAAAGTACAAATTGCATGTCCTAGTATACAGTTTGCCATTTACCCTGGCTTTTGTTGATAAGTGCATTTCAATTAGTTACTTTCACTATTTACTAAAACTATTATTACCAACATTTTCTAGTATAAATGTCATTCCTTTCCAACTAATGCAAATTCTAATTTACTAATGTGATTGTTTTTTTTTTTTTTTTTGTATCTAAATCTTTTCGACTAGAATGTTTTTAGTATTATCAACAACCTTTTTTCAAACGTTATTTTGTGTCAATCAGATCTAGAAATTGTTTACAGTCAAACTTTTTACTGATGTTCTGCTCTTTGTGGCATGAGGCCTTTTGACCCCAACAGTGGTCTGTTGGCAAGTAAAGACTGAACCAAAGTTGTTAAACGTATTTTATCCAAAAAATGTGGCCTACTGTATTTTGTCAACTGTGAACATGACAGAGATGTAGTCTGATCTTTTTTCCTTATTCTGGCCTAAATTCCTTGTATTTGTGGGTATTTTAGCCAAAGCACAATCTTGCCACTGAATCCTCTTGCTGAGCTATATCATGTCTGTCAAGTATTTATTTAAATTAATCTTAATATGAATACTGTATTTGAAATGTTTTTTTTAGAAAATTATGTTGCTTGTTTTCAGCTTTTACACATTGCTGATGGTATATTTAAATGGGTTTTCCACAAAATGACTGAGAAGGTGTTCTGAGTGGTTCCGTTTTATTTTACAGGGACCAGTATATCTCCTCAAGAGAACTCCCATAACCACAGTTCCAACTCTCTTTCAAATCCCAACAAGTTGTCTGAAGTGGTAAGAAATAAATTCACATGGCCTTTGAGTTGTAAATGGTTGGTTTTGAACTGTAGTTTTGTCTCTGATAATCAATCTTTACCCAAGAGCTGCCATACATGCAAACTGCTCCCTAGTGTGACAGAAGATGATTTTGACAGGTCGTTTTTCGTAGAATAAGTGTCTATGTCTAATCAAATAAACAAATGTTGCAACGCTGCTAAACTTGTTGTCTGCTTCTGCGGTGACCCTCTGCGCAGACCATCTGTCTCCTGCTGGAGATGATGTCTGTTCTCTTGTGCCATCACACTGCTTACTTTCATAATTTGCTTCGAGGCGGCTTAACAAATTATAAAAAATGTTTAATCTTCGTGAAAGTAAATGTTATGTTTATAAGATTCGACGGGAATATTAAAGTGGTTACATTGGAATTTAGTAGTAAAAATAGCTTCAATTCATGCTCTGTGTACCTGACTACTTGAACATTATTCCGTTTTTGTTCAATCACCGAATATCACTGATCAAACTTTTGGCAAGTCTTTTTTGCCGTAGCTTTGGTATTTAGTTGTTTGCTGTCCAATGAGGTCCACATTAAGCTGACTACTAGACATAAGTCATGTGTAGTTATTCATACTAGTAGCCATGTGGAATTATTTGGATATGTTTACTGCTCTGACAATGGAACTAGAATCTGTGGAATATAAGAACAAATCTGTGATTTCAATATATGGTGATTGAAATCAGACTTTTGTCGAAGCTCCAGAAGGAGGCTCCACTTCAACCAATATTGCGTTCACTTGCATCAGGATTCCGCTCAGTCACGTACTGCTTGTGTGTGTCTCTTGAGCTTTTCTGCTTCGTTCTCACTGTTAAAAGGATTTCTTACATAAGAGGAGGAAAGCACCTACGTTTGATCAGATTCTCACTTTCGTTATCGTTCATTTAGCCATTTCCTTTCCAGCTCTGAAACTTTTACTGTTTTAATGGTTCCCCTGTTCTGACACCTGTGGTTTTGCTTATGTTCAGCCGTTTGAGCCAGCGGATGACTGGTCGGAACACATCAGTTCTTCAGGGAAGAAGTACTACTACAACTGCCGGACGGAGGTGTCACAGTGGGAGAAGCCCAAAGAGTGGCTTGAGAGGTATCCGAGTGGCTTCTTTACCTTCTCACCTCGCTGCTTGGCATTATTCTTACGCATTAGGTTCTGAAGACTTACTGCCTGATGCAGTAAAAAAAAATTGGCATCCAGGAATCAGATTTTGTTTATACAGAGCTGCAGATTAATCAAAATTGTTCAAGTTCAAGTTTATTTATATTGCGCTTTTCTTAGTCTGAGACCAACACAAGTCGCTATGCGAATTAGTGGAAAGGGTCTTTAAAAAGAAAATGTCCATTATTTATCTGTAATTGTGAGGATATTGTGTAAAGAACAGGCAGAAAACAAACTGATGCTTCGGGACCATATGCTCTTTTTATTATGTTTGAGTTGCCACTGTAAAAAAAACGAGGATAGATTCTGTATTACAAATAATGTAATGTAATCATTTTGATGTTGTTGGAATTGTTCTTTTTGACCTTTTGTTCTTAAGCTTGTTCTTCTTGGTTGTTTCAGAATATTTATTGATAAATAAATGTCACTCAATAGAACCAATATCAATGCATTAAGTGATACACAATAAACTTGGCTTTAGGCTTGTCTTACTAAAACTAAGAACGTTTTGGAGAAGTGGTCTCATCACGCTTCCATATTAACCCTTATACGGTTCGTTTGTGGTGATAACACGGCTCGAACTTCAGTTGTACAAACTGCAAAAAAGTACAGGACATTTTCGACGTTGTGTTCTAGGATTGTTTTTTTCACTCTTCGCACTAGTAGCGTGTTGGCTTAATAAAATTAGATTTTTGAGATGCGGACGGACTGCCTAATCTTGTTGAAATAGTAAAGCATGTAAACAACTCTTAAATACTCTTTAATAATGTCAAACTCTAAAATAACCAACACCTTTGCTGTCTGTAGTGCTTTAAAATGGTTTTCCAGTTGCATCTGCGTTTCTTCCTGTCTGTGTTGATGTACATGATAATTGTAGTTTAAAATGGCCATGAATAAAGTCCTGTCTGCGAAGCATTTCTTCGTACTAGCTGCAGATTGTCTGCCAGTGGCTTTTCCTCGAGTTTATTTGCGTATTTAGTTAAGACACCAAGCAGGTAAATGCGTTGTTGGAAATACTTAATTAAAATAAGTTAATATGATAATAGAGCACATTAATAGAAAACGCTTTCCACGATATGTGGAAAATGATTGACAGGGATGTATCTTGGGTTCAGTTCAACTGAAACAGTCTCAATCTCTCAAAACTGGAGAAAAACGCTACAAGTCTTTTTGTTGCTCTAATGAAAAGTTAACCCAAAAGACCGAACAACTGGAAAACTTGTTTGCCATCTACAGACTTTGTGGACTATTAGGTTATTCTTTATTCTTAAAATATACTAGGTGCAGATATTATTCAAATGAAGAAATAGTTTGGGTTTTTGGTTAGTCATTACTTTTTTTTTTTTTTTTTTTTTTTTTTGCAAACAACGATTCTTGAACGTCAATGTCTTTCAGAGAACAACGGCAGAAAGAAGCAGTCAAGACGACTACAGTGGTCAACAGTTTTCCTAAGGACAGGGACTACAGACGTGAAGCCATGCAAGCCACCCCTGTCGGCTTCTCCAGTACCAGTACGTATCAGTCTTACGACTCAAACTCGGATGCTTCTAGAAATCTGAGAATCAAAGTACTTGTTAAAACGTGGTGCAGAGTTTGCAGTGAACCGCTGGATCTGCTTTCCTCAGGATGCTGTAGTATTCAATTAAATCCTGTGCGAAATCCTTTATCGGAATTTTATGGATAATATATTGGAAAAGAATTGGCAACAGCAGTTACTGGTTTTATTGATTAATCTGTGGGATGGACACACTCAGACGCTGCAGTGTTCTGGATCAGCATGTTGAGTCTGCACCACATTACCCACAATTCACCACTCGCAGACAAAATGCTGGCAGAGCGCGATGTGTCTGGAAGGTGAAATAAATCAGAGAGCATTGGTGACTTTAGATTTATTTTTCTGTTAGTTTGTTTGCATGTCTGTAAATGCGTTGTAGTGGCTATGAAACGGCTTGTATTTAACAGATATTAACTGCTAAGCATGCAGTCTGATGTTTGGGGTTTTATTTAAGAGGAGGGTTGTTTTCTCAGTTTAGATTGCAGAGAGAATTTGTTCACGAATCGGTGCTCACCCGCATGGAGTGCCAGGTCATCGTGGTGCTCAGCATCTGCTGTTTAGTTACAGCAGTTCAATTCCTTCTGGGTTTAAGTCTGAGGAGAGCAGAAAGATGTTTTGGATGTTTTGTTCTGGACCGGCCCGGTGTCCAGTCAGTGTGGTCACAGATGAGAGGCAAAAAAGGCACAGCGCTGATTAAAATAGCCAAATTTTCTCTGCATTTCTATTGGTGTAACACAAGCAGAATCCTGTTATGATTTATTATTTATCATGACTCGGAATCTAACACTTTGGCTTTTAGATGTTAAAGCAGTCGTGAGGTCACACTTCAGTTTGAAACTTGTTTATTTAGTGTTCTGCTTTCAGCTTTACTGTTTTTCTAATGTGCATTTTTCTCAGTTCTTAATATGGAAAACTAGTATGTGAAGGCAAGGCAAGGCTCTTGTTTTAGCTTTTCAGTGTTTAGTAACCTATTTGTGTTCATCAGTTATTTGAGGTGTACATGTGTATAATGCTTCTAATTGGATACCCGTAGCTCTAATAGATAATATTTTATTTAACTGTGTTCACTGATTTTTGTGACTACAAAAAGACCAAATATAGAAAAGTAGATGTGTGTGCATGTATGCACTATATAATGAATGCTAAGAAAACAATCAGGCCTCTACCAAATAACTGAGTCACATGGTTTTTGAATCATGTGGTTTTGGATGTTACCCATATTCTTACAACGTCTCAATTTCAATACAATGAGGAAAAGTTTTTTTTATAACTGGATTGTTTTTTTTTTTTTTTTTTTACTTTATTAAATGTAACATTTATTCAACATTTGAAAAGCAAGTAAAAATAGTTGTCATTTTATGTGTTAAATTATGTATTTAGTAAGTTCTAACAAATAGTAGATTGTTTGTATGTTTTTTGCTTTTTGTATAACAGTAAGCAAAGTTCTGCTTTAAGTATTTGGCATTATTGACTGTAAATATGAATTTTATCTAAACTCTTTTAATGGTTTATAAAAATTGTTCTGTTATTTAAATTAGCAATTATTCACAGCTACTAAAATGCAATACATCCAATATAAACAAACATTAACTTCAACTTTGAAGTGGTTTGAAGTCATCTACTCTGTCGAGTGTGTTAAATGGCTTCATACGCTTCTCAGGAAACACTTTATTGCCGTTTTGCGTCTAGCCATTCTGCAGCTTTGGGAATTGTACCCTATTTTTAGATCCTAATGCCTGCAGATCAGTTAAACAATGCAAATTCATGATTCAATTGCTCCGATGGGGATCATCACGTGGTCCTCGCTGGGTTCTTCAGTGAAAGTGAATGTATGTCAGGAGAAGATGCTCTGCTTTCCTGTCTTTGAAGATTTTTCTTTATAACATTTTTCTGCAGAGTGCATCTAAAAGTAATCCCGGAGGAGTGTGACCTCTAAATGTGTGGTCACATCCTCTTAAGTATGAAAAACACTATGTGAGATGAATAATGCATGTGTGGGTGGGGAAAAAAAACAACTTTTATCTGATTTCTATTTTAAATGTGCTTCTTTTTTCTTTTCTTTCTTTTTTTTTTTTTTTTTTTTTTGCAACAGAGCCTATGGTTGCCACTGAGAAGACTTCCTCCCTCACACCCTCCTCTTCCTCTGCCACACCCGGCTTAAGTGTGGCCAATTCAGCCAGTGGCGCTTCTGGTTCAACCATACCGGTTTCTCCAGTGATGCAGTCGCCGGCCCCGCCCTCTCGCCTTCAAGACCCCTCCCTCTTACGCCAGCTCCTCCCTGCTCTGCAAACAGCTCTGCAGCTGAACAACGCAAGCGTAGACATGGCCAAGATCAATGAAGGTACATTTCTTTAAAACAACTTTTTAAGCTTTTTTTCATGAATGATTTGATTTTAAGGTAGAGCTCAAAAGAAGTATAACGAAAAAGGGAAATTGTAATGCATGCTTTTTGCAGCATGAATGCGGTTTAAACCAAACATTATAATAGTGTTTATTGCCTTTTTTGCAACAACACTTTGACTTGCTAATATCCCCTTTATTATTACAAATAATAAAGATCATAAACCAAATAACTGAAGGACTTTACACAGAAATACAAGAAATAACAATAAATGTGTTTTTTTTTTTCCCCCAATTTTATTATTACCAGGGTTCTACTGCACACAACCGATTTTACAGAAAACCAAGAGATCACAAAATTACAACTTACTAGAGTGACTGAATTGGGAATCTGTTTTAAAGGCATTTCAAATAATCAAATTGAATAGTGTTCTTTACTAAAATGTTAAATCTTTAAGTAACTGTTGTGGCAGGTTATATACATATACAAATAACTTTAGCTTTATCCCCTAACCCACCTTCTCTACTGACCGATTCAATTTTGCTGTATCATGTCCGTGGCAGATTTTTTGTGTGTGTAGCATCCATCGAAGCAAATTATTTTCTAATGGGGTGTGAGTGTGTTCTGGCTTGTTCTATTACTTTTGCTTCCCTGTACCGAGCACTTCTGCATTACTGCAGAACTTTATTACTGCCATTTCACCTTTTCTCTGATGGTAATGTTGAACTACTCTAAATTAGAGATCAAATACAGAAACATATTCCGGAGAAATTTCTGAAGTTTTCTGTGTGAAAACACCATTGTGTTTTTGATGTGAGGAACAAGTGTGGCTCTAGGTGTGAGTGTGTCCACTTGCATGCTCAAACAGTTTCTATTTACAAGGTCCATTCTCAACCTGTCATTTCGCATCAGTGGGCGTGTTTGCTTTATGTTGGACTGCTGTCACTCAAACTACTACAATTTGCCTTCTTTTTTCGGTGTGTTTCTGAATTTAACACAATATCCACAGAGAAAGATCGTCAAATTGCTGGACGAGTGTTAAAAGTTGCTTCACATTTATCACTGATTAATATTTCTTCCATTGTTCCATCTCTTTGTCTCCGAGTGACCTCACTGTTCATCCAGTCACGCCCCACTGTGATGTAGACCCTCCCCCTCACGCTGATTGACAGATTGACATGCTATTTGTATTTTAGCAATTTCTGTGAGTTTGAACTGGCTCTCTTGACCACAATTAAATACCAGGTTTTTGGGACATTGAGACAAAGTTTCGTGAAACAATGACACGTCGGTTTAATGATGATTGTTTTCTGTTTGGCTTCTGCTTGACTTCTCTCATTCTTTTCTTGTCTTGCTTTCCGGCTTGAATTTCTGTGTTTGTTTGTGTGTCTGGTAGTTCTCACCGCCGCAGTCACTCAGGCTTCACTGCAGTCCATGCTCCATAAGATCCTGACTGCTGGTCCTTCTGCCTTCAACATCACAACTCTGCTCTCCCAGGCTTCTCAGCTGCCCAGCCAAGGTACATGTTCTGTCTGATGCTGCGATGCTCCTGCTGTTGTGTTGTTGGAGTGAGATTGTGACTCGGTTCTGAGTCGTCCTACAGATGGGGCTGCTTTATGTTGAGCTACTAACTTTCCAGCTGCTGCCGCCTCTGAAGAGAGATGCTCTGTTCTTCTGTTTATTAGCATTATTGATCCAGTGTTTTAGATGTTTTCTGCTTGTAGTTTGTTGTTTTTATTCTGCAATAATTGTTTTGCATTTTACAGTCATGGATACATCAGCTGCACTAACTACGTAAATGCCGACAATAGCTGTGACGCATTTTTTTTTATTATTATTTGAGGCTTCTGGGCTTTTTTTATCTAAATTTTTTTTAAGTGTTTTGTTCTTTTGGATGTTAAGCAATAGTTGGTGTCAAATCAACAAAGGGACTCTGAGATTCTGATTCCGCCCACAACAAAAAAAAAGTTCTCTGCAATCTTTGCAAAATACATTTTCGCAAGTATTTTCTTGACTTCTAAAGACGATTTGTTGTATATATTACAATACATGTGTAAAATACAATGACATGTATTTCCTGATCTTAACATTGCATCCATGGTTATTTAAAAGGAGACTTATACTTGGATTGTAGTAAAAACCCAGACTAGTCGGAACCAAAACTAAAATCTTCTGTCCGGTCGTGGTTTGCTAATGGACTGGATCAGCACAAGCGATTCCTCTGATTTCCCGCGTTCTCTTTTTCTCCTGTGGAGCAGCCCAGCAGTCCAGCCAATCTCCAATGTCTCTGACGTCGGACGCTTCCTCTCCTCGGTCATATGTGTCTCCCAGAATCAGCACGCCACAGACCAACACCGCCTGCCTCAAACCCCCTCTCAGCGCCACTCCAGTCTCCGCTCAGACCAAGGTATGCTGGACCACCACATTCTGGTGACACACATCCACTGCTTTTTTTTGTCTTATTCAACGTCCAATTAATGGGGAAACGCTGAGACCACCGATGTGTAATTCAAATTCAAGAACAGAAATTAAATTAAGTATGATTCATCTTTTTAGAACAAAACATTTCCTTCAACGTGCTTTAATATTACTAGATTTGGATTGTCTTGCTGAAAATACATGTTCTTTTTTAATGATTGTATTTTTGTTTAATTGTTGAGGCTTTACCTTTGCCAAGTTGTGGTCTGATCTTCTGATTGGTTGTTCTTCCTTTCAACTGTGCCAATTTCTGTTTTAGTTCCATCTAGTTCTTTGGTTTTAATTTCTTCAAAATGGTTTTATATGTCCAAAAAACCTGAAAAGCAAAATTTTATTATGGTTCAGGATCTTTAGACTTCTCGTCCATGTCCTGTACGGTTCTGAGGTTTTTTCTTTAGCTGCCAGGAAGGAACGCTGTGTCTTCATTGTGTTTAACTTTATTTCAGATGAACCCATTGGCCATCAAGCACGCTTCTCTCCCCCCACCCTCTCAGCAGCCCCTGCCCACAGACAAACACCACGACAACGGTAGCTCTCCGAGGACGCTGCAGAGACAGAGGTGAGTTTCATCGTGTTATACATCTTCAAAATAAATTGATTTTCTGGATTCCTTTTCTGTTCTGTAAATAACATCTACAGACCATTTTGTAGAAGTGTTTGGGTTGGTATATATGAACACACACACACACGCGTTTATTTACATTGATTGTCTATAACCATTTTTGTTATTTCCGTGAAGTTTTGCTGCCATCTTCTGGAGGTATTTTTTCCTCTTTGTATGTTTGTCATTGGGATCCAAGAAGATATTTGATAACCACAGTAGCAAAATACTGGCTTGGTTCAGAAATAAATCACAATTAAAAAAAATCACAAATCACAGAGCCAGTCAAAGAAAGAGCCACTCCCACATAAAACTAGTTTCAAAAGTCCAAATACAGATATTTTGAGCATGTGTGTGTGGTGGTGGTGGGGGGGGGGTCTGAACAAAAATGTGGAGATTTGCAAGCAGAAAAAAAGACGAAAAAATGAAAACGTAAAGCACTTTTCTTCGTTCTTCACTTTTTTTTTATATAGACATTTTGTTTGCTATTTTTGGCACTAATCTGATTCCATATTGTTCGGCCACTGCTGATAGATTTCATCTCCCTTCGGCAAACTCTTGAGAAAATGCATTGACTTGAAGTACAATGCATGTAACACTATTTCCCGCTACATAATTCTGCTTGCAGCAGTCAAAGAAGTCCATCTCCGGGTCCAAACCACGTGGGGAACATCAACAGTAACGGTGGCATCGTCGGGCAAGGCCCTGGTGCGGTCAGTGGTGCGATGCCACCCGGATCTGTGCCCACCAGCGCCACCTCAGGCAGATCCACGTGTTCCTTCACACCAACACTGGCCACACACTTCAATGAAAACCTCATCAAGCACGTGCAGGGCTGGCCTGCGGAACACGTGGAGAAGCAGGTGCCAGAACTTTCCTTTTGGCATTTACTGTTTGTGCTGTATGACTTAAAATCCATTCAAAACTTTTTACTAATGAAGTGTTGTTGTTTCTTTTTGTTTTTTTTTTCTCCAATGTTTAGTAAAACCATTTTAAGTTCTAGTTTGTACCAAGTAATTAGTAGTTTTTAAATAGTAAATACCTTAATTATTAAAATATTTTAAATTAATGTTGTTTGAAATGTGTAATGTTTATAAAATATTCATAATCAATAGATTAATACTGTTAGTACTAAAAATGATTTATAAATTATTGAAAATCGTAAACAATTGCTTGCATCATAAAAATGATACTTTTTCACTTAGGGTTGTTAGACAACACCTATTTTGAGATTTGAACTGCAGCACGTTTGCCACTTTAAAACTTGTAGGTGTGTGTTTTTAGTTGTGTAATTTTACATATTTGCACAAGGGACATGTTGAGTCGTAGGCTGTTGGTGAAGTTAAGGACACTATAACTGATGGTTTATCTCCACGACTGATTTCCCCCCACAGGCCTCGCGGTTACGTGAAGAGGCGCACACCATGGGCAGCATCTACATGTCGGAGAACTGCACAGAGCTGAAGAACCTGCGCTCACTGGTGCGGGTGTGCGAGATCCAGGCCACGTTGCGTGAACAGAGGTCAGTCGCTACTCTGATGGACGTCCAGAATTAACTTTGCCTCTCGCTTAAGATCGGTCACTTGCGCCTTGAAGATTCTCAATGCGACACAATTTCCGTGAAATTGAAAAATAAAGTCCGTGCTCCATCTCAAAGTGATGACCGGTATGAACGTGAATACCAATTTTGAGTTGTGCCAAAATACGGATTTTCTGCTAATCATTGCGAAGCGAACACAATAAGCATCGTAACAGGTTCATATAATAGATCTCCCGTGAGGTGCGAGCGCAAGAACTACAGTTTGCAAAGTCTGGAAAAGTGAACAAAATGACCGAACACGCTGAAAATTCAGTTGAAGAAGTCCAAGAAGAACTGGTCAAAATAAGAGAGGCTGCTTTGTTATATGAAACTGGTTTGGTTTTAAAATCTCCGACGTCAACAAACTAACAGTACTATGCAAGTTGTGTCGCCGTGTTGTAGCTACGGTTCTTTAAAATATGGAACAGTCTCTTATTTTGAGAATGAAATTGCCCATACTGTTTGGATTCAACTTGGACTGTTTTTGTCTCGTGTATAAAAGCTGCGTCTCGTACAAATCATCTCGCGCGTTTTATGAAGACGCTGCATTTTCTACTTATGATTGGATAATACTCGACATTGTTTGTTTGATTGGTCGTTGTTACTGTCTAGTGAGGAGGGCGGGTCTATATTAAAAAGAGAAGAGTAATGTTAAAAATGGCAGATGCTTCTTCAGGTTTAACCAAGTCTAGTGTCTTACTTTAAATTAAGTTAGAATACAAATTTTGCCAATGTAATAAGGGTTAAAAAATGTTTTACCTTGATTGTCAAAAATGACATTAAAAAGAAGAAAAATCCCCCAAATACTGAGATATGACTTTGAACTCATACTGCCCACATCTAGCTACTGTACTGTATTTTGACTCGTGTCTCTCTTTCTTCAGGATACTGTTTTTGAGACAACAAATTAAAGAACTTGAAAAGCTGAAGAATCAAAACTCCTTCATGGTTTGAGGAACTTT
The DNA here is from genome assembly GCA_028031935.1 of Paedocypris micromegethes. Classification (NCBI taxonomy): domain Eukaryota; kingdom Metazoa; phylum Chordata; class Actinopteri; order Cypriniformes; genus Paedocypris; species Paedocypris micromegethes. The sequence continues at coordinate 6,069,922 of CM051500.1, read as the reverse complement.
GGGTTTGGTGACGTGGTCTTGAAACGAACAGTGAGGTGGATGAACGAGCGGGGGGAGCCATTTCATCTACGCAGAACCCTGGAGAACCCACGTTCTGCTCTGGACACCCAGTCTTACGTTAACCGGGCTGCAGCGAGGTGGCGGGTGGGACGGGGTGGCCGGACCCTCACCCTTGTTCTTGTAGATGATTTGTAGATGTTTCCATGTTGTAAATATGTTTTGTAGATCAAGCCATGCCTATCAAAGCTTTCAAACATTAAAAACGAATCCGCACCGAGGCAGCGTGGGATCTTCAGGGCTCTCCACAAGCAAAGCCCCACACATGCTCTTCAGTTTAACACTAGGTGAACTGTTGCCTTCAGCATGTTCCAGACCTGCATGGAAAAGGACAAACCCACCGGACCGAATCAGCAGGCAGTAGATTTCGTTTCGTTTTGTCCACGTATGGAACGCTGTAGTAAATCCACATGGTTATTCGGTTGCTTTATCACTTTCTCTGGTTGCACTATAAAAGTCTCATTCCCTCATCTCATGCCTTCTGAGGGGTTTACATCAGTTGTCCTTTAATGGCTCAGTGGTCTTCTACGTGCGCCCTAGTGGCCCAGCTATGCCCATGGTCGACACCAGTGCCTGCTTACGTGATGGAGAGAATGTGAACACGAGCGGAAGTGCAGAACACGGAGACGGAATCACTTCCCAACATGATGCTCCTCGCCTGGCCTCGTTTCCATAGGAAATGAAGACTGGTGGTCACAGAGACCCCCACCGCCCACCATCACTTATGGGTTTCCTTACTTTCCACAATATCTTTCCGTTCTGTACCCTTGTTTTGTTTCCTAATTGTACTTTAAAAAGACGGCGAGGTGTTTATTGCATCTTTCGTGAAATAAGAGTTCATTCCTTTGTACAGTTGAGTAAAAAGTTAAAGTTTTATTAAAAGTTGCAGTGATCACTAGCCTATCAGAAATGTTGTATTCATAATTTATTTCCACACCTTTTCCTTTACATCCGGAATTAATGGGAAGGGAGAGAAACTGCTACTGGAGAACCGTCAACCAGGAAACCCACTCCGCAGACAGATTAGGGTCGTGTCACCCGGGGTCAGAAGGTCAAATGTGAAACGTATGTATTGTAATAAACATGATAAAGTACATGTTTGTTGTGTGTTACTTTTTAATGCAAGAACAGGATTTTTATAACAAACTACATAATTTGCTGATTCCACTGGTTTAATAGTTTTGAATCTGATAGTTCACAATCTGATGATTATGAGAAATCAAAAGCGTGGGATGGATAACTGGTTATTTTAAGATAAACTGATAATTATGACCAAATAAATTTAGACTTTTTAAAGATAAAAAAGCAACTGTTTTTTGCTTTCACGGCTGTTTAAGATCCGTGCACTTTCTGAACTGCTTTTCTATTGGCTCACGGGGCGCTAGCCAATCCCTGCAAGACTTAGCGCGCGGGATGCGGACACGACGCAAATTTGTGCTCACTTTATTGAACGCAAGGTGGCGCCACTCGATCACTTAGCATTTACAACAGTTGGTCTAGCGAAAGATTTGGAAAAATGAAACCCAATTTGCGTTGGGTAACATATCCCGTCGTATATTTTAATGTGTGAATTAAATAAAAATAATCGAATATTAATTTGGTATTGATTTAAAAAAGTCTCACCTTTAAAAAAAAATGCCCGTATCCTTCCAGCAAATGTAAGTTATATTTCCAATTATTAAATAATAAAAATGAAGATGCTAAATCAATTTTAGTCAGTATAAGTATAATTTTTATATTCGTAAGAATAATTGCGGTAAATGTAATTTACTAGTAAACATAAGGCATGTATTCCTTTAAAATGCGACATTAAAAGAATAACCTAGGACTCTAAGTTTTATGATCAGTATGTTTTCCCAGGCGGTGTTGTAACAGCAGCTTGACGTACTCGTTGCTTTAGTCTGTGGAGGTGTGAATCTCGCCATTTGAAAGAAGACTGGTTTTCAACTGGCGCCTGTGAGAAATTACCAACAATTAGGATAATTACTGTCAATCCGGTAATTTCTGTGGCCCTCTGAATGTGTCCCCTGAAGCGGAATCGCTCCTCTTTAGCCTTTGACACTGAATCGATGGCCGTCTATCAGGAGTGAGCGTCTCCCAGTCTGTCTCTCCTCATCAAACACCTCCAACCAGCGGCCACCGCGCAAAAACTCCCAGAGATAACTAAACCGAGACTCCGAAATCGAATAGTCACAATAAATAATCTCTCTCTCTCTCTCTCTCTCTCTCTCTCTCTCTCTCTCTCTCTCTCTCTCTCTTTCTCTCTCTCTTTCTTGTTTCCAACTATCCTGTTCCTGTATCTCTTCCTCACTCACTCTCTTGCTCATCTTTCTATCTCTCTGTCTCGTTTTATATAAATATTATACATTCATTCAACAACACAATCGGTGAACAACCACAACATTTTGCATGCACGTTTTCCGAGTTTGAATGATTTATGTGTCTCTCTGTTTTTTCTAAAGACATGGACACTTCTGCTCGGAAGGTAAACCGAGAGTTGGGATCAGGGGCTAAACATTGTCAGGAAAGATTGTGTACGGTTCAAGGTTTCTCTAAATGAGTCGAGCTGTGGAGCACAAGCCTTGACCAAGTGCCCGACACATTAGGGCGGGCAGGGCAGTTGAGATATCGATCGTTGTGCTGTGTGTGTTTTGCATGGGATTGTCTGGGGGGTAATTGAGTGTCACTGTCTGTCTGCGTCGTCTCGCTGGCGCCATGCGCCTCTTTGGATTGCTAATTTCTCTCAGGGACACGCCCACAGCCCCTCGCTTGAGGAGGCTCGCGCTCTCCACACTGACGTCTCATCCTAATCTTGTGATTTCTCGGTCTTACTGAAACGAAATATATTTGCAGAAAAGTTTGGAGATCGCCATAGAATACTTTAAATAGATATATGAAAAATAATACACTGTATACCCCCCCTTCTCCAACTGACTATTAGTATTAATGTCGAAAACAGCTTCCCTTCCATCATATTCGGTTTCTGTTTTATAATAATTGTTTTCATTCTGTTTTTAAGCGCATCTCGTACCGTGCGCTTCTGTGACCTCCTCAGCATCTGAAGGCGGGACGGCAAGTTGTGTGACCGCGGCGTGAACCAATACCAAGGCCAATCGGACGGTGTATGTAAATGTAGAACCGGGTTGTCCAATCAGCGAGGCCCTGGGCGTGGTTGAAATCAGCCCCAAAAGTGATACTGCGAGCGCTCTGAGATCAGTGATCCTGCGCTTCGTGCCCGAGGAGATTCGCGACGCGGCTTTTCGGTCCAACTTTTCGTTCAGTGTTTATAAAGTTCTGACCGCTGTATGTTGCCTTTCCTTTCACCGGATTCGTTTGGTTGTTCATAAGACATGTTTCAGCTAATGTGCTAGGGACAGTCTCACAGGATTGTAGCCGCTCGGCGTTTGTCTGATGGACCAGGACAGACTTTCTGCGCCCGCTTGATTTCGGGATTCCTGGAATGCAGTGATTAACACAGGACACATGTAAACAAGCCCAAAAACCATCCGGAGGGTCTTGCCACAGGGTATCAAGACAAGAGAAAAAGCAGCCGTCAATGGATCGCCATTCCAGCCTTGTTTCTCTCTGGTTTCAGTTGGAACTTTGTGCGATGGCTGTTCTGCTCACGAAAGGTAACGTGAGTTTATTTTCCGGCTTTACAAAAGCCTTGTTTCAAATTCGCTTTGTAGACTTCACTCACATGCTTAAAAATCAAAATAGGTGGTCTGCATAACTGCTGTAAAGTTTCTGTCGTTGACTTCTTGGTTGTTTTGCTAATATCGTCTAAAAATGACTACATAAAGTGTGATGTGTGTTAGTGTTTGTGTGTTGGTGTTTATACACACACACATTCACATACATACACACACGCACACACACACATACGTGTATATATATATATATATATATACACACACACTGTATACTATACTGTACACGTATATATATCATATAATATCTCACCAAATAGACTTTTATATGTCACACAGACACACTTTAAACTTCTGAGTTCCGTTGTTGAACGCAAACTCCGTTTCAGGCCTTCAACTAGCCTCCTCAGTGTGAAAGTTGTCATTCTTAGCTAAGTCAGAATGATCATGATGACCTGCACAAACAGCCACCGTGTTCCAAACCTCCAGTAACTGGCACAGTGCGGCCCAACCATCTGTTCCTGGTTTGCTGGTTCCTCATGAATCATCATGATTCTATAGATGACCACATCAAACCAGCAGTACAACACTCACCTCGTTTACCAAATCAGCCATTAGCCACCGTCCCCGGACCAGTAACTCTGGTTTTGTCGACATAATTCACTCAAACTGATGAGACGACGTGTAGCCACAACCTTGGACAGTGTGCACACAAGGTTCACAGCCTCACAAAGGCAGTGTTTATTTGTGTTGCTCCATGGTGTGTGTTTAGTGTTCGGTTTCCCGTCCACGCGCGGTTGTGTTTGAGTGACTGTTTACTGTGTGTGTGTATGCTTTGTGTCATTTGTCTTAAAATCTTTAATTTGATCTTTAATCTGTCATTTTTACATTTAATTTTTGCTTTCATTGTATCTTTAGTAAGAAGCATTCCATTTTTGCATATTATTAGAATGTGATGTGTACCTATAAACGTGATCTTGAAATCTCGAGTTATCAATAGAAAATTCGATACTTTTGAGATATCAATAGAATAGATTTGGTGATGGCAGTCTAATCCTACTACGTATACAATTTCCAAAGCATTTATTGATTTGAGCTGCATTATCGATGAGCTTTCGCGGGACAGACTAGAGGTCTAATAAAGTACAGGAAGTTTGACTGTTAGTAGTAGTGAGCGCCTCGTTTCTGAGCGAAGGCTTTAAGAGTTGCCCTTGCTTTAATGCCAGGTTTGACCGCGAGTGGAGCGTTTGTGCTAACTGAAAAAGAAGTTTTGCACTCACCCCCCTTTACGAGTTTCCATTTGGGTCGAAAGAAATTGACTTTGGCAAACAAACCACTAATTATAAGCTACACGGTTCCTGTTTTATAAGACGGACTAAAAGGATCCTTTGCACGAGAAGCGATGACATAGTTTCAGCGCTGAAGGGAATCGGCAACACGTCAGTTCTCGAACACTAACCATCTCTGGCCACGTCGCTGTTTGACACACACCACACTGGGCAATAAACACAACTACATATCTTCTATTAACCACACTAGTTGTTGGTTTACTCTACTTGGTAAAATGACTAACACCTTCCTGCTCAGAAATTGTGAACAAGCCTCAAGCTGATCTGTAGAAACGATAAAAATGCTTATAAATTCTAAAATAAAATGCTTCATTTTGTTCAATAAGGTTGTGATTGGCAGGAATCTTCACTGAATATTGGCACTAAAATACCAGCAAGTCAGAATATCTCAGAAGGATGATTGTGTAAATGGGTTTATTGTTGTAGTTAGTGAATAAATCGGTTTAAAATGTTTGGCTCCAAGGACTTTTAATTTGTTAACTCTTTGTCGTTTTCTTCTTGACAGGAGAGATCAGGTGTTATTGCGACGCCCCACACTGCGTTGCCACCGGATACATGTGTAAATCGGAGCTGAACGCCTGTTTCACCAAGGTCCTGGACCCACTTAACACAAACTCGCCTCTCACACACGGATGCCTGGATCCGCTTTTAAACACCGAAGACGTGTGTGCCAACAAAAACCTGGATGTTTCCAGCGGAAGCGCCGCTCCCGTCGAGTGTTGCCACGAAGACATGTGTAACTACCAGGGTCTGAACGACCTGACGCACCCTCGAGGAGACTCCACAGGTGAGCACCAGGACTTGGCACCAAGTCAAACAGGGCGGCAGGGCTGTGTTGGTTTAGCCGATCAAAGGGTCGAGTTATCTTTACTGACCGTGCAAACGCCGACCCCTGTGATGTGTGATGTTTGGGTCCGTCCTGTACGTGCACACTTTGGCTTTTACTGTTCCCGAGTCTCCAGACTGCGGGTTGCGTTTAACGGGTAGCTGGCGGTTTACCTTCTAGCACTTGGATTCAGAACACATACTTTATATTACACGTGGATCATGAAATGTTCCCACTGTGCTGGAATGTGCTTCTCACAGCGTTCTTTGGCAGAGCGTATAAATATAATCCGTTGTAATGGAAAAGGCGACTCGTTGATATTAAGGCGTAGTGGTTAGACACTTGACCCTGTGACTTAAAGGTTGCAGGTTCGAATCCCAGATTGATAGGTTCCACAACTGAAGTGTTATTCTGCAAGACTCTTACAGAGCTCCTACGGGTGCTTGAAATGCTTGAATTTCATTAGTGTTTTCAAAGCCTTGAAGGTGCTTGAATTTTGAATGAAGGGCTTGAAAATGCTTAACATTTTGTCGTCTTATAAGCGCTATCAGTCGATCTTCTTCGGGATCGGCACATGCATTTTCAGCGGCCAAACAGCACAGCAAAAAAAAAAAGTGTAACTCTGATAACGTGCGTTAAAAAAATACCACTAATAAGAATTTGAAATGAATCACAAACTGTATGGTTCTGGAAAAACTTGAACATAGACATTGAAAGTGCTTGAGTTTTATCTTTGAGAAAGTGTAGGAACCCTTTTCTGAACTCCTTCTGGCTAAAAAAGTGTCTGTCTAATCACATTTGATTGCTTTGTCACGTTTTGACGATTCACATATTTCCCATTTTGGCTCACAAATCCCAATCTCTTCTGCCTTCTAGATCGATACCACGGCTCCAATCAGAACCTAATCACCAGAGTGCAGGAGCTGGCCTCCGCCAAAGAGGTGTGGTTCCGGGCGGCGGTGATCGCAGTGCCCATTGCGGGCGGCCTTATCCTGGTCTTGCTGATTATGCTGGCGCTGCGAATGCTCCGCAGTGAGAACAAGCGTCTCCAGGCCCAGCGCCAGCAGATGCTTTCCCGTCTGCATTACAGTTTTCACGGACACCACCACGCCAAGAAAGGCCACGTGGCCAAGTTGGACTTGGAGTGTATGGTGCCGGTAACGGGACACGAGAACTGCTGTCTGGGCTGCGATAAGCTCCGGCAGACGGAACTGTGCACGGGCGGAGGAGGTGGTGGTGAACGCCTCTTGTCTCTGGTGCACTGGGGGATGTACACGGGACACGGCAAGCTGGAGTTTGTATGACTACTTGGGACCGTTGGCTAGGAAACAAAGCTTGGATGGAGTGAGTGTAGAGTTTCTCGTAATTTTATTATCGTCTTCTCCGTGTTTTATTTTATTGTCGCCCGTCTTTGCCGCAAAGGGCGGGGGAAATTTCAAGGACTTTTGGTAAACGAGCACTTTACTTGAATTCGAACGGCTGGTCACTGAATATGTGAGCGGCGGGGAAGATGGCGTTCCCTTCCCGGCCTTCCCCGTGGATCCTGGACTGACACTGATGACTGAAGGATTCATCAAGAGGCTTTTATTTTGCACATTTGTATAAAGTGGACATCGGGTTGATGAGGGTGTGGATGGCCGAAGCTGTGCTGAAGCGGCTTTATTTGGAGTTTTACACTGACACCAGGGTACAGACGTGTACAGTTTTAGTCAAGTTGTATCAATAAAAAAACTCAGTCTTGATCGTAACACAAGTCTCTGCTCGTGATTTCAAACTTCACGCGGATGTGTGTAATGGTGTGTGAGTTTGTTTGAGTACATTAAGGGTGGACGATATACTGGTACAATTAAGGAAAGACCGTTATTGCATTTGCTAGCATGTTAATTTAGCAATATTGAAAATACCGGTATTGTATTTTTTTTTCTAGTGCAGCATTAAGGCTAAATTGTTAGCATGTGCTGCTCTGTTCAGCAATTTCCCCTACACACATCTGTAATCAAACACAGAATCTACATACTTAATTTTTACAGTGGTCTTTTTTTCTCAGTTATCGTGTCTATAATTTCAGAATTTATTTAAATAATTGGCGTAAGCATTTGTTGACAATTTCCCAGGAAGACATTTGTAATCATATGGCGAAATGTAGTAATTATTGCTGCAGAATATTATTCATATTCTTAACAATTTATTTATATCATTAGCGACTGTTTTAAATCTAAATAATTTTTGTTTGACAATTTTCCAGACAGACATTTGTAATCAAAAACAGAAATGTCTCAATGTATTTCATTAATGTGTCATCAGTTCAACATTATCAGCGTACGATATTACGTATTTGAAAAATTTCCCAGACAGACATTTGTAATCAAGCACAGAAACATCTTAATATTTGCTGCGGCCATTTTATTTCAGCGTTAAAACTGTGTCTGTTGTGTCAGTGTTTCTATTGCTGCAGCCAAAGCAAAAAACAACTTGAGACTGTCTAACATGAATAGTGGCAAAATTGTTCTTTAAAAATATCTGCAGCTTATTTAAAAACATCACAATACTCAACATTCGTGCTAATTGTGTTCACCAAACTAAAATTTACTTTTTAATGTAAAATCATGTATCTCGTGTTGCAGAGGGACAATAAATTCAGTAAATATCAATACATTTTTCTTTAGTTGTTGCGATAAAATATCAATACGTGTGGCAGATATTGTGATGTTTATTTACGACAATATAGTCCATCTCTAGAACGCTCAGTAGTCCAGAGAAAGGCAAATGACACGGGAGCCTTGTTTTACGGCTGTGGCCTTCGTCCGCCTGCGTCATCTCTGAATCCTCTCCAAAAGGGACACATTACATCTCTCCCGCTCCCATGCCATTCTTCCGGGATTAATCCTGGAGGTAGAGCGAGTATTTATTTAGTAAGCGAGGGAATGTCAGTAAGCCGTGAGTTCAGAGTCCTTGGTCTGCACTTGCTGAACACACTCATTCTTTTGTACACACTCTGGCCTGACTTTACAATCCACAAATCACAGGCTGATCTCACACTTTTTTGGGATCTGCTTTAAAAAAGCGGCTTGCAGCTTCACAGGAAGGTTTCTTCAGGGGCCGCAGCCATTGCTGACATTCCACCGCCATGTTTCTCATTACTGACGTTTTATTTCCTCGCGAGTGTGTTTGTGAGAAGTCATAACTCCAGCTGAATAAAGACTAATCACTTGATGAAAAAGTGCGTTAAATTTTTAAATATTTTGGCAGTGAAAATGATCTAAGGAGGTAAAATAAATGAAGCACGATTATTAATTACTTGCAGGAAAAATGTTATTTTTTAAGGACACCTGTTGGTTAATAAAATAAAAGAATAGTTGAGCTCACGGTCCTGAGAAATTATAAAAATGTTTTTTCCTCTATACACAGTTAATATTGTGTGTATCATTAATCACATCCATTTTTTTACTTTGCTTTTTGAAGTATGGAAAAAACGTATATATTTATGCATTTCATTAAGTATGTCTTCCTGTTTTAACCTCCACACACACACACACACACACACTTCTGTCTCTCTCACAAACACACACACACACACTTCTGTCTCTATCACACACACACACACACACACACACACTCCTTCATTTTCATTACTTCTCCTTTCCCCTCTATCAACTTCTCTCTATCTCTGTCTACATTTCAACATTTGTTTGTTAAACACACAGACCCTCTAATTCTCTCTTTATATTTCCTAACCCAATCTCTCTATCAGCTTCCCTTTTCTCTACTCTCTGTGCATCTCTCTCTATCAACTTCTCCTTCTTTCGCTCTTCTCTGTACATTTTTTCTTATTTCCTCTTTCTTTCTACATACTCTACCTCTAACTTCCTCCTTTATCACAACTTGTTTTTTACTTTCTTGTTTTCCTCTATCTCCCTCTCTTTATCAACTTCTAAACCTCTATATATTTTTTTTTTCCTACCTTCTCTGAACTTCTCTCTCTCCCTATCTCTCTCTCTCTCTCTCTCTCTCTCACACACACAGACACACACACACACACACACACACACACACACGTGATCTCTCTACTCTTTAGTTGACCCTGTTGTATGTCAGGACGCCATTAGCTCTTCAGCCACTTAACAGTTGCCAGCATCAGTGAGTTTCCTGTCCCGGACTATTAGCCAACAGCTAATGATAACAAAAGCCAGAGAGTTTGGACAAGCTAATGACGGCTTTGTGTTCTCAACGTCTCTATCAGCTGCTTCTGTAGGACAGACACAAAAACATGTAAAATTTCTATACTTTTTTTGTACCAGTTCAATGGATCTACAATGAAACGGACAATTCAGTGTGTGTGTGTGTGTGTGTGTGTGTGTGTGTGTAAAAAGCAGCGCGGCGTTGCGTGTTTGCATCAGTCATTGCCGTGGCAGCAGTCATCGCTCGGCTGTTTGTATTGACATGCAAATGTAACAAGGCACCGACTGAGGCGTCTTTACAAGCTTAATTTGTTTTGAATTGACTTCAAACTGCCGTTCCCATTCAGCAGCCCCTTTTATTGAGAAGCCCCCTCCCAGGGTAGCCCCTGGACATGCTGTCTTTACATAGATAATAAGTGATGACCATCTCGTCTCCACTCGGCCTGCAATGCCAGAGTCATTGATGTGGTATTGCGCAATGTAATTCAGTGGCTTGTGGTGGGCGATTTACGTTTCGAATTGTCGTAGAGCTCTCATACACAAAAACACTCCAGCTTCGCTTAAAGTTGTAAATTCTTATTTCAAAATCACTATATTCCACTTGTCCGCTTTCTGAATCACTGTTCCATTTCGGGGTCACGGGGAGAGGTGTAAAGAGTACCTGAAAACAATTCTTGAGTAAAAGTATGGATATCTAACTTTTACTGTAATTTACCCCATTACAAGTTACAGGTCACCAACTCCAAGAAGACTAAAGTAAAAGTCACAAAGTATCCAATTTTTTAAAAACGTAAATATTTTACTCATACTGATATTTAGGCTGAAAAGAAGCAACAAGAAATGTGAAAAGCGTAGTAACGAGTTACGGTAAGTGTTGATTCAAATGTAAGGAGTAAACGTAAGTGTTCATTACAAATGACGTGGAGTAAGGAATAAATATTCTCAATCAAAAATGTAGTCAAAAAAAGAGCAAAAGTTATTCGTATTTTGATCTGATTTTGACAAAGTAGCCAAAAATACTCGCAGTAAATACTAATGTCCATTTACTCAAGTAATTGACACCACTGGTCACAGGGAGCTTGACCCAATCCCAGCAACTCTGGGCCTGAAGGCCAGCCACACCCTGAATTGGTGGTCAACCAATCACAGAGCAGGACACACTTTGACGCTCTAACTAACAACTATGGACAATTTTCCACACTCCATTTGAAACTGCTCTGAAGAGGACACTGTCTAGTCGACTCGGAAAACCAAAGTGACAGTCTCCTAAAAGTCCACGTAAGCTAAATATTTAAGCGGCTCAGAGGCTGGAGATGAGACGAGCGCTTTGAAGCCGGCGAAAGGACGTCTTGGTCCACTACTCGCGTCTAAACATTTACACAAATATTAGGCTAACATTTATATATCAATGCGCTTGAACAGAAAGAGCACAATGTTTAGGAAACACAACCCGTCTGTGTGTCGTTTGAAGACGGGACAATGTGGCTCTTCAGCCGCTGACCCCTCTTAACTTCTCCGGCCTAATGGAGGGTTATCTCAGCAAAACCCCGGAGGGGAAATTGTTGGCCCCGGGGACGGAGTGCGAGGGGACTGGTGAGGCGAGAGGTCCGGCGTGTTTATATTAATACACACCAGTGAAGTCAACTAAATACGTCTTCAAGCCGTTTCTCTTAAAAGGAAGGCAAAGACCAGAAACTTCTAGACAAAAAATAAAAAATCCTGAGGTTGCGTGCACGGTTGAAACTCATAATGGATTTCTCCGACAGAATTGGCTCCTGGCCCGAGAAGCCTCTTATCTTTTCCTTCTCTGCTTTTTAAACTGTGACACACACCCTGATTTGGCAGCCGTAGCCCGAGGCCTCCTGCCGAGATATAATGTGTGTGTATTGTGAGCGCAGAGCCCGGGATTATAGCGGTGAAAGAAGAGTCTCTGTCTTTACCATGCTGCTGCTGAAAGGTGCCGCCACTGATGCTCCGCAGCGCTTCCTTTCAAACCCTAATAGAAACCACAAAGACGTCCCTCTTGATACATTTGCCTTTCATTGTTTCATTTCTGCGTTGATCTGATACTGTCGTTCATTTCTAGGTCATCTAAAGAGACATTGTGTCTTCGTGCTTTTCTGGAATATTTAACACCTTGTTTTTATCTCCAGTTTTTTTTTTCAGCAAGCTTGTTTACGTTTAAAGGTGACATTTTAATCCCGTGCACACACACACACACACACACAAACACACCTTCTGAACATGTCGGATCGCTCTAGAAGGCAAAAGGCTTTGATTTACGACAGTGCAAAGCGTAATGATTTTAACTAAAGAGATCTCCGTCAGCAGCCGTGGTGGCATCCCCGCCTCGTTTCAGGCCAGCTTGTGGTTTTGATGGAGATGAAAGCCTGTGCTGCACTGGATCCTCACTTTCATCTGCAGCTTATCGAAACATTCTGCCAGGACGGTGTATTACAGGTTGTAAAGGCAATTATCTCTTAGTCAAGCTGGTGATAAGTGAAGAATGCCAGGGGCCGCGCCCAGAACACACCTTCTCTGAGATTATTCTGAGGGTGAGGTTCAGATGAGACCCGGGACAATGAGCAAGAGCTTCTCATCACGCTTTAATACTGGCCTTTTAAGTTTCTTTAGTCAAGCTCAACATGCAAAACATATACAGACATAGACGTATACTATGCGTCTATGGGGTATGCTTATAAAGAACCTCACAATGAAAGAGGGAAAATAAATAAAATGTACTATTTTATAACACTATAAAATTCACATACCGTAAATTACTGAATACAAAACACAAATTGTTTTTTAACAGATTATAAAGCACATTTAACATCCTAAAAATATGTTTCTAACTTTACTGTGCGCCTTATTATACAGAAATATATGTGTTATACATATATGTGTGTGAGTGTGTGTATGTATATATATATATATTGTCATGAATGGTGGTTGCTAGAAAGCAGGTCGAGTCTCGTATGCAGTTTAGATGTTTAATGATGTGAAGTCCGTTCGGCAGAATCAGGGTCGTAAGACAGGCACAGGGTCGAGGGCAGGTAGAGACAGGATCACAATGAGGTCACAGGCAGGAGGTCAATAAACACGGAAGTAACTAGACAACACAGAAGGCAAAGGCAAAAGCAAAGGCAAAGGCAAAGGCAAAGGCAAAGGCAAGGGCAAGGGAAGGCAAGGCAAGGGCAAACGCCAAGGGCAAAGGCAAGGGCAAAGGCAAGGGCAAAGCAAAGGCAAAGGCAAAGGCAAAGGCAAGGAACGTGGCAACGGCAGGGTAGGCAAAGCTTCGACCCGATCGTAACGGCTTGCAAGTCCTTATATAGTAACCTCGTGATGGCGGCAACTAATTCACTTTAGGCGGTCCCGCGCCCGCGGAGAGAGAGTGAAGTGCACGCGCCAGCGGAGACCAGCACGCGCCGAAGCGGAGACGCAACTTACGGTCACACACAATATAATTATTATATATATATATATATATATTATATATATATAATATATATTATATCAGAAAATATATACTGTGCATGTATAACTATATAATTCTTTATAAATAAATAGTATTTCGATTTAATTTGCTATTATAGTATCATTTGTATAGTAGTATAGATTTCACAATTATTAGAAAACATATTTCGCAAATAGTAAAGCAAAATACACAAAATAAAAACGTACCTTAATATTTCAAGCATTAAATTATCTTTAAGATGAGCTAGTTTCAAGATAACTTTGACATGTCTGAACATATTAAATTAAATCTAAATAAATTTTTATCTTTTTGATTTTACTCAGAGAATTTTATGTTCGCAAAAGAGCGAAAGCAGCAGAAATCAGTACATTTCAAATCCTCATAAAATGGCCTGTGTGAGTGGATCTGATTGTTTATTCTGGAGCTCGACATCATCAGCACGTGTGGAGCGTCACTGGCTCGAGGGAAGTGAATAATGACAGCAGCTCTGCTCCAAAACATGAGGGTTACATGTTTGCTAATTATTCTCTTGAGATGTTTTATGGCTCGTGGTAAATGACGGAGACTGTGTGAAAACAGACAGGCTTCAGCATGTGCTCTGAAAAAAACCAGCATTGAAGGTCAGTAATAAAGAAGGCCATCGAATATTGATAAGAGAAGCACGCCGGACATTACTAGGAAACTCACCTTGAGTATGGATCTGAAGTGTCTCTGGGAGAGAAGCTGTGCTGAAGAGGCAGAGGAAGTGAGATAGGAGGAAGAAGGAGTGAAAGAGAAGTAACGTAGGGAGTGAAGCTGTTAACTGCAAGGTCAAGGTCCTAGTGACATGTTTACGAGTTCTCTCAAAGCTGCTATTGCTGGTAAACTTTTTACTTCACCTTCTGCCACACGCACGCACACTTTAAAGGAGCACGAGGGGTTTTGAAGCCGTTTCGTTTTCCCTACACGTTTGACCCGCGAGACTTTGCTGGGGTGATTGAAAGGAACATTACAAATGTCAGCAGAACATTACACAGACTTTACTGTGTGTCTGTGCGTGCACATACATGTTCGGCTTTTTGTTTCTCATAAAAACATAGTTCTCGCAGGTTCAAAACACAGATTAGCAAACTTTGGCTTGGAAAGGGGTGTGTTTGAAAGCTGAATATATACAATGACTACAATTCTACTATTATATTTCACAATATTTGCAATGAGCTTGTTCTTAGAGATGAAAATAAGGCTTGTTTCAAGAAAATATTACATACAACATTACAATATTAACATTTTCTATTTGTCAAATCTTTTTGTTCTCACAAACTATCACTAGCCAGCAATTATTATATGTATAATAAAATCTATATTAAACATTTTTTATAATCTAAATTAACAAGCAAGCAAACATGTGTGTTCACACTTGGGATTAGTCATACAAAAATGCCATATGCAGATTTTTAGCTGGAAAATGGAAGACAGAATCTAAAAAAAAAACTTGTGAGAAATTATTCTCTTTAAATGGTTGGGAACGTGTTGGAAATTATATAATGACACCACTAATTATGGGGAAATGTTTTTTTCATATAAATCGCAATACATATGCTATTTATGATTCAAATATATTATAGTGCACCAGAAAGGAATTGACCATTTATTATTTCATATACTGTATATTCTTCCTGAAATTCCATTCAGTAGTTATGATTGAAATAGTTATGATTTGTGATTTCATCAAAAACTATGATCTGATCCTAAAATAGATTTTGCTGCTGGACAATTATACAATGCCTCATTATTATGAATTAAATCATTACACTGGCACATGTCCTGTATATTCAAGAGCGAAACCAGTTAACGCTTTTTAATTGCTCCCATTAGCAATAATCACGCTTATGATTCAGACTTTATAAAGCTATAGAATCACAGACTTCCTAAGGATATAGCTGCTGAATGCCGCCGTTATTCCCTAGGAAGGAACTTCTAAAAAAGCAAATGAAAGGCGGAAGAGGTGAAAGGAAAGAAAAGCGTTTAAACCTTTTCCTCACACTGACCACAAGCTCTTAGACAGACAGACCACACACTGAAATTCTTTCATATGAGGACATTTTCCTTCACTCTTCATTTACTGGATTCATTTTCACTGGGATTTTTCTGTTCTATTGCTCAGTTCCTGATTTTACACATTTATTTCTATCACATATTTTTTTTAAACTTCCTATCATTAAACATATTTAATGTAACCCCTAAGCGATCGTTTGTGTTCAATAATGAATTACTATGCAATATGAATTACGTACTAGTAAACTCAGAATTACTAGTAAATAAGGATTACTACTACTTAATGTTCATCCCTCGGTTTCAAATTATAGTTAGACTAATAGATTAAAAATTGTGCTGTAATTGAATAAAACAGACTAAATAAGTGACCTCGGCAAATCTCGCGATAATTTACGAGTGAAAGTTGCTCCGATTTTCCGTATTATGCCTAGCGTGTGTTTTGATTGGCCGAGGAAGTCGCGTGAACTAAACAATTCATCCATTGATTCAATCAGTCAAAACATCACGTTCGCTTCCAGAAAACACATTTCAGCAGATCCGAGAGGAAACAACATACAGTTCAAGCTTCGTTTTGATTTATCACCATAACGGTGAGTGGTAAAGTTGATCGAACCTGATTTATGGGATGACTATGTTTTTATGTTGTTTTATGTACCCAACATTTCTCACTGTGTGAACGTTTGTCTGAAAACGTATTCAAATAAATAAATCACACACACACACACACACACACACACACACACACACACACACACACACACACACACACACCTTAAAACAGGAACTGAGTTATTTGAAAGTCCCTTTTTGCCAATTAATGAACTTTATTGTGCCTGACAGGTCTGAGATCAGCTACTTGCCTTAAGATAAATCAGTATATATTTGCAAGCCTTAATATCAGGTAATTTGCTGTAATGTACTTTTTATTCAGTTTATTCTACTTTTAAATCATGAGTCAGCCGTGATCTATAAAAGCTTTTTATTAATCCTGTAATTGTTATTAATAATGTAATTAGTAAAACTAAATCTAAATTCAATAAACCAAAAGCATGACGAACATTTGACCTAACCTCTCCGTGACTCGCGTGACTGGAAATGTGTTTTCCCATGTGAATGTTTTCTATGGTTTGTAGATGTCACAGTCAGAATGATACGCACACCTGGAACGTTGTAGTAGAGGACACTTCTCAAAACCGGCCGTCACACACCTGCTCCAGGAACAGCTGCGTAATTGCTATGTTTGCAGAACTGTAATCTCTCGCTCTTCTGTCCTGAGCTGCTTCTGAGAAGATCATTTGAACGCAGACACAATAGGGCGGTGGAGGTCTAGTCTTTAGAGAGTTAGATCTGCAACCGAAAAGTCATTGGTTCGAATCCAGGAGCAGTAGGTACCAAACTGCAGGGTCCTTGAGTAAGGTGTGTGTGTGTGTGTGTGTTTGTCTACATATACACTTCACTGGTGTATCGGTCAAACTGAAGGGTCCTCGAGTAAGGTGTGTGTGTGTGTGTGTGTGTGTGTGTGTGTGTGTGTGTGTGTTTTTACTAGTTTTTACTTACTGTTAAATACTGTTTCTCATTTGTTTAGACTTTAGAGTACTGACAATAAATACTTAATTTTTTGACTTAGTTTAATAAAAACTAATAATATTTAATTGTATTAATGTTCAGCTGTTGTATTATTATATGATGTAAGAAGACTGAGGCGATGAGTAGTTTATACTATCCGTGGGAAAAGAAGTGTTTAAGAATGTTACAAAAGCAACAGGAATGAAGCGATGAAACGTCCTGCGTCGTCGTTCTGACCGGAGATTCACCAGGTCAAAGTCTTTTCATTCCACCGCTGATGCGCGTGTCTGTGATTTATCTTCAAAACCCTGACAGCATTCCTCACATATCCATTAAAATCATTCAACTGGTGATATTTCACATTCAAAACATTTTTTTCTTTTACACTTTTACAGGAATTTTAAAGTCAACACTTTTTTTTACAAGTTAATTTTTTTTTCTTTTTATGTTTTCTTTTGTCACTTTAAATCGTAAATCAGTTTATATCTGGTAAACTTTAAACACGTAACACATTGTATTTTTCCTGTGTGTTATGTAAAGGCTCTGTAGTTGTAAAATAATATGTATTGTAAAGTTTTTAAATATTGTTTAATATATAAATTTAATAATTTTTTTGTTATTTTGCTGTTTTGTTGAATTAACTTTTTTGTTTGTATTGCATTTTTACCTTTTTTTTGTCTTATATATAAGCGACAAAATTCCCATTCTCTTTAAGTCCACTACAACAGAATTGACAAATAAAATATGGCGGCATGATAGTGTAGTGACCCACCAGTTGAGGTATTTTTGTGAGAAGTTTGCATGTTCTTCCTGTGTTTGCGTGTGTATTTTATAGGTATTTTACATGCATTTTATAGGAAAGTGAGAGTGTGAATGTGTGTGTCTTGCTCTGTGATTGGTTGGCTCTGGGACTAGCTCTCGCTCCGCGTGACCCAGAAATGAAAAAGCGGTTCGGAAAATGATTAGAATAGATGAATAGTTCACATTTTCTTTCTGATATTGGACTGTTGGAAAAAGTGAAGTAAAAGTCTGTTTATTTGGCAAATATATTGATAATAAAGCAATACAGAAAATCCCCAATTCTCAAGTCTCTATAAGTAGAGTACTCGAGTAAACTGTCTTCACTTCTGCGCTCCTCTGTAACTCCTATTATCTGAACATGGATGAAGCGATAAAAAGGCCTAACACTTGGCAAATATTTGCTTAATGTATATCGTCTCCGACTTTACAAAGTCAGCTTCTGTGTATTTTCAGAAAGCACTTATCCGTTTAATCACCAGTGACAAACACGGGCAGGTCAGAGTTTACTGTAAGCGGCAAACACGCTTTGTAGTCTTTTAAATCCAGGGTGGAGTGTGTATGTCTGTCTGCGTGTGTGTGATTTTGAGGGAGAGGTCATCATTCACACAGTGTTTACACTGGCTGGAGAGAATTACCCCGAGGACACGGCGAAGGCCTCGCGAGGAAATCTTGTGGCGAACCAGCTTTCTCTGTGAGAAGAGCCAGACATTGTGAGACCAGGAGATCAGGTGATGGGCTTCACCAAACTTCATTTCAGCACAAACTCTTTAAGTATCCTAAGTCTGTGTGAGAATTGTGCATTAACCAAGGGAAGAGCTCATTAAAAATAATTCTGTGTTTTAATTGGATTGTATTGAACAGTTAGTTGTGCTTACAAAGTGTCATGGTGGGGATGATTTAATACAGCACGGTTAAGCTTATAAATCAGGATAAATGGAAAAAACAACGCCTTTCTGACAGTACCAGGCCATAATAACATTTTTAAACTATCCGTCCATCCATTTTCTGAAACTATTTTCCATTTCTGGGTCACAGGGAGCTGGAGCTAATTGCAGCAACTGCAAGTGTGCAAACAGATTTGACTAATATTAAGCATTAAACTGATAAACCTATTATCTGTAAAGTCGTAAAGAAACCATACGCACACACTAACACAATTTACTGCTATTCGCTAATATATTGTAAATATTGTAAATCTACACGACATACAACTAACTTCAATGCTGTCGTTCATATGATGCTTCTTGTGTTCTATTGCCAACAGGGACAACTAAAGTTGTTTTGATTTGATTAGTCTGTGTAGAAACGAGAAAGGTCCTCGATAAAAGCACCCTTTTCATCCATTTTTCCTAAACACTTCATGTATTTGTCTTATGAAACACGTTTTTCATTTTCAGTCCCCAACCCCCAAACTGAAAGAATGTTTGATAGAAGATGACCTCTCTCTTCAACGAAAAGTTATCAGTCTTTGCCCTTGATTCCAATGACAGGATATTATAAGTGGTTCTATGACTTCTAGATTAAAAACAAAGTTGTTTTTTTTACTTTTCCCTATGTCAGAGTTGTAGACAAAAAACAGTCGATTAAATGAGTTATAATGATCTGTAAAACACAAAAAGACGTGCACTGTAAATCCAAGGTTGTTACATAATTCATTTTCATTCCAATTCAATAATGCTAAGTTTTGTTAAGCAATTACTCTTAGTTATGCCATGATTAGCAAAAAGGACAGTTTTATTAGGATTGTTTTGCTTATTAAGTACATTTAGGTGACTGGAATTTCACAAGAATCTGTGAAAGTCTGCTCATGTAACAAAAAAATTTAAGTGAACTATCTAGCCACTTAGTTTTATAAACATAGTTTTTTATCTTAGTTTATAATGCAACATCCTTTTTTCCAAACCGTTTTAATGAATAATAATAAACCAGCGTTACAGGCTGTTCAGCAAACGACAGACCAAACAAAAATAATCTCCAACAAGGCCAGCATCGGAAAACAAAAGCAAGAATGTTTTTTTTAGTGATATCAAAAGATTAACTCTCATGTTTTGAAGACGGAAAAAAAAGTGGGCGCATGATTGGGCCTTTGGCTTTACAAGAATTCATGACATTTTCTTCTCGATTAGTCCTATTTATCTGCTAAGGAAAATATTATTAGGACCCCTTGGACAGGAAGGATTTTCCAGTCAAAGCAAATGTCTAAAACCATGTGGAAGAAAATCCACAGCTTCATCTCGACTCACGAGCAGCAAAAGCAAAAAAGACTGGGCCCTCTTTCTCTTTCTCATCAATCGGTTCTGCCCCACTGACCTCCGTCTCACCTCTCCACTCCGAGCATGTGTGTGTGAACCTTGGACGTGGAGAGAGTAATGAGATCATTACCACTAGTTAATTAAATGCGATGTGTCTTCTCAAAAGTTTCCCCGTTTCACATTGTGGCCTAACAATCGAGTCCCTTGTGGAGTTCCGAGGATGAAAGGGGGAAGGCAAACGGAGGAGAGCGCCTATTGTCCTCTTCCTGAGAAAATATCCATCCCTCGCTTTTTGCTCTCAATAATCTCATTGTGTTTCCTTTATTTTCGTTTCTGCGTTGACCATCAGAGGTTGAGTGAGGAGGTGGATAATGATGGACAGATGATGGAAAGAATAGAGAGTAGGAATGCCAGCTTCTGTCACCACTGTATTCACAAAAGATGTGATGATATAATAACATAATACAGTTTTACAATAGTGTGCTATACTATAGGAAGGCGCGGTTTTAGGAGGATCTATATTAACAGTATTTTAAATACATTACTTTATATTATAAAATTACAAAAGCCATAGTTCAAAATGTACTTTAAAATGAAAAACGAAACCATTAAATAAATGAATTTTACAGACAAATAATAATTTGTTATCATGCAGGTTAAAGTCAGATCAGCCACGCCCCCGCCTTCAGATTACATATTAGGGTTTATGTTTACAGAAAGAAATGTGAAGATGCCATTTTTTCAACCGATCAGATTTTGAGCTCCGTTCACCAAGGTCTTTGAGACCTTTGTGAGATCGTTGGTTTGGCAGGATGATCTGCTTCAATTGTGATTGAAAGTGACTTTGCGAAGGAGTTGAAGCGCAGGCGTATTATAAGACTGAGTAAAACAGTTTTTGAGGAATGATGAGGAAAATTTTCATGATGAGCTAAAAGTTTCATTTTATTTTCCAAAACAACATTTCCATATTGAAGTTAGAGCATAAAATGACTAGACAGTATAAGGAATGACAAGTACATTTCGTGGAAAGTGTGAAAAGTCTGCAATGGAAAAAAATCTTTGATGGTAAAATGTGTAAAAATGAAAGAAGAAACACAAAATTAACTAAAAGAAATGCTAATGATGAAAATGAAAGAATTAGAGACACTGACTTATTACTTGAGACAATATTGTAGTTTTTGAAGCTAGTTGCTAACTTTTAGTGCTATACTTCTTTGTTGCTATACTCACCAGCTATACTTCCTTTTATTAACCATGAATTAGTCATTGTATAGAATGCCTATGTTTCATTCTCAATTCAGGCTGAATTCTGTATATAGTTTAAATATTATGGTAGTAGACAAACGCGGCGTGTTTATGTCGGTTACAAGTTACATTATAACATTACTGTATATGACTTTTTGCTTGTTGATTGGTGCTTAATCTTTGCACACAAATATCCTCACATTTATGATTTATGCACACAGACACACACACTTACTGTATAATTTGTTACAATGGCAAATACAATTCCATATGAGGCAAACCGTCTCTCTCTTCCGGTTTCCTTCCTTTGGAAATAAGAAAACAGATAACACAATTCAAATCTTTTATTAATGTGTATGTCTAAGCCTACAATAATAAAACCCAGACAAGTGTGCAGTTATCAGCTTGTCCAGCCTCGAGTCTGTGTCCGTGTTCTTGGAAAATTGGGACTAAACTCACTATCTTTTTGGAACGTACGATTACCCGAGAGAATATTATGTCTGCGGTGGAACTTAGTCTTTCGGAGCAACCCTGTCTGTACGTTGCTAAATTAACTAGTAGTTTTATTTATATGCACAAAGACTGAAGCAAGTCTCAGCATAAAGAAACACAAACAGAAGAAAGCCTGGTTTTGGCTTGTTTGGTTTAACCTTCAGACTCCTGTCGACAGTGTTTGTACGCTGCTGACGTTCTGCAGTGCCAGTTTCCCTCGACAAGAACAATTTCACAATAAATACACACATGGACTGTCTAATAGAAACCAAAATCATTTCTAAAAACAGCAAATCACTGAGACTAACATACATAATCGCGAAGCCGAGGTCTGGATGACAAGTTGTTTTAGTGTTCAGAACCTTTATCATTTGGTCCGTCGTGCATCTCAATGGGAAAGATTAAATCTCTTTATTAGAGATTTAATTTTAGGTATTTTTTAAAGTATCCCATTCATTCATAAGAATCCTATTAAATGAATAAAGCTCTTAATAAATTACCATTCACACTTTTTATCTTGGTGTAGTCAAAATCAAATGTAACAATAACATAATTGTCTAAATTATTGAAATATTTATAAAATATCAAATGATTGTGTTAATGTTGTATATATTGATTTCTGCAATTGTTTGCTATAAACATCATGTTAGATTTCTTTAGGATATAGGAAAATATTTTTGTAAATACATAAATAAGAATAAAAAAGAATAGAAACATACACACACGTTTTTGTTCCATAGTCAATTTGTTTTTTTTTATGAAATCAGTCAAACAATACACCTCTTAACCTCCTGTTATACTGTTCCATTAATTTTTACCGTAATATAATTTCTATATTAACATTTCATATAATAAAATTTGTAGTTGTAGTTACTATCTATATATTGTTGTCATGTGAAATATTATTGATTGTGCAGATTTGTGCGCAGTTCTGACTGTTGGTGTGTAAACAACAGTTGTGTGGACGACCTTCTGCTTCAGGTTATGGGGTCATCACGAGTTCATGGAGCTTTTCAAGTCATTGGTATTTTCTCATTTAGAAAAAAACAGACAAAGCCATTTTCTTTGTCTTTGCCTCATTTTCCCCCTGTTGAAAAAGCGGTCACATGGTCAAAAGGTTTCTCCAGGGAATGTAAATAAGCGGTTTGAAAATGGTAGCTGACAGTTGTCCGGGAGTTCAGGAGGTCAGTGTCACTGTGAAAAGATAAGCGCTTTCTCCGAACAGCAGAGTCTACCTGTCTGACGGCCTGAAAGAAAACAGGTTCTACCTCCTCACGATTCGCAGTGTTTGCTGGAGCAAAATGGACACTCACTTTACACTATTAGTGTTTATTAGAAAGAAAACATTCTCTTTAGTTATCCTACTAATGTTGAAATATTAAATTCTAATATATAAAATGTTGTATATGTTGTGCATATATACGTATCTCTATGTATGTGTTTAGTATGTATATATTGATTTATTATATTAAATCATATTTATACTAATATTGTTAATAATGTATTACAATTATTTAAATATTATTTAAATGGTACAATATGTGTATTTATTGTTAGACAAGACAGTTTAAAAAAAACAGCTGTTTGTTTGCACATACAATTATTCCATTGTAATTATTCACATACAATTATTCCAAATTTTAGAAGACATAATTGTTTGTAGTAGAAGCTCAGTATATATTCTTTGTATATCTTCTTTTGTGAATAATTTGCACAAGTATCTAGTATATGTTCTTACATAATTAGTGTTAAATTAGTATAAATATGTAACTATTTGTGTACCGTTTATTTATATTTACTGTAAATGCTTATATGTATGTGTATGTAAATATGTATATGTTTATGTATAAATATCTAAGTGTGTGTATGTGTGTGCAAATGTAAAATATACATACATATAAAGAGAAAAACTAGTAGTAGAAAACTAGACATTTTATCGTTTAATAAACCTTTGTAAATAAAATGCTTTTCCGTTTTTCCTTCCAACTCGAAGAGTTCACGTTATCAAAGAAAAGCTCGATTCTCTTTGAAAATGGCGGCTCTTAAAAATGAAGTCAGACAGGGATGGAGCATGAAGAATAGATTCTGCCCATCGCTTCATTAGCCAAACCAGTTCCACTGGTAGACGGAGACAGTGTGACTACATGGTAATGTCCCTGGCTGGGTAATGACTGCCCCGGGGTCAGTCTGAAGCGCTGGCACCATTGTACACACACACCAAAAGGAAAAAAAGCACTGGCATGTTTCTCTGCTCTCGTGAGCTCAGGTAATAACTGTAAGTAGTCAGGCTGTGATTATGTTGCAGAAAGGCTAAATTAAAGGATCGGGCACAGCAGGCTTCATGACAGGCCCTGTCTTAACAGTCGCCCTCACGCCACCTTCTATTAAAGCATTACATGAAAAGAGCCGTCATTACAGTTACACATCTGCTGCTCTCACACTACAACTCAGCTCTTCTGCGTCTCGCTTCAGCTCGGGATTTAAGACATTATACAAAATGGCAACTTTTTGGGAGTGTTCCGGAGTGGATGTGCACATACACACACAGATACACACTCCCAAAATCACATACACACACATACATATAACAAGACACCCACACAGATCACGCTCACACACACAAAGCAACAGATAAAATCATTGAGCTTCACTAAGATGAATCCACGACACACAGAACTACAATCTACAGACACCAACACGACTACGATTCTCTGTAAATGCTTGTGATTCACAATTTGACTTTGAAAGCAGTAAAATAAGCATTAGATAATTCTAATATACAATAAATCATTATATTATCTAAATTAATTTGTCTTGTTTTTTGATATTTTATTCATCAGTTTATCTATATTAAAACTTTGATCATCCTTAAAATCCGTCTGTGTTGAACTGGAGATTACGAACTGTTACAATGACGCAGAAATAAAATAAAGCTAAAGCTATATCTAGAATTAAAAGCAGAACATCCAGGAATATTCAGGCAACTAAGGAGAAAAAAGAATAGAAGTGACGGTGGCTGGTTTATTCCTGCTGGTGACTGAGAGTCGACACGGCACAAGAGGGATTTCCCCTGACACACACACACACACACACACACACACACATGGTGGGTAATTATAGGATGACAACATCTCGTCAATGGGACAGTTTGACGCCTCTCTGTCTTGGTCATTGTTTGAATGAGTCGACTCGCTCACACTGAGGTGTCACCATCACTAAACCGTCTTCAATATCAGACGTCTCCGACTCCATCTTTGTTCATTCAAGTGCTTTTTTTATCACACCAATAACAGATCTGAACTGGATTTGCAACAAAAAGTAGATACGCAGTAATTAAAGTGGGGGGAGTTTGTCAATATGGCCACTAGGGGCAGTAATGAAAGTGTGAATGAAAGTCTGCATTTAACCCTCCAAGTGACACAGACAAACCCGGAGCAGTGGGCAGCCTTAAACATAGTGTCATAAATAGTGTCTTGTTCAAGGACACTCGGGTGCTGAACCAGTCTGAGTGGGATTTCGAACCCGCCACCTCTTGGACATAATTCATGTCACCCACTGGACCACTATTAGAAACAAAATCCTCTTTCTGCGAAAAGAAATGACAAAAATAAAAAAAGTGAAGAGCTGAGGAACGTAAATGTAAACTTATAATTTTAAGATATGTTTCTGGTATCTTTTAAGTACAAATACGCCAATAAACAAGCTGCTTTTTTTTTTTTTTATTGCAAAATGCTTAATTTTTGCTTCAGAACCTAGATTTCACTCCGTTTGCATCAAAGGCATTTACGCGGGGTGATTTGATGGTTGCGTCATGCTAACGGCTGTTTAAACGTGGTTTAGCTGTCCTGCTGTCACTTAGCACTGAACTGTAAATGCTGATGGAGGCGGTGGAGCAGAGCTGCCCGAGGAAATGACGGAGAAGCACTTGAGCACTTCTCTTTAGTGCTGACCGGTGGCGTCTGAGCTGCCATGTGTACGGGGGTCTCGGGGGCCGATCAATCACATTAGAAAAACAAAATAGCCTAAGTATGGGAAACAGATAAAGCTGTTATTTTGAGCTGCTCAGAGACGCTTCTAGCAATAGAGTCCCGGGTGCTGTAGTTTGTACAGGTTTAATAGTTTAAAAGCGTTGAAATTCAAATTTAATATTTCTTAGACTTTTGATCTTGTTCTAGTAAATCTTCTGAAGATGAAAAGAGAAAATTCTTTAAAAAAAATATTTATTAATCCTGTTTCAACCACCTGCTCTATTTCTGGGTCACATGGAGCTGAAGCCAATCGCAACAACTCTGGGCCTGAGGCGGGACACACCCACTGGATTGTTAGCCAACCATTTACAACATTAAACAATTGAATATTGTAAATATACCCGTAAAATTTATTTTTCAACCCTTTCAACATAGTGGCATTCTATTAAAGGTGTCCTTCTACTAGAAGTTTCTGTATTTTTAACTAATTAATTTTACAGACTAACTGGTTGTCAAACCCTTTGATTATCAGTGTAAATAGTTTGGCTGTTTCAACGTATGCTCAGTGTGTATGATTTTGCCACAGACACAGAGTGTGATAGAGCAGTTTGTCACATACATACAGAATATTACCTGTATTATCTATTACTGGAACTATGCTTATGACGGGCAGGTTCATTTATGGTCTGTGTTTGTTTGTTTGTCTATTATGATGTGTGCAGTGCGTTATGGTGATGTTTGTTTATTTATTTGCTTGGATTTGTTTTTGCTGTTGTGACGTGAAATTTCCCCGCTGTGGGACTAATAAAGGATTTTTCAATTCAATTCAATTCAATTCAATTCAATAAACGTGACCTTCTAATAGAGGTGACCTTCTCATTTTTAACCCTTCCGTAATGGTGGCCTTCTATTAGAGGTTTTTGGGTATATTTTTATATAGTCGAAGCAACACTTAAAATGTTAAATTGGAGAATTTTATTTCATTACAAACTTGTAATTTAGTGTATTTTAATATTATGTTATTATATAATTATGAAAAAATAAAGTGTGCGTTGGATAAAATAATTCAGCGATGTCATGCATTCTCCCAATCCCACCTACAAAGAATGCAATATTTTTTTCAAGTATATGTGTGTGTGTATGGCGGGGTAACGTGAGTGGTCTGGGTTTGAGTTAGTCCAGATGTCCTGACCTGTGGTTATAAGATACCGCTTCACTCCCTACAGGACGACAGAGATGGATAAGGTGAGCCAGAGCCACACGCACATTTACTACTATTTTTAGGGGACTAGGACTATATTCTCATGACTTGCTTTAAAAGTCCATTTGTCGTGCTCTTTTTCATTACTCATCATATTTGCAGAGCGTGGACTACGGTTGCAAATGTAACTTCAGATTTCATAACATATAGGGAACATAGGAGATGTGGAACCCTGCCGCTTCCAACAAAAGACTTATGGCTTGGAACAAAAGTTCACACTCACAGCTTGATTTTCCCGAGCTTAAACCTGTCATTAATCCACTCTTTTAAATGATCAAAATGTTTGGAATTTATAGAAAGGTCGGTAGTTTACAGCTCTTATAGAAGATCTAAATTTGACTTGACATTTTATCTTCTCTAAATGGCTTTGTTGAACATCACAATCATACAGTTCTCAACTAATTAGTATTTAATAGAAACAAAGACCCACTCGGGCCCTAGAAGTGCATAATGGAGCATCTTACAGCAGCCTTGGCTATTTCTGGCCGACTTTAAGCATTTGCCTCCTCAACATGAAGGTTTTGGATCCGGCTCCAGACGGAACACACCTCCTCTCTCGCTCCCTCCCTCCCTCCTGAAACCTCATTCCCTTAGCCCCACATTCCAGCATTTCACAGCCATAAACAACTATCAACTTAATGGCTGAAAAAATCATTATAAAGAGAACATCTGGCAACAACGCCGGCCAATCAGAAGAGCCGAGTGGGAGCGAAGCCCTGAACTGTGACCTGTGATTGGACAG
The DNA here is from genome assembly GCA_028031935.1 of Paedocypris micromegethes. Taxonomy (NCBI): domain Eukaryota; kingdom Metazoa; phylum Chordata; class Actinopteri; order Cypriniformes; genus Paedocypris; species Paedocypris micromegethes. Next base: position 6,042,026 of record CM051500.1, on the reverse strand, counting down.
TCTTGGGGCTCACACCTTGTTAAGTCAGTTTCTCTCATGTGCTGGGGCTTTATGGAGCATTCAGAGACGGTAAGAACCAGCGGGATGCGGATGGAGGGAGGGGGGGGGTGCGAGGGAGGGCTAGAAGAAGGAACGGCCCTCGCAGACACACAAGCTCACACGGACAGATGTTAACAGTTAGACCCTCAGTGGTAGCAGGAGTCGGCTCCTCTGTTCTTCAGTTCTTTATGTTCTAAATCAGAAGCAGCCTGCAGCCTGACCCTTAATTTGAAGCTCTCTACAGTTTTAAGATGTCACTGGAAATTGAGGTGGAAAAACGGCTCCGAAAACGAACTGAGAGAATAAGCTGTGGTGGAGGATGAATTATATAATTAAAGGAGAGGAACAGTCTGGCTATTTTCAATCAGCATCATCTTTGCCTCTTTTTCCTTGTCTCCTGGAGTTTTATTTCCTCAAGAACGCATCATCATATATGTTTTTTCATTATGTATGTTCATATAATAAAAGGCTGACGTGAATCTCTAGTGCTCTTTAAAAAAAGACATTGTCCATACACCTGAGAAGCAATATTTTGCAATCAGATTTTAGTTCTGCTAACTTTCTTGTTACCGTATTCTTCAAATTTGAGGGTTTTTTTATTTTTATTTTTTTTATATGTATATAACTGCAATAAAATACAAAAAACGTGAACAAGACTGGAAAAAAACATATGGTTCATTCATATGGTACTATTGTCTTACTTGGGTCCTATTACCTTATTGTCTAAAAATTACAGAAACGTTCGCTTTTTATTTTAGAATGGAAACACTGTCACCCAACACCATTCTAAAAGGTCATGAGGAGTTTTTTATTTTCTTGAGGGAAAATGATGAAGAAACGATGAGACGATTTCAGACAGTGGTCCGACCTGTCTTGCATACAACTTCGCGATCATATTCTATAGAGTACATTGATATGTGTGTGTACAGTATATATGTGTAAAACAGTGAATAGACGCGACTCACCTCCCCAGTAACTGGATGAATGTTTGGTGGGCTTTGTGTTCATCGCTGAATGGAACCTTTGCTGCCAGGAGTAATTATGGGTAATTGGTGACACAATGAAGTGATGACAGCTGTGGGGCTACACACACACACACACACATACACACACACACAACTGTGGAAATGAAAAAGGACCGAATTTAAAAGTGAGTTCCTCTGACTGGTCACTGACCTGCATCTTGGAAAGTCACTGAAAGGACACAATAAGATAGTCTGCTTCCGCTTTCTACACAGGAAACAGGAAATATCAAACCATGGTGCATCAGTGTTCACCTCATGTAAATAAAAATTGGAAGTGGGATGAGAAGAAATATTTTCTGTGATTATAAATGAGCAATAAGTTGCTGTTTTTTTTAATGTGTTAGATTTTTTTCTTTCTTTTTTTTTTAATTAGATTACAATTATTTTTGTAATTGCATTTAATTTAAAGGTGCACAAGGGACTCAAAGTTACTGTAAAATGAAAAGTACACAAAAATGCAATTTTTAAAAAGTGAGTTAATTTCTTTTAAAAAAGATGGAAATATGAACAGAATCTAATACAACAGTCATATTATTCTTATAAAGTCATATTATTATATTATTACTATTGGTCAAAAATAAACAGTGAGATTTGACGTGCCGCATAAAGTATTATAAAATATTAATTTTACTCATATTAAGTGGCTGAAAACTTTTGCATACCATAGTTTAAATGTGCATTAGCAGTATAGTTTGGACCGTTCTATTTAGTTTAGTCTTCTAATATACTTGGACAACGTCAGCGAATAGAGAATAATAAAGGAGCCTGTGCTTGTGTTTGAAACTTTGCACTCAACAATGAACCAATTGTTCGGGAAAACAGTCACAGAAAGCGCTTAATTAGCAACCGTAACTTTCAGAAATGTCACAACTGGTTAATGTAGATGAGAGGAGATGGATTGAATGAAACAATGTTGAGTGAAAGGAAAGAAATGACAAGGAAACACATCCTCAATTCCTTTCTGTTTTTCTTTCTTTTTTCCATTTATGTCCCGGTGTAGATTCTCCCTGCTTGTTTAAACAAAAGCATGTTAATGAAAAACCACACACACACACACACACACACACACACACACACACACACACACATGCCGCTCTTCTGCTCTCCTTTCTTGTGTGAGGCCTGTTTCACATGGCTGAATGAGCAGTGCGTTAACCATCTAATGGGGCCAAAGGACATGTCCACTGAACTACACTGAATACACACACACTCACACACTCCTCAGTCACACTACACCTGAATGAGCACTGAGTTAACCATCTAATGAGGCCAAAGGACATGTCCACTGAACTGAACACATGCACGGCCACATTCTCCCTCCACAAGTTCTTCCTAAAAAAGACTTGAATGACATCTACATGTATTACTTACATAGCCAATGGAATGACCTTTTGAGGATTTGGGACCGGCCCATTTAGACAACAGAACTCTTTCATTCTTCATTTAATGTTATTTTCAGAAATTAAGAAGCAATAGGCACACATTTTTTTTACTGAGCCTAGTTTGAAATTAACTTTTTTATATTATTTTTACTGTACATGTATTATTTGGGAGTTGTTGTTAATCATCCATTTTTCACAGATTTACTACTTTAATTCAAAAACGTATAACGTATAGTGAAGTGAGCAAGTTTGTCAATATGGCCACTAGGGACAGTAACGTAAATGTGCTTCATTAATTATTTAATCAATTTACACACATGACTCCGGAGCAGTGGGCAGCCCTAAGCCAAAGTCACCCTGGGGGGCATTGAGGGTCAGTGTCTTGCTCAAAGTTCGGTTATCTATAGGCTCTTAAGCGTCATTTTATTTTAGTTTACGTTGATACATAATTCAATAGTACTGTATATATTAAAAATACTAATAGTGGTTTTGTTTAAAATGACTTTGCGGAATGAGTTGGTGAATTACTTTGTCATAAATTATGGTGCTGTTATGAGATTTCTTAAGACTTTTATAAGAATAATTGCATATTATACCTACATTCCTTTCAAACAGTTTGTATTCTCTGCAATCTCCTTCTTCTCTGAATTTCTTTAAAATGACTAAATTAAACACATATAATTTAGCATTTGTTTGCATGTTTTTTAAGGGCCTGGTAAGACTGGATTTTCTTGATTGTTTCAAGTAAACCTTCAGATTCCGAATGCATGGAATACTTGAATCAGGCCTACAACTGTTCCCACTTTACACAAATAGGCCCGAAGAAAACAGAAATAGCCAGATGCACCTGAGAGCGGCCGAGCCTTCTGAATGAAAGGCCATGCGTGGGGGTGAGATGACCCACTCAGATTAGCTTCATTCTGCTGAAAGGCTCTGATCCAGACTCTGCTCCCAGACTTCAGACAGACACTGAGAGCCGGGCCAGATCGACCCGGGAATATGACAGACAGACAGGGGATGGAGCGAAAGAGATAAAGGAGGAATGGTTGTTGAGGGATGGATCAGGTTGGGTTGCACAGTTGCTCTTTTCCCTCAATGAAATGAAAGAACCAATGGAGCTACAATCAGCCAGCATCAATAAATCCTGCTGCTTAACTGCTCCGTGTAAATGCAAGACAAATGTTTTTTGCCGTCTGTGTAGCTCAATTACGCAAGCAGCCGGCCAGATCGGTTTTTATGTGGACTTGATATTGTAGTTTTAAATTGAGTTTGTGCCGCGCTGCACAGCAAACACAAGCGGGTTGTGTGTGTTTAGAGATGTGAGGGGGCAAAAGATCAGCGCAGGTTATAAAATATCTCATTAAGCTGTCAGGTCTGCAGCCGCAGCTGTGCCGGGTCGGATAGTGTGTGTGTGTGTGTGTGTGTGTGTGTGTGTTTTCCCGACTGCAGCTAACACGTCAATCAATACCATTGAGTTGGTCGATTTATGAGTGGACTTATGTCATGTGTGGAGAGGCGTAGAGTACCTGAAAACCATATTTGAGAAAATGTACGGTACCTTACTGTAAAAATTACACCATTACAAGTTACACGTCACCATTTCCTAGAAGACTTGAACGAAGGCCATAAAGTAGAGTGTTACCCCAACTTAGAAACTTAATCCGTACCGAGAGCCGCTTTTTATATGTAATACAATGATCCATGACAAGTCTCTGTAAATTCCAACAAACGTTTTATAAAAGCTAAAATATTGGTAATAAATGTAAAAAAAAAAAAAACATGTTATTGCCCTTTGACAGGTGTTTATAAAGGAACAGTAAACGTATAATGATACATCGATTTAAAAAAAAATTACAACACACAAATTTCTTGGATTTATAGGGAGAGAAAAAAAATGTCGCCATTCTGGGAGATGGCAAGTATTTTACTCGTATTGAATTTGCGGCTCAAAAAACAACAAGTAATGTGAAAAAACATGGAACTCTTTATGTATGAAGGTTTTTTTTCCTAATATAGAAATCAAATTTAACATCTCAATGTTTCAAATTGGCAGAAGAAAATAGCTTAAAAAAAGAACAAAAAGTCAGTCTTGGTCAAACTCAAATGTGCAAAACAGTGCAGTGATTCTGACCCAAAGATTTGTCACTGGCCTTATTCTGGACCAGACGTTTCTGTCCGTAGCTGAAATAAATGAACTGCGTATGTCCAACTCTCTTTGTCTTTCTCTAACAATCGCGGCCCCCGTCCTCATTCCCTTTATCAACGCTAGCACCTTGTGGGCCACGGAGCATTTAGATAGGAAGTGAGGATTGATGTTTAATGGACAGGGATGTCTGTCCCTTGACCTTAACTTGTAAACGGAAATGGAAGAAATGGTTCATTGAATCTTCATACGTAAAAAGAGCATTTGTTCGCGGTGCAGAAAGGGTTTAGAGAGAAGCATAATGAGTGTTATGTTGTTAGCAGCGTTCAACCTGAATGGCTGTGGCGAATGGACGTCACACATGACTTGAGTAATTCTCTTTTTCCCTACCAACATGCCCCCCTTTCCCTCACTCCACCACGGCCCTCATCAGGTCATGTCAGCTCGGGTTTATTGCTCCTGTAGTTTTTAATTCTGTCTGATAGCTGTACAAAAGCAGGACAGATTCCGAGGGAATGAGGGGAAACTCTGCTGCATTCTGGGTAAAGCTAGAAAATAGTTTGAACAAAGGTGTTTTCATCAAAAACTTCATTGTTTGACTTGTAATGTTTCTTTCCGTATTTTTTTTCCCAAAAAGAAGGCCTCGAAAGGATTTGTGTATGACTATTTCGCGATGTGAGTCTGTTTTATTCTTTTCTTTCCACCATCTTGTCATTGCTCTATGGATACTGGTCCTGTGGTTTTAAAGTTCTCTTGCTGGCCATTCAAATTACATGATAAATTGACTTTTCTAAAACCCAGAACTTGCAATATCAGGTTTCTTGACTCTGGAGTCTCTCCAGTTTCTGCTTATTGCAGAATAGCAACGTTTTGACCCACCAATCCATATGTATGAATGAAACAAATGAAAAAAAGTTTCGAGTCGAGGCATAAAAAAGACCACATTGGTATAAAGACGGCCATTATTTTTGATGAATCTGGCCTGTGGTATGGCAATTTTTAAGTTTCTGAAGGCTATGTGTGCTTTACATTTCAAGTGTGAGGTTGGCCAAAAGTCATCCAGACTCAAAAAGAGCCAGTAGTGTGGGAGAAAAGAGAAATGCAAAGTTTCAACTAACTCTGCCTTTGGTACGTGTTTGAAAGAGCGCCCTCTACTGATCACTTTACTCAGGTCGCAAGGCTGGTCTATTCTTTTACAGTTTTTTTTTTTTTCAATAACTAAATTAAAATTAACATTAGTGTTACAGTTTATATATTGACTTCAGATGTCAAGCTACATTCAGCTTGTTAACATTTACCAACAACTAACATTTTTTATTAAAATACATTTTGTTTCTGATAAACACGAACTCAGTTTAAGGCTGAAAACTGTGTGTAAAAAGTCAATGAGAAGTTGTCAGACCTTTTGTGAATAATTTAATTATTTATTTTTACATTTTATGAGGATGTCCAATTTTTTACCTCTCTTTTCCATACAAAAATATATCGTTTATTTCACACTTCCTTGTAATAATAATAATAATAATAATAATAATAATAATAATAATAATAATAATATTAATAATAATTCTCCACTGAGGGGATTAATACAGTTTCAGAAAAGAAAACTATATGGATTAACATGAGTTTTTGACAGAACCATTACCGTTTTAGTGTTTAGACTTTCAGATTAAGGTCTAAACCATCTGCCCAACCGTTTTTGATTTAAGAGTTTAGAACCTTCTAGAAGTCCCACCATTTACTAGTCTATGACACAAACGCAATGTATTAATCTGACGCCTAAAATGGAGGAAGCTCATCCACCAAGACATTTTCATGATATGTTTTGTGCTACTGCTTCCACGGTCAGTAACCCAACCTAACCTGTGCAATTAGAGCAAGCAACACTGTCTGGGAAGCAGCTTTGAAGCCGTCGGCTCCAGACATAGATAATGAAGGGCTACACTTTGAACTGGTCAGATGAGGACTATTTAAATTAAAGCAGTCAATGTTCCGTATCTCACGTCCCATGACACGACACAGTAGTCGCCTGCTTTTATAATTTGAGAAATGTTCTGATTTTACAGTCCTGTTTCTGTGTTTTTTCTTTGCTGGAAACCGTCTAGTTTTTTCCCTTTCAGCTCAAGCCTTTTGTCTTCTCTAGTCATTGATTCAAATGGAGCAAAGCCAGTTTGATATCATTACGATTTAAACCCGGGGAAGTGTTGTCATTTAAGACTACGCAAACACTAGCACACACCTCTGTTCTTTGAATAATTATTAGGCTACTGGAATGATGGAGCCACAGACATTGACTTCTGGATAGAACTCCTGATACTTTCATCGACTTGGGAAAGTTTTATGTGTGGAATTGATTTGGAAGGAGCGCTAGACAGGAAGCAGCACTGAAATCCATACCTCAAATCTGTTTCTTTATCGTCAAGCACTGTCTCTGTTTGATTGACTTGTAGACGATATACATTCGGATGAAAATATTAATAATGTATTTCTTTTTGTTCTGGAATCAAACATGCACAACAAGGCAGTCCCAAGTCTACCAGTGTTTTTCAGCATGGATAAGGAATTATCAACATATGGCTTTGACTGATGTTGCCTAGTCAATATGCAACACTGACTTGCTGATATGTAACCAGTCAGATAAAGTCATGTGGAGATACCTTATCTCTCTCTCTGTGGACCAAATCAATAGACTGTCTCTCACTTATTTCCCTACGTCTCACAACCGAATACAACTATACTTTCTTACTTCTGCTTTTTTCACTAAACATCCCTTGTAACCATGTGATGTGCTCAGCTTCCTTATTTACAACAAGCAAACTTTTCAAGCTCTGGTTCATTTGCCCCTAAATTCAAAATGAACACATATGCATTTACAGACACTTAAATCTAAAACAACACTACCTACATTATACGTTCAGAGAATTTGTATTGCTGGTACATCCACTTGGATTTAAATATTCTGTTTAGCTTTTTTAAGTATCTTGGCTAATGGCTTTCTACTGATTGGTCACCAGAAAAATGAAAGACTTTCTACAAATTAATGTGCGTTCAATTATGATACTTTTACTACACACACACACACGTGCAAAATTACCCTTAGTTTCCATAATTATGTGATCCATATTGCATGCCATTGTGTCGCTCCTTTTAAAGTAATGAAGGTTGTGATGAGTGACACTTCATTACTGCTGAAAACACCAAGTTGATTATTTATTTTGTTCAGCACAGAAACAGAGCACATTCTTTTCTAACTTTCATTTGAATTTTACAGACTTGTGAACCTTTTGCTCTTGCAAGAGGTGAAAGTGTTCAATTTAACCCACTAAAATTGCCTCTTGCTGTAATCAGTTTGTTTAAAACAAAGTTTTTGAATAAAATTCTGAATAAAAGATGCTGTGTCTTTCTTTGAATGTCTTATCTGCACTATATGGCTTGGTGTATCTTGTCTCTCCTCCCTGTAATCGATTGATAGCTCTTGTAAATTCCTTCTGTGTGATTGCAGTAAGACAAACAAGGGTGTGCATCCCGAGGCATTATACTGCTTTTCTGCCTGGATGTTCTACTCGACAGCCTTGTGTGGTTTAGTTGACATTTACCTCCAGAGACGACCACGGGCGAAATGGAGATCAATTTCATCATGCAGGAATCAACGTCCTAACATTGATTTATCCTTTTAAAAGACTTTTGAAATATACATATTTGAATAGTCCTTAAATCAATTACATCTGACTAGACCGCACTGTTGTAACTTCAGCATGTCTCCATAAAAGTGCATTGGAGGCATATTTACGTCTGACAGAACTATCTCTGTATTTCTGTAATGGCTGGAAAGCAAAGAAAGGAAGAGTATTGACAGGCTTTTGTTGAGTGCTGGCTCCAGGCATATTAGATTAGGACAGACAGACTGTGATGGAGCAGTCAGTAAAATATGATTAACCAGCGATCAGTGCTGCTCCATGAAATTGTGCTCAGATAAAGAGACCTATTGAGGAGATGTCTTCAGATCTGAGAGATTATTTAAATGCTAATATCAGAGATAATTCAATAAAAAAAGAGATTGGGGATTGTTCTTTATACTCTGTGCAATTTCTGTTTGAATGCGTATAGCCATGCAGGTGCCATGGATTGAATCACAAGAAGAACTGTTCAGTGATTCCTGCTTTATTCTCAAGACTCCAAAATGATGGTGGTTATGAGTAATCATGCACGCTCTTAAAAAGTTATCTACGGCTTATTTTGTTCGGAAATGTATCATAAATTACATCCTTGACTTGTTCAAGCAGTGTTCTAGATCACTGTACCTTTATTTTGTCAACCTTTTTTCCATTTCTGGGTCACTGGGAGCTGGTAATACAGAATGTGCAAATCTGGAAACTAACTGCATCTAATATTGATTCATTTTAATGAATATTTAATTAATAATAATTTATACTCATCAGGTCAAATAAATGGACGAAACCTTTTCTTCAGAGTTTGAGTTTATTTCAAGGGCACAACAATTTCCTGTAACTGTCATTAGGGATGATGTGAGCAACGCCAATTTTGTGAATTTGATTCCAAGGTAACTGCTTTTCCATTGAATTTGCTTTTCTACTTGACCACTTTTAAATGGAGTTGTCATTTCAAATTCAAATGAAGAAGAAAAAATAATCATAGAGGCAAGACTTGTTTCAAGTCAGGGACAGTCATCAGGAAGGTGCCCACACAAAAAGACATAGCAGTAAGAATGCTTTAGCGCGTGGGTGCTTGCATGAGACAGACGGGGAAGAAAGAGCACTTAGCTTTAAGTGCTTTTCCGTACTAATGGATGGATATTTTGTGTGGTTTAAGGAAAAGCTTCCATTTCGACTAATGAACCCAGGTCATGTAAATATTTAGACTCCAATCCCAACGATATCCAGACATATGTAGAGCCCCCAAAAGCCCCTACTATCTCTTTTTCTCTCTCTCACACACACACACACATGCCAAAACACATACAAAGACGATCACAGACACCCATGTAAACATACACGCAATGTAGTGTATTAATGCAACAAAACAGTCTTAAACTTTCAAATAAATATATAAAACAATCCTCAATCTTGCTTTTAAAGTAAACTATTAATGGGGCTTTGAAGACTTTTAAAATGTCATGAAAACCAAGAGTTTATGAAGAGCAGATTAATATTATTTACAGTAACTGAACAAAACAGAGTCGTGGTATTGAAAATGGCTGAATGCTTCATCAGTCAAGGCCTTGTTGGTTTTTATTTTTACCTTGTTTTGGTATGAGCACAGATGATTGAATTAAGTCCAGAGCAACAAATCTTGGGATATTTAAAAAAAGAAAATAGTGAGGTACATGAAATCTTTATGGCCCATTTATGTGTGTGGGAGTTGGAGCGTTATCGGGAGATCGGATAGCAAAGAGTGGTTTATAGTCCGTGTGTAACAGAAGGTCTCTGTTGGTCTGAGGTTCCTGTCGCCTGAGTCTTATGTCTCCAACCGCTCTGGGGGAAACAAGAATCTCCTGCAACTGCTGCTTCTAATCTAGTCACAAACCACACAATATACTCACACGCATACTTACACACTGCATGTCGGGGCTGGCCTGGACGCCCAGTAGCCAGAGAGCTTCCTCGTGCCTTATCTTCCTCATCAGCCCCTCTTCAAAGCAGATCTTCCTGTCGAGGGGCCGAATCCCTGACAAAAATGGGGGGTTTCTGGTCAGTGCAGACGATTCCAGGCTTTAATCTGTTTAAAATTAAAACACACATCTTAAAAGTCAAATGTATTTGTTCAGCGTGTGAATACTGTGTAGTTGGGGAACTCTCGCTGAATTAAAGCAATATTTCCACAGAGGAGACTTCTTGTGTTTTTTATAAGGACTGTTACATGAGAATTGGATCACATGGTGCGTATATGCGTGAGTTTGTCTCTGATATGAGAGATAAGAACAAGTGGAGCCACAGATTAGATACACGTGGCAAATATAAAACAGACAGAATGCTCAGACGCAGAGGGCTCGCTATCATGATGGACAAAAATGAGTCCGACTGTGGAATGTGAGTGATCCTGTAGTGTGAAATTAACAGGATGTAGTGTGGCTGTGTGTGTCTTCCTTGCAAATCTAGCGTCTATGGAAGCCATCATTCCATAGCAGGTTTAGCTTAAAACCTTGTTTTCTTTAAATTATATAGCATATTAATTTGCTTTCCAATTTACATTGATACACAATACTATTTGAAGTGGTTTTCTATCTAGTTTTTTTTGCACTTGTGTCTATGTCTGTCCTATGTCTATCACTAAGAAACATTGAAAATTCATGTGAAAATTTGAAATTACAAATACATGTAGAATTTAGTGCATGGTGAAGTGACAAATTGGGGAACAAAATCAATGTGTCACTGCATTAGGTCATATTACCACATGTTCACATGTGACTTCCCTCTCTCTCTCTCTCTCTCTCTCTCTCTCTCTCTCTCTCTCTCTCTCTCTCTCTCTGTCTCACACACAAACACAGACTCTGTTGCTCTACAGCTCATTAATTTCATAAATCAAACAGCTAGATGCCAAATGTCTACGATAAAAAGTGTAAAGAGTTATACTTATTTTTCCAAGTTGAAATTGACATTTTTTTCTGTTGTTTGTGTCAATTTAGGGGAATTTTACAATTTAAGAGTCCTATTTTTCTGCAGTAACAAATCAAGCTGGTGATTTTTGCAAATCACAATCTCCCTTTATTTGTTTAGAAAGAAATAAAAAAAAAATGCTCTTCACAGCCCCTGTCATATGTAAACAGCTGAAAACAGTATTTTTGCTCTAGAAACTGTCTTGAGCTGCCTCACACGTCGTTTGTGCTTTAAATCAAAAGTGATGACTAAAGAAGTCCTGGAGAAAAGGTCTGCGGTGGAGAGGTGCTGGTCTGCTTTAATAAAAGATGTCTACGTTGGCTGCGTTTTTACTGTACTTAAAGCGGGAACAAGTTTACAAGCCTGTAAAGAGTTTGAATGTAAAAGTAATGACACGAAACAGATCAGATGAGAACATATAGTTCAGGGCGTCTTCCTTTTGCGTTTGTGTGTGTGTGTGTGTGTGTGTGTATGTGTGTGTATGTGACGCCACAATCTAATGACTCAAGCTTTTATAATAAAACATTACTTCCATTAAATGTCATCTCCTCGACTGGACCACATCATTACGTGTATGTAAATTGTCTCATAAAATTAGACCTCTATATTTTTAAACGACAAATCCCAAATTCTTTCAGTGGAGGTTTAACACAAAGCCACACAATGGCTCCATTGGATCAGGATGGTTGTCCGTGTCTCTTCCATGAGCCTTTGTGATTGTCACTCCCTGGATTATTCAGACTGTCTGCAGTCCGAGCCTCCATGTCTGCTCTCGGGTTCTGCCTCAGCCTCCCACTCACCAGCCCCGCTACTCATTTATTGGTTTCACGAGAAGTCGGCAGCGTCGTCGTGTGTGTTGAGAGTGTGTTCACCTCAGACTGAACTCATACGGCTGATTTAACATTCCTTACTGTTCCTCTTAAAAACAATCCTCTTAAAAGCTGATTAAAAGCGCAGCGCTCTGCATATTTCACCGTGATTACGGTTACACTCGGTTATGAGCATAATCACATTAACATAGTCGCAAATGATGTCGACGTGAGTCTTAACTTAATCGCATTAAGGAAGTATGTTCTATTTTGCGTCGTCAGGTGAAACTCAACAAGTTTTTTAAGCTCTATTCACTTTTATATTCTTATTATGTACATTACATAAATCCACTTTTATCCTTTAGATTTAAATGCAGTGGCGGCAGTCAAGGCCTTCATTGTCTTCACTGAAGGCCTAAAATTATCTGAATCTCCAACACATTTATTTTCGATTTTGTTAATGAATTCCAGTCAAATACGTAATTCCAACTCATCTGCATTTCACTCTCCGCTTCATAACTCTCATATCCTATTGATTTGATTTAGCCAATCACTTTTCAGCCATCATTTGTTACCATGAAGGTAAAAGTCCAATTAGCATTTGAGGGAGCCCAGAGCCCCGCCCACACACTCAGAACTTGGCCCACACATTCAGAACATATCAAAGCCTGCGTCATGAACGCCTGTTTGTAACAATACAGTATTCAGATGCGTTTATTGGTTTGACGTGGCGTACAGCATTTGGATTTTTGTTGTGTATTTTATTCACTGTGGGACTAATGAAGGCCTTCTTATACACACACACACACACACACACACACACACACACACACACACACACTAACACACATATTTACATACAGTATATACTTACAGTACATATATTATACTATATATATATCAGTATATATGTAAAGTATAGTGAGTGTGCTTGTCAATGTGGCCACTAGGGACCATATCTATCTGTCTATCTATCTGTCTGTCTGTCTGTCTGTCTGTCTATCTATCTATCTATCTATCTATCTATCTATCTATCTATCTATCTATCTCTCTCCAACTATCTATCTATCTATCTATCTATCTATCTATCTATCTATCTATCTATCTATCTATCTATCTATCTATCTATCCATCTATCCATCTATCCATCTATCCATCTATCTATCGCTTTAGTTTGTTGTCACCAATGTGATTTAATATTCAAGAAAAATGTTTGTATCTTTGTGTGTACATATTTGTGTAACTTTGTGTTATTACTTACTTAGCTCTTGCAAAGAAAACCCCTGAATAGTTTTAAACTGAATTATCTTTTATGACTAAAATGAATCGGAACTAAATATGAATGAAATGCTGCTTTAAAAATCACCAAGCACACATAAAAGCTTTAACTTTTATTCTGTACAAGACGTTGAACAAGCGGTTACTCCAGAAAGACGGTTTGTTTTCTCGCCGTTCACTCTTTCATCCGTCTAGTCATCAGCCTTTCATTTCTCTCCATCTTGATTTCCTTTTCTGCCGATGTCTTTTCGGTGGCATTTCTCTGTCTTTCCCCATGGCTGTTGCTGTGTGTGTGTAGTGGGCTGATTCCTGCTGACACTGATGTCCTCATTAGATTAAGAGACGGGGGCCATGATCTCACTGCTACTGCAATAATTACGGCTCTCTCCCGCAGTCCAATAACCCCTGAACCCCCGAGGAATTTCACACACACGTACAGCCATTAGCCAAGCCTGCTGGCACCAGAAGTAGGGTGGAGACGGGGGGCATTCTCGGCCCTACTTAGCATGCCGCTTAAATAGAGAGCGGTCATGCCATTATCCCCCTTTTTCTCCTCCGCATCTTCATCTCTGAGCGATGTGCCGGCAGAGGAAGTTTGCGGTGGTAAATAGCGGCGTTCCTCCCAGACGCACAGACGTCAGCGTGGCTTGGACGCTCGCTCTGGAATGATGGGAATTATAGCCTGTGTGGTGCTGTGATGCGCTCAGTGCTGTGTGTGTGTGTGTGTGTGTGTGTGTGTGTGTGTGTGTGTGTGTGTGTGTGTGTGAGCGCATATGGCTTTTATGAATGAGCATGTATTATGGGAAATAGCAGTCAGTTTTTTTTTCTATCTTTTCAGTTTTCTATCTTGTTCATATTTTTTTAATGCTAATTTAGATGGAAATTCTTTTGTGTTATCATTTTGTGTTCCTGTTTGTTTGCGTTTGTTTAGACTGCCGTTTAGACTGCCTAAACCGTTTTCTGGAAACTCTTCTTAGCCGTGTTTAAACGGCGTCTATTCGTTTTAATTCTTTTGTGCGATTAAATGTGTGTTTTTGAAATTAAACATGTTCAAAAAGAGTCCAGATCAAAGCCCATTTTAGAACTCACTTTGAAATCTAGGAAGGTCAAAGCGGAGAGAGAGGGAAAGTGACCATGTCTGGTCAGAACCTTGCTAGGATTCTGTGTTTGGCATTTCACCCATCCAACCACTAAAGTGTACACACACACACACACACACACACACACACACACACACACACACACACACACACAAACACACAAAACCCGGAGCAGTGGGCAGTATTAAGCCGTTTCACGGATTGAGTCCAGTGTCATGTTCACAGACATTTTGGTAGTGGTAGTGGTACTGGTCCGAGATTTGAACCTGCAACCTTTTGGCTGCAAGTCAAACTATAATTATGCTTCTATAACTCTATAACAAGGTCACAACTACCCTCAGTAGAAAATAAAGAAGTGCAAAACCTTTTTAATCCAAATTCACATTATCTCAATATCCTATTATAACAAAAAAAAAAACAATTATTATTAAATAAACCATTTGTAATTGTATGCATTCATAAATTACTCTCATAAATCCAACCATGCAATCTGATAATGGTATATTTGTCTTGTTTTCACACTGCAAAGCGCGTAACTGAATGGAAAGTGAATTGTGTTTAAAGCAGGGATGTTTTATTGAGCGTCACATGTCCTGAGCTGTGCAGCGGCTCTGTTCCATTCATCAGCTGACTTCTGTGCTAATGAGTGGAGGTGTTTACTTCCTCCGCTCTCGCCAAGTAAAACAGTGAAAAACACAGCCAGCATGTTACACTTTCTCTCAACTTGTTTTTTTTTTTCTTTTTTGCTCGGCTGCCAAAAACTCCAACCAAATCCCATTTCTATTTTTCTGAGCATTTAAATGTCACCCTGAAGGATTCTGTTTGTTCCGTGTTTTTATAGTTAATGAAAGTTTGACAAGGTCAGTCAAAGATGGATTTTATTCCAGGTTTGGGAAAACATTTTATTATTTGAGAAACATTAAATACATTATGAGACAAAACTCTGAAATCAACTCCGTGTTTATATTGAAAATATATGAAAAGTGCGTTCCAGATTCTCGAAATCAATTACTTGTGTAATTTATGTTAATCGTGTTAAATTGTAGTTTATAGTGGGTCACTAATCTGCTGGTGCCGTTTGACTTCATGCCAAAAACTTGAGTGAAAACCATTTTTTAGCAATCAACACGTTATAATATCACCAAAGGGTTATTTTTTTTCCAATAGCTAATAGGGCTTATAACAGTGCTGTTCAATATTTTGATCCACTTCACACAAACACATAGCTATATAAAATAAAAAGAGACTATCTCCTCACTATGAAATTATAAAGAAAAATTGTGACTTATAAATTGTGACTCATAATAGCCACTAGGGACAGTATTGCAATTTGGCTTCCAGTGAAGTTACACACATAAACCCGGAGCAGTGGGCAGCCTGGTAGACCTGGCTAGTTGCCTACCCCTAGTCCACATTGCCACAATTTTCTATAAACTGACACATTAGTCGTTTTTTTTTTTTACCCTGGTCAGCGCCAGGATGTGTGGAGCTGGTCAAGAAAAGAAGCTAAAATCCTTCTGTTCCAAACTTTTTTTTTCTCCTTGGCAATCATCATGTCTGTTCCAAAAAAGAGAAAAGATGAAGAAAAGTGAAATTTAATTTAACCACAGATGGCATCAGAAAATAAAGCAACGACATAAAATACACAAAGATGCGTAACATGGGCTAAAGCAGATATAAATGACACATTGAACGTATATTGTTCAAATACTCAAAAAACACTGAAAATAACTATAAATCCAATGTGCGTTCAATAGTAGGTCATTTTTTAAATTTGGTCGTTTGTGCTTTTCTCACAAGCCCAAAAAACTGAGCATCCCGGGTTAAACTCAGGTCTTAAGGAAGAGTTCTCAAACAGAAGTAATAGATGAGACTAAGAGATTAGGGGGAAAAGAGAAGTGCTACAGGAATGAATTTGTGGCAAAGGTAAAAACGAGTGCGCAAAGTAGATTAATAACAAAGAGGGATGTAGCTTTTATCATGACGGATAAGCTTGATTCAGCAGAACTCCTCTATCACTGAGACAAATGGGCCACTAAAAGCATTATCTGTGATGATGTCTTAACTGGACTTTAACTGTGTGTGTGTGAGTGTGTGTGTGTGTGTGTGTGTGTGTGTGTGTGTGTGGCAGGTGTTATCACCATGTGCTTTGATAAATCACTGCATAGCTTTGCCCCTGGAGCCAAGTTACAATACTAATGTGTTTAACACAGAAGCGCTGTTGTTGAGAAGGATGTTTTTGAGACTGAGGTTCGAATCCCGGTCCGTGTTTGTTTTCCTTGTTCTTGCGTGGGTTTCCTCCTGGTCTCTTGTTTCCTCCTATTGTAAAAAAAAAACATTGACAAATATTGAAGTCTGGAAAATTGCCCATAGGCGTGTGTGTGTGATCCTGTGGTGTAAATGGTTACTTTGTTACTTTACTTATGTAGTTTTTGGCTACTTTGTACTTGTACAGAGTATAAAAAATGTGAGCAACTTACTCTCTACTTGACTAAATTTAGAGTAAATTAGAGTATCTGTACTCTACATTTGAATGGACGCTTTCTGTTACTTGTTGCATTGTGACATACTAGTTGTTACATTGTGTGCGCAACAAGTGGACATTTTTTTTCTATCGTGGTTAAATTTTTGGGCGGACGAGGCGATTCCGCCATCTGCAGGATGCTGAAGGTACTTGATGCTATTTATGCGCTAAATCACGCAAAAAAATCTCTTTTTTTTGTTAGTCTCTAGAGTTTTTTTTTTGCTTTTCATCCTATATACTGTTTTTTTTTTTCAGTATTAGTAAAATGCTCAAGTTCCATTAAAATGTTATACTTTATGACTTTTTCTCTTACTTTACAAAGTCTTCTTCAAATTGGTGACATGTAACTTGTAATGAAGTAATTTTTACGGTATTCGTACTTTTACTCAAGTATAGTTTTCAGGTACTCTACACGTCTGAATCCAGGACATGTCTGTCTTCCTTCACCAAATTGCTTCCGCTCCCCGTGACCCAGAAAGAGAAAAGTGCTTCAGAAAGTGTTTGAGGAATTACATACAAACACAGAGAAACAATGAGGAATCTGGCTTTTCTCGCGTCTGCCCAGACATCGCTGCAATCATTCACAAGCCAAAAATATGCCATGAGTCATTTGGATTTTTCAAGCAGCTGATATTAAGACTCGTTTGTCTGGAGCTTGTTGGCAACTGGTTATATTATTTATGGTGTTTTCCTAGAAACCAGGACATTTGTCTTTCTCCTCTATCTAGTTTATTGAGAAACGAAAAGAGTTGGGATTTTCGAATTGGTCTGTGCGTCATGAAAGAAAAGAGAAATAAACACGAATTATTCTTAATGATTGTTTGCGGATTGGCATAGCGCATTATGCAGAATGAGAAGTGCATAGAATAACACCTTTTGTTTCCCCGGGTTACAGGTGAACTTCTTTGAAATGGATGTTTCGAGGTGGTTCTTGGTTACTTTGGCATGTCGGCCATGTTTGTTGATTTGATTTGGCCCAAGTCAGAACATGAATGGTGACACAGAAGAGGAGGAGGTTTTTGAAACGGCTTCCTCTGCCTGAAACCGGTAATCAAATAAAATTACATGACTTCTCTAGCATCCAAGAAAAACACTCAAGGCAATTTAAGTTTGGGTTTAGGGGGTTTAACTTAAAAGGTCCTAATAAACCAAAGAAACTACACGGCCGAAATGTTGATTTCGAAATGCCTTGATTTATGAGTAATTAAACAAAGCATTTATTCAAGTAATAATCATTTCAGCCTGTTTTGGTCTGCTAGATTTGGACCGTATTAGGCAATTAAATAGAAAAAGTACTTATAAAATAAAAAGAGTGAGCTTTAATTCATTCTAAAGGCAAAGGTTCATCTCAAGCAACACTGAAAGCATTGACCTCAGTTTGTGGGGTTTAAATCAGATATAGATCTTGTGGTCTTGGGCCTGACATGGATACGCCGGTTCCAGATTCCAGCGGGTTAGTGAGTTTCTGCAAGTGTGGTCAGACTTCTGATCTAGGAAAAAGACTAGTGAGATTATGAGGACACCTTACATCTCAATTGCCGCCTCTTTCATTAGATCTCAGCCTATACTGGTGGTTTTATTAAGTAACTAGATGATGTTGCGTGAGAGCTGGTCACTCTAGTCTAAAACCTCTAAAACTTTCCTATCTCCAAGCTAAGCACATTTTCTGAAAGACGACACGTTTCTATGCATAATATGTTCAGGAAAGATGAATGTGGAAACGGCAAAAAAAAAACAAGTTGATGAAACATAAGTGGATAAAGTTTATAAAGTGAGTCTGAGAACATCAATTGATACTAATAGAGCATAAACTGCAATATCTCAAAAAGTATAATAGAATAATAATACGAAGAAGCCTGATCTCAGTGTATGAAAGACTCTACGTAGATATTAGATATGATCTCATAACAATTTGAAACAATGTTTAGCAGTTGAGAATCTTTTGAAAAGAGAACAGACGATGAAAGGTGAACGATGAAAAAAACAATAAATAAAAACATGAATTAAACAAGCAACATTATTAAATGAATGGGGAAAAAATGAGGACTCCAATGGCTCCAATTCAAAGTCAATGGGAAAAATCTAAGAAATAATAATTTCAGGAAAAAGTAAAATGTATGAGAAGTATGAGAAGATGACACAATAAACTGGAACTCAAAAGTGCTCAGTTGTTAAAAAGGCTAACAATGTGGAATTTGTGGCCCAGCGGTAGGAAGTTGAACCTGCGACTCTGGCATTTCAGGTTCGAATCTTGGTCTAGACTGCCCACTGCTCCTGGTTTGTGTGTGTTCACAAATCGTCACTGGATGGTTAAATGCCGAGCACAATTTCAATAAAGTCCCTAGTGGCCATACTTGCATATTTTTCTTTTTGCACTGTTCTTCAACTAATTAGATAATGTCTGATATTTCACAACCTCTTCGCCAAAGATTGTAATCAGCCCAGAGGAACTGAAGGAGCCCAGTGCTCTATACTTGTCTTTTTTAATTTCAGGTCTTCACAGACAGTATCTGACTTGCACAAAAACCAGCCTTCAAATTGAAACCAGGTCAACATACGCTGAATTATAGGGTAGTGCACATGCCATAACGCTAGGCTGAAGAGCACCGCAGAATATCGACATTCAGCGAGATTCTGGAGCCATTTTAAGGGGCCCGTTTACCCCTCTGGCACATAGGTATGAACACAGAAAAGCACAAAACTGGCCAAATCCAACAACTGCCTCTTCTTCGCATCTATTTCAGCTGTATAACACAGCATTGATACTGCAAGTGCCATACGGAGCCATTTCATCCCAAATGGGTTTAGACATACTCAGTAGTGGAGGCAGGAGGCCCAAGCCTAGGCTGTAATTTCAGCACATTTATCTCATTTCCTGTGTGCTTTGTCTTTCTCTGCAATAATAGGGTAAGTAATTGAAATAGACTCCAGATAATGGGGAATTCTGACCCGGCCGTTTCGTTTGCAAGGCTGGATGGTTTGTGGCTGCAAGAGAGAAACTTGGATGGTTTGTGGTTCCGTGCACAATCGCTTTAAGTCGGTAAATGGGGTAATATTGGATCCGTCCTTGTGTTGTGTTTTAAATAGAGCCGGATTGGTTTGAGCAAACTGCTTTTGAGTGAAACTAAAGAGAATGGGACTGAGATGGAATAGATGTGTGGTGACAAGATGTTACAGTTTTGCCGATTTTAAATAGTAATTTGTGTAAAAGATGTGTTTATCCCAATACAATATTTTTGACAAACGGAAAAAGTGTGTGTGACATTTTATAAAGTGATGCATTTGATTATCTACCCATCCATTTTCTGAACCACTTTTCCTTGTCTGGGTCATGGGAAGCTGGAGCCAATCACTGCAACACCCTGGATTGATGGCCAACCAATCACAGAGCGGAAAACACACATTCACACTTGCACTCAGACTAAACTCCAATTCTCCCGAATGAATGCCTTTGGAATGTGGAATGCGGAGACTCGGAGGAAACACACAAACATGGGGAGAACATGCAAACTCCGCATGGAAAGACCCCGATTGGGCCTTGAACTTGCCACTTGAATGGGTCCTTGTTGCTGTGAGGCAATAAATATGTTAGATTTTCATAACCACTTTTCTATTTCTGGGTCACCGGAAGCAGAAGGCAATTTCTTGCAGCAGTTTAAAACTCCCAAAAATCTCCAATTGTTTCTTTTTGCTGTGAGGTGGTAGTGCTAACCACCGTGCCACTCCGCTTTTACTAGAAAGACCATTTAAAAGCAATGCTAAACGTTGAGTTGTTGTGTTCACTAGTCTTCTGCACAGATTGTGTCTCCGTCTCAAACGCTGTCATGCACCATAATACATTCTGACAAGTTCTCATCAGCATCTCCAGCAACGAGAGCAATTTAAGACACTGTTCCATATGTTTTACTGCATTGAAAATAAACAAACACATTTCTGGATTCCTCTGCGGTCCATGAAATGACGTTTTTATGCCGCTGCAGTATTTCCACTCACTTTCCTCTCCGTAGGCCGTAAATACTTCTTCACTCGAAGAGAGGAGTCATATGGTATTATACGTGAAATAAATTTTGCCTCTGAAACCCATGTAGCCTCCTAAATTTCCCAAGAATCACAGGGATCCAGTTTCGGTGGTGTTATTGTGTTGATGAGGCCATCTCTCCGTATATAGCCCATAAACATCACATTCAGCCTCAATCATTTCCTTCCACTGTATTTAATGAGAGTTGAGTTTGCGAATGGTTGGGTGATTGAAAACACAAGTGTGCAATTACAGCTCCGAGCTGAAACGAGGGTAACCTAACCTTAACTGTACAGTGTTTTACTGTCAAGCGATCGCGTCTACAGGCCTTCACAAATCTCAATGCACTGTCTATCCGGTTCTTTACAGGAATAAATAAGTCTCATAAATCTGGACAAAAACATCATTACGTCAAGTGTTTGTTGATATTGGTTCTCCTTAAATAAGCAGTTAGTACGCGTCTGTCACTTCTGCCATTCAGCTGGGAACTTTTTCCTCCTCTTAAAGTCATGTTATTTTTGGATGAATGGCCCCAAATGCTGCCAGCCCCCTAACACAATGGAAATGCCAGAACACTCTTAATCCTTTAAGAATCCCAGTGATTTTTACTAATCCCTTTCCATGCCAGACCATTTTCCTTCTCTTGGTGCATGACGGTGAATAAAACTATAAATGTTATATTGCCCCACCCTTCCTAGTTTGCACATCCCATAATACGGCTTCAGTATGTTGACCGTCCATCCATTTTCGCAACCACTTTTCTATTTCTGGGTCACGGGGATCTGCAGCTCTGAGCGTGAAGGCAGGAGACACACCCTTGATTAGTTGCACACTCTTACTCCAAACTATGGGGAATTTTCTTGTCTTTTTCTCGTTTTAATATTCTAGTTGCCCATATGTTTGGACAATGGAGACCAGGAGAAAAAAAAAAAATAGGTGGTTGCGTGTAAAGTATGCGTGACTCTCCTCGGTGCCACAAAAGGAATTTTTCACCTTGTTATTTTTAAATCACATCCAACGCCAGCTCTCCAAATCATAATCGACACAGCTACATCTAAATGGATTTTTAAATGTGTGTGAGCGAATTAATCTATGTGGTTTTAGGATATTTTGTGATGCATTGACCAATTATCAGGGGTGTGTGTCACTTCAGAGTTCAAACCCTTCAATTTACAACTGGGTTTGGCTTCAGATTCTGAATCACAAATGAATGATGTAACTTAGAAAATTGATAAATAATGGTCGAATTCAAAGAAATGTTTGAATCCCTACAATTTTATGTGGCTTGTTGTGGTGATACTAATGCCTTAATCCCTACCTGAGTTCATGTCAAATTGGGCGTTTTCGTGGCCTATCCTTCCTCCTCCTCGTTCTCTTTCTCACTCTTTCTTTTTTTCCAGTTTTCTTTTTCTCGGATAAGTATTACAGTTAATCAGATTATCACTGTTCTCCCTGAAAGGGCCCAGTAGTCAGGCAGATAAAAGGGCAACCCACAGTCCCCAGGGGTCCTTGCAGACGGGGATCAAAGGAGTAGCTGATTAGCCAAAGCAAAGTCACTTTGATACCAGAAAGAAAGTGAGATAGAAAAAGGGAGTGAGAGAATTTGACAAACGAAGAGAGAATTCATACGGATGACAGTGTTTCATCCCACGTTTCAGCAGAGGTCTTGGTTTACCTGCTACAGAGTCCTCTCTTTGTCTGCTCTGTGGTGGGTCATACCTCGCTTTTATCCCGATTACAGGAGCAGGAAAGGACACTCTTGATCTTCATTCTATTCAGTCTTCAATCGGGAATGCTGTGTGTGTTTGTGGGAATTGTGCATGAAGGATCCTGCTGGAAACCTCGCCCTGTCTCGGATCCTGTTTAGGGTTTGCAGGTCAAAGGTTCAACTTGGCCTGATAAACTTCATACCATTAGTCTGATTGTGACTGACTAGCAAAGCTTGGCAGGAAGCAGTGGATAAAGTCCAGAGAGAACTTGTAATCCTCGCTCGTACACGCTTTCAGATTCATAAGTCCACGGTTCTTTTTGCAGATCTTTATTCTAAACTTGCTGCTGTTGGTTGACTTGCTTTTTGAGTTCTTGCTTCATCCCTGAGCCAGTATCATACTAGTGAACTACGTTTTGAGCCATTACAGTATTACTTTTTACCTTGACTGTCCAGAATTAGGTTTTTCTCTGCTTTTACCGAATTAAAACGCTTCCTCAGTAACATTCATAGGAAAGCTGACAACAATCTGCAACAATCTTCTGCTTTTCGGACTTCATTTCACACAACCCTCATGTTTCCTATTCTCTGTTTGTATCATGTGATTTATTAGTTTCAGCTGTTTCCGGTTTGTTTCCTCTGGTTTTATTCCCATTTTATTTATTTATTTTTATTCATAATATGTTTTTGTGTCCTTTGTTGGCCATAAATTATTATGGTTTTCCTGTTGTGGATGCGTTTCATTGTTAAGTCTAATTTTAGTCTGACATTAACAAAAACAACATATTATGCTTTATGGTTATAATAAAATATTATAATAATTTTCATCATAAACAACAACAATACTTTACTGTGAGGGTACAATTGTTTTTCATTCTTTCATTTAAATGTCATGTTCTAAAAACTGCACATTTTTTAACTTGAAACAAAATAAATAATTCCAATGATTTCATGTCAAAGATCAATACAATGGGTTCGTTCAGAGAAGTCACTTCAAAACACAATACCTGACAGTTCATTCAACAACAGTTTTAAAAATAAATGTCCTATTAGGACTTCTATTAGTTTTTAAACGTACAGTATTTTGGTTTCTGTTGCATCATTACAGTGTTCATTCCATTATCATCCTACCAAATGAAGTTATTTTCGTTTTAAAACCAGCACCAATTATTGGCATTAAATGGTTTAGTACTACGTATATGATAGAGTTTTGTGAGGTACTTTTTAAAATATATATTAATAAATCAGTTTAATTAGGTTTTAAGTAAAAAGAGCATTCACACAATTATCTTCCAGACTAGCTCAGTTCTTCTGTCAGTCAGTTGTAAAATTCCTCATCATCTCTGTATGGCTATCGGCGTGCGACCATCTATATATCTAGCACAAGCATTTGCTGTAGCGTTGTCATGTGTTCATCTGGATGTGCTACTGTGTCACCTGGTAAGTGTGGAGAGACAGAAGCTTCGCTCTTGTAGCCTCGATCCCCCCGAGTCCCCTGCTTGAATCTACTAAGTGTGAGCAGATGTTCCTCAGACCGAAGCCCACCACTTCAGTGTCCCATACTGCTGATGAGTAATGCTGACCCCGTCACTATCGCAATGTGTAGAAAGACTGATAGAAGTTGAAAGCGTGTAGGCAGTTGCTCTCCTAGAACCCTGGATCAAACTATGATTAAAAAAAAAAAGTATGTATTTGTAATTTCATTTGTGAATTTGCATGAAATTGTAAGTTTGTATAGTGAAATAAAAAGATTGTGTGGGTTCTTGAGACGCTGTCTTTGAAATCTGTCTCCAAAATGGTAGCGTTGGTCAGGAGATCCGTGACACTTGGTTCTTTTCCTACAAGTGCTGCCACAAATACCCTAGTTGTCGTTTCTTTAGGGGTCTGTTTTCTTGTGTTGTGCCCTTCACTGCCTGTCGGGTAGAGTATAACCAGCACTGAAGAGCCGTTTAGGTTAAGTCGGTTAACTTTATTTATTTAGCATGATTCACAATGCTTCACAAGTAAAGCAACGATTGTAGGTAACATGAATACAAGGTAAGAATGACAGTGTAATAAAACCTTCATCAATCATTGTATTAATTGTTTGTTTAATTTTCAATGCAACACAGTGCTAATTGAAAATTAAATGGACAATTAATAAAACGTAAAAAAAAGTTATAAACAAAATATAGTGCACATTAATGCAAGTATAAGTAATTATAAAACCGTATAAACTCAATCATAAGTCACAATACTTTACTGTACTTTTACAGTCATTTGGCCCTACAGTTAAACAACTAACAAACTGAGGACCATTAGAAGCAATTGGTCACACAAGGAAACAGTAAAATCTACAAAGTAAAAATACCAAATTGTGTTCAGAAATA
This sequence comes from Paedocypris micromegethes, assembly GCA_028031935.1. Taxonomy (NCBI): domain Eukaryota; kingdom Metazoa; phylum Chordata; class Actinopteri; order Cypriniformes; genus Paedocypris; species Paedocypris micromegethes. The sequence continues at coordinate 6,017,017 of CM051500.1, read as the reverse complement.
AAAATGAAGAAAGCTAAAACACAACACAAGTATAAAAATGTACTAAATAAAACTGTACAATCTCCAACATATAACACAGTGACAATACTAAATTTTCATACTTATTATTAACTTAAGAGTTATGATGAAGTAACAAAAAATAGCCTAAAATCTTAAAATGGTAAAAATACAAAATTATATTTACAATTTATTTGAAGAAAATAGAAAAAAAAAGACAAGTGCCTAGGGTTTAGTGTTGGGCTGAATGGACCACTGTTTTTTATCTTTATTATATATATTTTTGTGGCCTGTTTATGTAGCTTTTATTAATAACGATAATAACGAGTATAACAATGTAGCAATAGCACACTAAGAACTCAGTCATATAACATAACATAAAACACAAAATGATATTTTCTTTGTCACATCTACCTTTTCTACTTTTACTCTCACAAAATTTAGAGCCTGTTGAAATTTTAAGGAATGTTTGCTGGACATCTTTTAAAAAAAAAGCAAGCCACTGTCATTATTCATTCACTTGTTAAGTCACACACTGAAATTCCTGTTTATAGACCAAGTGCATGTTGATTTATGTTCCCGCGGAATCCATGACAAACACTGAACACGAGCATCAAGGCAAACACACAAACATCATTGAAAGTCTTTTGAGTTGCTGAAGACATGCGTTGCATAACGCCCGGGACCCCGAGAAACGTAAGCCACACACAAAGGTGGTTAAACAAACACATGCACTTACTCAAACACTGACCCTTAGAAAGCTTTTAGGACGTTTTATGAGCACTCTTCCAAGATTACACGCGTGTGACACACCCTGCACAGACGTGTTCTCAGGACCGTCACGAATACACTCGCGCGATACACAGCGAAAGGTAAACACGGCCAAACTGTCCTTGAGATTTGTTTGTACCAGCTCTTAAACGCCTGACGTTTATTGGCATGGCTTTTCTTTCATTGGGCTTTTAGCAGCATTTGAATTGGCTAATGGTTCCTTTAATCTCAGCTTTGTTAATGTACTTCTCCGTTGTCCACACTTGTCTCGGATGAAAGCATTATACACAAACCGCTAACTTAATTTCATACTCTTCTGTATTAGAGCTTCAAAGATATTTTTTTTTGTGTTTTCAGCGTCATCACACAAAAAAAGTTGCACGATAGATTGCACCCAGATTTTGATGATAATACAAGGCATGTGTGTATTTGGGACGTTTTTGTGCTTTTTGGTGTTCATGTTACACTGTACTTGTGGTGTTTGTGTTTTTTGCTTGGTACTCTTTTGAGGCCTGCCGGTTTGACCTCTGACCTCTGTCCTTTGTTCCCTCTCTCCAGTGGCAGAATGAAAGCGAACAGCGTATCTCTCCTGCCGATTATCTTCATCTTTCCAACTGTGCTATAGCGACTGTGTAGACTTAAGCTCTTATGCGATATTAACTAAACATTGATTTTAAGTGTTCAGCTTAAAGCCTTCATAGTTTGCCTCAAGGAAAATTCTTCACCTATACTTTACAGTACGATTTAGACATTTAGGCGTGCATGCATTATTAAATATTAAATTACATTTCCGCTGGTCCACTGGATTTTTCCCACAGTCCAAACCTTGTTTTCACAAGACGCTGAGTCTCAAGTCCTTAAGTGTGGGTGTAAATGTATGTCTGCTTGTCCCACACTGTGATTGGTTGAGACCGTGAGGCCCAGAGATGCTGAGATAGTCTCCATCCAATCACGTGACCTGGAACAGGATGGGCGTTTGGCTTTTGCATTTATTCTTTATTGTATGTTTTGTTTTCTATGGATAATTGTCCACATGTTGATAGAAGCCAGGGGTAAAATAGATGTTATGCTATGTTTTTATATATTATATATTTTTATATAGTTTCGTTTTTATTATTTAAGTTTATAAAATACTTTTGAAATCTTGTAGATAAACCCCATTTTAGTCCCCAGGTCTACACTTAACAAGACCCATTTAATGACCTTTGACCCATGGAGCGTAATCGTAGCCCAAACATGTCTCCTCCTGTGCCAACAAGCCTGGCTTGAGTTACACTTTTAATAGTCAGGTTTAAAGAGGGCAGAGGGAGGTGGAGTGCGGAGGAGATCAAAAGTTTTTTCCTAAATGTCCCTTGTCGTGACTCTGCTGTGTTTGATGTCTGCGCTGTCGACTCGCTCTCTCTGTCGTTCCGTCTCTCTCGTTTCAAAGTGAGAGTCATCTGCCTCCTGTGGCCTGCCAACACACAGACCACCAGGGTAAATAAAAGGGGCACGGGTAGAAGAGGATGAGGACGATGACTGGGAAGATTGGGACAGTTGAGCGCTTTTAAAAACCAAACATTAAAAGGTCTTCTTTGATTTTGACAGAGTTGTTGAGTACCTGAAAACCATACTTGAGTAAAGTATGGATACCTTACAGTAAGAATTACTCCATTGCAAGCCACCAAGTTGCCAGATTTGAGTAAAGTATCCAATTTTAAAAGAACTTGTGTATTTTAGTCTGAAAGTTTACTTTGTATTTTACTACTGAAAAACAAGAAACTCTTTATGAGGTTTTACGTTATAATATGGGATTGAATTTTAGCATCTCAATGTTCCAAAATAGCTGAAGTAAATCAATAAGTCAGTCTCAGTCAAACTCAAATGTAGATAAAACATGACTGCTAATTCACGTTGACGTTATATAGCTCATAAATAGCATGCAGATGGCGATACAGATACTCAATCAAAAATGTAGTTAAGTAGAGATTCAACATTGCTTATATTTTTGATACTCAGTACAAGTATAAAATAGCCAAAAATTCTTAAGTAAAGTAACAAAGTCCCTTTAACAAAGTACTTTACACCACTGGTTATCAACTTGTTAAATGGTAGTTTAATTAGGAAGTGAGGGAGGAAATGAAAGAAAGAAAGAAAGAAAGAAAGAAAGAAAGAAAGAAAGAAAGAAAGAAAGAAAGAAAGAAAGAAAGAAAGAAAGAAAAAGAAAGTGAAACAGTGAATCCCAGAGTGGTGACATTTTTGTGATCTGTATTAAACTTAACCAACCCATGAAGAGTAAACACACAGTGAACTGTGAACACACACACAC
>CM051500.1:6012673-6013927 GCA_028031935.1 Paedocypris micromegethes | reverse complement strand
CACACACACACACACACACACACACACATAAGCCGATCGTGTTCAGTGTCTTGAACTTCAGCTGTAGTACCTACTGGTCTACCAAACCTGTCACAACGGACCATAATGTTTTGTCTTTAAGTGTCAAGGTTCTTAGATCCAGAATAGTTGGTCCAGGTGTGACACAAACCCAAATTCCTCAGCTCTGAAGGCTTTGGCAAAAATAAATAATTTGCTTTTGCTTTTGCAGCCAGTTTGACCAGTTTTTTTTTTCCACGTGGGTTTGATAATAAGATGGTAGTCTGATGGCCATCTTTTACTGGCAAAAGACATTCAGCAAAAGTTTTTTTTTTTTAAAAGCCACATGAGGAAGGTTACGTAAGGAATATCTTTATAAGATCTCTCAGTGATAGATCAACAAAACTCATTATTGCATTTAATGAAATGTAAATATATGGAAAGCTCGACTGAGAATGATGGAAGCTCCAGATATGATAGATATACAAGGAGAGTCTTTGTTTCCTCTTTATTCTGTTTGGATGAAACATCTTTTATCTCTGCTGGTGCCAGTCTCTGATGCATAAACACACCAGACTGACTCCTTTTGGTTTCACAGAGACTTGAAGGAGACATGAAGGATAGCAGACCCAAACCGCATTGCCTTGGTGCATTAGAATCATCCCATGTCCTGTTTTTATTTTAGGTTGGTTGGGTTCGTTCTTCAGAATTCATGTCCATCTTCATGTTTGTGTCCAGTATTAGACAAATCCTCTGAAAGTTGAGATGTGACTACAATAGTCCACTTGATGAAAGAGCAGTTAACATATAATTACATTTTTTTTAAAGAAAATAGCTGGATACATTTGAATATATGAAAACCAGCCAAGAAACCAAGAATCCATACGTTAATCTAATTTACAATTATCCAATTACTTTTAACTGGAATTGAACCTACAACCTCGGTGAACTACAGATCTTATGAGAATGAAATGTGATGGGATGGATGGATTAATTTAATGACGGATGGATGACTGGATACAAAAAACATATAGAAACAAATACAAGAAATTTGAATATAAAAGATTTTTAACAGGGTTTGCAATTGCAATTATTTTAGAGAGACATATTTTCAAACCATTTTAAGGTGTGAAGTGTCACACACTATTAATTCAGATGTCTGTTTTTCTCAATCGTTTCCTTTCAGGGTTGGAATAAAGTAGCTGCAGCCGATGAATTCACGAGTATGTCAAATGTCTTATCTAACGTGTAGAAACT